>CM032448.1:23036337-23173026 GCA_019049505.1 Pachyrhynchus sulphureomaculatus
AGAACGCCCATTTTCGTAATAAAGTTGAACAATTTGTAGACGCTGTGCCGGGCTAAGTCTTTCCATTATGAATTGTCAAACACTACTGAACAGGAATGCCACTTCAGTTGACACGACGCATGCGCAATCTGCAATTAAATCCCCATCACAAAAAGTACCTCTAAATGAATCACCCTTTATATATATATATATATATATATATATATATATATATATATATATACACATATATATATATATATATATATATATATATATATACAAACTGGGATATAGCCCAATGCTCTCCGAAACAGGTTACTATCTGTTAAAGAAAATTTCAGCAAATTAAAACCAAATCTACATAAAGCCAAAAAAACACACGTTATTTATGAGATCCCAAATAATCATTATAATACCGTATATATTGGACAGACTAGTCTACATCAAATAGAATAAAAGCCCTGAGATAGTATAATAAAAATAAAACCATTCTTAAACTTCATAGCGAAGAAGAACAACACTCGTTTGATAAGTGTCAATTAATGCAAAAACAGATGCTAATCGAGAGACTTAATAATATATATTACATCATCCTACGATAGAAACTTTTACCTTTTTGAATCAAAAATATACAACTTAACAACACTTTATAGAATCTCCAAAACTCCAAAGGAATAAACCCCTCAAATAAATCACAAAAAAATCGAAATCAATAGAACTTCGTTTGTCCTTTTCTAAAAATTTAAAATACCACAGGTTATGTACAGTACACGATCTCCTTCAGCTGTGTATTATAAAATGTAATCTTTCCTTTTAAATGGATGTTTCCCTAAAAGTATGTTCAGAGTAGGAAAAAAAATTATAATTTGTTACTATACTTTTCCCAAGTTTAAAACCAAATTTTACACACAGGCACTACTCTTTTGTCGTATCTATTGTAGTGTGTATCTCACGTGTAGGTATTAGAAAGGGAAGCTATCAACCACGACTTTTTGAGGAAGCACAGAAACCATAAACAAAATCTTTCAGATATACTATAAGGGCATAGCTTAGCCAACAATTCATCAAATCAAACACGGTTGAATTCCTTGGATATACCAGGTGTACAAGTATGAAATGCGGATTTTTTTTTCTAAAAAAACATGTTAAATCCGGAAGAATGATAAAAAGTGCTTTATTCAAAGTATACTCCATCGCTTGTTATACATTTTCCCATCTTTCGGGCAATTTGTGAATACCACGTCAGTAAAAATCTTCCCCTTTTGCTGCGAACCAATCATCGAGCCATTTTTTCACATCTTCGTACGAACCAAAGCGCTGCTTAGCAAGTGGGTAATCGATGCAAACAAGTGGTAAGGTCTTGTGAGCAGCCAGCCACATGGGGTAGAACTTCCCAGCTGAGTGCTTCCAACGTGTCGCGAAACTGGTTTTGCCGTATGTGATGGAGCATCGTCATGAAGAAAAATGTTGCCTCTTTCGGTATTCTGACCTTTTTTCAAGCAGCGAACGGTTCAAATCGGTCAATTGTTGTTGGTAACGTTTAGTATTAACCGTTTCCCCAGGTTTGAAACAGTTCATAATAGACCACACCCCTCTGGAAACACAGAGCATGGTTTTTCTGCCAAAGCGATTCGGTCTTGCGGTCGATGTGGATGGTGCGCCTGGGTCTGCCCATGATTTTTTGCGCTTGAGGATTCTCAAAATAAATCCACTTTTCATCCCCTGTAACTACACGATGCAAAAACGACTTTTTTTGTACCGAGCGAGCAAAATGTCAAAGTCTTTTTGTTCTTTTCCATTTACCTGTCGTGCAACTCATGTGGTACCCATATACCAGTCTCCTGAATCTTTCCCATCTCTCGTAGCTGATCGGAGACAGCTTGCTGACTAACGCCCAATTGCTCGGCGAGTTGTTTTTGTGTTTGCGAATCATCTTCGTCCAACAATGCTTGCAATTCCACATCTTCGTATTTTTTTGGCGGTTTTCCACGTTCCTTGTCGGCAACATCGAAGTCATCACTTTTGAAAACGCCGAAACCATCGTTCACATGTATCTTGCGATGGAGCATGTTCACCATAAGCTTCGCGAAGTAATCGGTATGATTCAACAGCAGTTTTCTTCAAAGGAAAACAAAAAATTAATGCTGTCCGCGAATGCCCTTTGTTCAGTATAAATTTCGACATATTGAACACAACAACACAACACTATGCACACACTTTTCCAATTTATCGCGCGTCTGAGACTTGTTGATGACACAAAAAAATGGCGCAGTGTCAAATTTTTATAGCTGGGCGACCTGGGCGACTTTAATGTCCACAACATCAACTGGCTTAAATATTCAAATACTACCGATGAACAAGGTCGTGAAGCCGAATCATTCTCAATCAGTTGTGGCTTGACTCAGCTTATTGATGAACCAACACGGATCCCTGATCGAGACGGAGAGTTCGCCAGTCTTCTTGATCTGTTTTTAACCACCAGTCCGGAGATTTACACGGTCAGCGTAAATCCGCCGTTAGGTTCTTCCGACCATAGACTACTTTCGACATCGAGTATTCTACCAATCAGTGATAGAGAGGCGCCCAAACCGCGCAAGATTTGGCACTACAAATCTGCTAAATGGGAAGATCTCATGGAATATTTTCGAACTTTCCCTTGGTTGGACGTTTGTTTTCGATCCGACGACCCATCTGACTGCGCCAGGGAGGTTTCCGATGTTATTTTGGCCGGTATGGAGGCTTACATTCCTTTTTCGAAGAAATGCCCTTCCAACGGCAAGCCTTGGTTTGACCTAAAATGCAAAGAAGCTGTTGCTTCTAAACATCTTGCATACCGACAGTGGCGGGAAGATCCTAACACCATAAATCGTAACATCTTTGTTTGTGCCAGGAACAGATGCAAAGAAATTATCGACGAAACCAAGGAGGTACACAATCAACGGATTAGAAACAAACTTCTCGCTTGTCCCGGCAATTCCAGGTCCTTTTGGTCAGTCGCTAAGGCAGTTAGTCAAAATTTCACCAAATCCACCATACCACCACTCACACGGCCAGATAATTCTATTGCAGCGACACCTGTTGAGAAAGCGAACTTGTTGGCTGAACTCTTTGCTTCACATTCTACTGTCGATTTCCAAGGAAAAACACCACCTACTATTCCCATAGTGAGTCAAGGATGCCCGATATTGTCTTCAGACAGCGTATCATAAAACGTATTTTGATGAAGCTAGACACCAAAAAGGCTTCTGGCGCTGACGGAATACCTGCCATAGTTCTCAAGAACTGTGCAAGGGAACTAACACCAGTTTTCTCTAGACTTTTCAACCTATCCTACAGAAAGGGAATATTTCCTTCCTGCTGGAAATGTGCCACAGTTCAGCCTAAAAAAGGCAAGAAGACCTTGCCAAATAACTACCGACCAATCGCACTACTCTCAATAATATCGAAAGTCATGGAAAAGGCTATCAATCAGCATCTTCTAAAATATCTTGAAGGATTCAACATTATTAGTGATCACCAATATGGCTTTCGTAAAAATAGATCAACAGGAGATCTTCTGACTTATGTAACACATGTTTGGAACAACGTAATTGAACGCTTTGGAGAATCTCGAGCGGTTGCTCTTGACATATCCAAGGCATTTGACCGTGTGTTTGGCACGCTGGGCTGTTGGCTAAGTTACGTTCTTATGGTATGTCTGAAAAGTTCTGTTTGTGGCTCTCATGTTTCCTCAGAGAGCGTTCTTTACGAGTGGCAGTCGACGGATTTCTTTCTAACACCTTCACTATCAACGCCGGTGTGCCCCAAGGTTCCATACTATCTCCTACTCTCTTCCTTATTTATATTAACGATCTGCTGGAAAAGACCGAGAATCCAATCTACAGCTTTGCAGATGACAGTACACTTATCTCTTCATTCACTTTGAATGCTCGGACATCGACTACTCAGACGAATATCCACAGACAGCAGGAAGTCATTCAACTTAACAAAGACCTGTAAGAAATTCTATCTTGGGGTGACAGTAACCAAGTGGAATTTAACGCTACAAAAACCCAGGCGATTCAAGAACAACGTGAATCGCTTTCTCCCGCACACGTGTTGCTCCTGTCGCGCTTTAGGGATTTCCCTGTAGCACGTGTGCTAGACCCATAAAAAAAAAAAAAAAAAAAAAAAAAAAAAAAGAAAAAAAAAATAGCACAAACTGCATTGGTACACCATCTGTTGTCTGAAATCCGCATTTCTTACTTGTACACCTGGTATCAATTGCAACCGCTCAAGATTCTCCAATTCTCGAACGACATATTATTTTTGGATGTAGCATTTTGGGCCTTATCTGGGCATTCCAGAGTACGGGGGCCGCAAAATCATCGTTAATGGCTTTTATTCGAGGCGCCCGATAGAATGAACAACTAGGCTGACGGTTAGTCGACAGGTCAAAATTTCGGGTCGCTCTCTTGGTCTACTGGCAATATTTCATAAGAGTCACAGCAAAATACCACCTATCAAACAGTAGAGAATGATTACTTTACAAAAAAAAACTAACAATAACATTGGACCCATTTGATGGAATCTGCATATTTTGTTCTAAGTACTCTTTGCAAAGTTTAAACACTTGCTCCGATATGAAAATTTAAAAAAGGTATTTAAAACTTTGTTGATATTGACTCTAGCCAGAAAATGGCTCTAAACCAAACACTTTTAACCCGTTTACAACCCCCGATTTAACAGATTTCGTTGACATAAAGGGTTGCTCTAAGGGTGGTATGCTAAGAAGTTCTTCGATAAGATTTAATAAACAGTTTTCGCAATACATAGTTAAAATGTTAATTCAGAACCACAGACCTTTGGAGGTTATGAGCGACGCGACTTACATGTAAAATTAAATCCAGGAAAAACGTTGCTAATACTCACCCGTATTAACTGAAGACTCATTAAAACGCCGAAGAGTAAACGTTATAAGGCGACCATCTTGTAAAAATGGCCGGTGTCGGCGTGTCATGCACAGGCGATAAAGTAAATCTTAAATACAAACAGATTATTCGGAAGGTGCTTATCTCGAAACATGTTTTGATTACTTTACAGATAAATGAATAGGGATTGTTTGAGTTTATTAATTTTGCACTTAAATAAGGTGGATAGGGCAATTTACGTCATTTTTGAGACCAAAATAAGTTCCAAATCATATAAAACACGAGTTAAAAAAGAAGCAGCGATCTTCTTCTTTATAAGCCACTGCTTCTACACTTCACTTCAAGTTTCTTCCAATTCTATCCTGTGCAAGATGGAGCCATCTACTGCCTGTTATCATCAGTCCATCTTTTCATTGGTCTTCCAACATTTCGTCTGCTCTCCCAAGCTCTCCATTTAAGTAATTTTGTTGTCCATCTTCCATCATTTGTTCTAGCCACATGCCCCGCCCAATGCCACTCTTTCACTACTCAGTATATATCACCACAACACCAAATACTTTATTTTTGCACTCGACTCGCGTTTCGCTAATCATGTTAGCTTCATCAGGGGCGATGGTTGACTAAAGCTAAACTACAAATCTATCTTATTTATACTTAGCCTATTCCTTGAATTATTCAGGCGGAACTAATGGCATAGGCGAGGCCATCAGTTCCGGCCAAGTAACCAGTAGAGGAGACTATAAGGAATAGGCCCTTTAACTTTATTTAAACCTTTTATATTTTATAATTTCCATACTTTCGTATGCGTTCAGCAATCTCCTATCAGATACATTTATTATTAATCTTAGAGTGTCTAATGTTACAATATAATCAGCTTCAAGGGCATGTTCAGCATTGCTAGACTTTTCTGTTCTACTGTATTTTAAGTGTGCTAAATGTTCTTTAAATCTTGTTTTAATTGACCTTTTAGTTTGCCCAACATACTTTTTGTCACAATCATTACAACTAATTTCATAAATTCCACTTTTCTCACAATTAGGAATCTTATCTTTGGGATTTCCTAAGATATTCCTTTGGTTGTCTGATGACTTATAGACTAAGGTGAGGCCTACTTTATTAAATACCTTATTGAGTCCCTTGCCATATTTCGGATTATATGGTATGGAGACATACTTGCTGTTATTTTCTTTACCTGTAAAAAAGTTGGAATTTGAATATTAAACCTAAACTTAGCTTATTACTAAGTCATCGTCATAACCATTAACTCTAGTTATATTTTTAATACGATTCCTTTTTTTATTAAAGTTTACTCTATTCAGAGGGAAAGTGACCAAACGATGAACTAAAAAATCTAATGAGGTTAATTTGTGTTGTTTGCATTGAAATGAATCATTAGGAATATATCTATCTGTTATTGTGTCCTTCCTGTATATATGTATATATATATATATATATATATATATATATATATATATATATATATATATATATATATATATATATATATCAAATTCAAATCTATTATTATTTTTAATAATTAAAATATCTAGAAAAGGCAATTGTCCTTTGTTCTCAACTTCGTAAGTGAATTTAATGGAGTCATACCGGCTATTTAATTTAGAAACAAAATCATCAATATTTGCTTTCTTTGTATCAAAAATCGCGAAAATATCATCCACATACCTATACCATACCTTTGGGAAATATTCGAATAATATGTATATAAGCATGCGATTATCTTGAATTATATGAATAACACTACGTTGCGCCACGCCACATTGCACTGTGCCACGCCACCCTCCACGCGGTGCCTTAGCTCATAAAAACTAACGCCATTTGAAGGTCAAGTGAGGGCCGAAAGATTTTTTTTTTATTCATTTTCTGCAGAAAACATTGGGGCATCTACTGAATCTAAGCTATTGTCGATAAGTGGTTAAGGACCTTATTAAATTCCTATTTGTTTATAATAAAGTGATTTTTTTTACATCACAAAAATATTTTTGATTACGCAATATTTTTTTTGAAATTCATAATGATTCCGGTCATTTTGGTCTCAACTAGAATTTTCAAGAAAAAAAATCAGTTTCCGAGTTATGAATTTTTGAAAAAAATTGACCTAAAATTTGTATTGTTTATAACAATTCTAATAATCAACATCAACTGAAAATATTTCAGAGCTTGTTCACTACCTACGAGGCTGGTTTGAAAAGTCCGTGCAAAAATAAAAACTACTTATGTGTTCGGGATAAACCTTTTTTATTTTTCGACATAGTCTCCTTTTAGGCTTATACACTTCGTCCAACGATGTTCTAGTTTGTTGATCCCTTCCGAATAATAGGATTTGTCCAAGTCTGCAAAATATCCATTAGTGTCTGCAATCACCTCCTCGTTTGAATAAAATCTTTGTCCCGCCAGCCATTTCTTCAAATTGGGGAACAAATAGTAGTCCGAGGGAGCCAAGTCTGGAGAATAGGGGGGATGATGTGAAACGAGTTGGAATCCTATTTCCATTAATTTTGCGACCACAACTGCTGAGGTGTGTGCTGGTGCGTTGTCGTGATGGAAAAGGACTTTCTTGTTGGCCAATCGCGGGCGTTTTTCTTGCAGCTCGGTTTTCAAACGGTCCAATAACGATGAATAATATTCACCTGTAATAGTTTTACCCTTTTCCAGATAGTCGATGAGGATTATCCCTTGCGAATCCCAAAAGACAGTCGCCATAACCTTTCCGGCCGAAGGAACGGTCTTCGCCTTTTTTGGTGCAGATTCCCCCTTGGTAACCCATTGATTAGATTGTTGTTTGGTCTCAGGAGTATAGTAATGTATCCATGTTTCATCCACAGTGACCAAACGACGCTTAAAGTCCTCCGGATTCTTCTGGAACAGCTGCAAACCATCCTTGCAACACTTCACACGATTCCGTTTTTGGTCAAGCGTGAGCAATCGCGGCACCCATCTTGCGGATAGCTTTCTCATGTCCAAATGTTTATGCAAAATATTATGTACCCGTTCAGTCGAGATGCCCACAGCACTAGCAATCTCACGCACCTTAACTCTTCTGTCATCCATCTCCATATCATGGATTTGATCAATGATTTCTGGAGTCGTAACCTCCACAGGCCGTCCAGAACGTTCAGCGTCACTTGTGCCCATATGGCCAGTCCGAAAATTTTGAAGCCACTTATAAACTGTTCTAATCGAAGGTGCAGAGTCACCATAATGTTTATCAAGCTTCTCTTTAGTCTCCTGAGGCGTTTTGCCTTTCATAAAGTAATGTTTAATCACCACACGAAATTCTTTTCCGTCCATTTCTTGAAAATCATTCGACTTCCTTGATTCACACGAATACCAAACACAAAGAAATAGAAATAGACCAATATGGCTCAAACTTGGTGTGCGTTCATTCAAGAGATGCTACTAACTAAACATGACCTCGTGGTGCCATCTCTCGGACTTTGCACGGACTTTTCAAACCAGCCTTTTACATATATGTAGTATTAATATAAATCATTGTTTTTGAATTTCCGAAAAGTTAGGTGGGAGGTGTTCGGTTTAACGAATTTTCATCCAAAATGAATCTTTATCCCCACCCGCTATCTTAGTGACATTGTTGCGAACGGTTTAAAAATTAATTTGTTTTTTTTTATGAGCCTAGCACACGTGCTGTAGGGAAATCCCTAAAGCGCTTCAGGAGCGACACGTGTGCGGAAAAAGCTATTTACGTTGGTCTTGAATCGGTGTAAATGTACTCGGTCGGAAACACAGCCTTGGGCAAATTATTCCAAAGGGATGATGTTCTTCATATAAAAGAGAAAAGGGTTGTACAAGGAGTTACAAGCTGAACCTCATACGGATGTGAAGTATTAGCGCGACATGCATGCACTACTCTGGGTAGAAGTTTTGCAAGAACTAAAACACTACTTTGTTTGTTACAAACCATCTGAAGAAGCTGTCGTACAGCGAAACATGTCATGGTGATAAAAATATAAAATTTAGTGGAAAATTAAGTAGTGTTTCAAGTTTTGAAAAACTTCTAGTTATGGATTTCCACCAAGTATCGGCTGAATCAATTCAAAACTACTCTGGGTCTCCAGTTAGGCTCTTTTGAATAGAATCCAACAAATGCAGTGTATGTTTGGGAGCAGAGCCTCAAACATGGAAGCAGTATTCCATCTTTGGTCAAATTTGAGCTTTGTACAGAATTAACAGTTGTTGTGGAGTGTGAAGATTTCTAGTTCGAAATAATATTCCCAGTTTTTGAGAAGCCCTCTTTGCAGTGCTTGCAACATGTTCATATATGGAGTTTTCAAACGGTCCTTGTAATGACAAAACATAAATTTTACAGAGTGAAGGGTAGTATTTAAAAATCCTGAGCGAATCGTCTTAACAAATATCTTTGTTAAAGATAAATAAGCCCGTTTTCCGATATAAAATGGGGTTAAGGAGGTGATAATAGGTGGGCTGTGAACAAACGTTGGTTTCTAAAATAAATCTGGTGCTATGCTGCGCTGGCAGTGTTTGTCTAGCCCCGACGGCTTAAGAACACTAATTGCCAAACTTGGAAAGTGTATTAAGATTATGCATGGCTTGGAAGCCGACGCTAACCTTTTCCTGTGTTCGCGTTAAATATTGTCAATTTAGCAATTTGCAAGTTTTTCCGCGTTTGCTTACTTTAGGATCTTTGATGGGTTAAGGTGGGAACGGCGTTGGCAGATTTAGGAATTAACTAAATATCTGTTATAATAAAAATTAAGTAGTATACGCTATTTTACGGAAACTTTTGGCAATTAGGCGTTTTTCAAACAAAATAGCTATTTATGATTGAAGTTTTCAATGCCAAATGTGGTTCCGATTTTTTCAAAACATCAAAAAGTTTTTGATAAAGTACAAGAAAAGGACGAGGTTAATGTTCTAGATTTGAAATCGCCGCGTAGAGCATCGACAATTTTGCAGAAAATGTACAGAAAAGTCACAATATGAACTATTCTAAAGAAATATATCTATCCTTTGATTAGTGTTATTTTGACTGGTGAATCGCAGACGTTTCGTCAAAATTTCATTTGGCATCATTTTTGTTTACCGCTCGCTGGTCGACGATAAGCTGAGAGTTTCGGGCGCGCGTGCGATTTTTATACGTGGCCTGGACCGTAAATCCGGGTGGTGGAGGGTGGCTCCGCCTCCTTGGAGCTGACGTGGATGAACTCGGTGTTGTCAAACTATGGTGTAAGTTCCTCGAGAATTTGATTTTGGTGTTAATAATCATGTGTGTTATTAAACATGGTGTGATAATCGGTGGAAAAAAGCGCCTTAAAATCATTAGCCAAAACTATGGATTGACAAACCAAAGTAATGATTGTTAGCCGTAATGAAGACCTCTTACACATAAATGAAATTGCTGATTTCATTGATGTAGACCAGTGATTCCCAAAGTGGTTCAGGTGGACCCCCAGGGGTCCCACGGGAGACTCGACGGGGGTCTACGTTGACGTGAAAAAAAAATGGAGGTTCACAAGATGTAAGTGGGGGTCCACGAAAATTTATCTGGTTTCGATAGTAAAGAACAAAAATATTGGCTTGGCTTTACCTAACAATGTAGGCAGATAATACACTACTCAAAAAACTTAAGGGAGCAAAAAAAAATTCCAAATTTTTCGGTGATTTTTGACAGGCTGTAGTAGATTCTAATTTTCAGAATTTTTGGCTAAAATTTTTTAGGAACTACGGTTCTCATGAAATCCTAACAGATAGCGCGAAAAAATAATATTGCAAATATCTTGCTTTTTTTTTGGTCCACGTGCTTGAAAAAAATTTTTTCAGTTAGGCCGGCATATGGATCAGATAGCCTATTTATTTAGCATTAATTTCCTTGTTTTAAAACCTCCCTCAATTTTTTTGAGTAGTGTATTTTAAGGAGGTCAGCGACTGTTACTTGTAAAAACTTGCATATTCGATATTCAGTACAACGCGCGTCGAGACTTGCAAAGCGCCGCCCGCCCTCCCGCAACGCAACCCGTTCAGACGTGCAAAGGGACGAAATACGACTTGTGCTGTGGTTGCAATCTTGCATAAACTTGTTTGATTCTTCACCAATATAAATACGAATGCCAAGGACAAACGTTACTCATTTATTTCCGGAATTTTGAAAAGAAAAGTGTGAGTGAATCGATGTCAGTGTTTGCCAGTGCCGGAAAAAGTAAGTACCTGCCTTTTTGTTATTCATACTTTTATTTTATATTGTAATAATATCATATTTGTTATGTTTGCGTGTAGTAGGTACGTAATAAAAATTAAATACTGAACAGGGCCATTATTCGATACTTCTATAAAAGAACAGAATGCCGAGAAAGATTGAACTTTTAGTACTTTTTATTATAAAATTAATTATTTACCCTACTGTGGTGATTCACTAAAGGAGAGATATATGATTGACCTGCATGTTTGTACATATTTCAGTGCCCTCGTAATTGCTAATGCTAAATGACTAAAAATATTTTCATAAATTGTACGTGTCTTTATGTACCACTCGTAACGTATATCAAAGTAATAAATAAATCATTAAAATCGCGGAGTTTTGATGTCAAAATATTCTTTAAAAGTATTTTCTCTGATGATTAATAAAACAAACATTTTTTTCTTTACAAGTAGGTAACTGATACGAAACATTGCTGAATCTAAGAAGAAATGTCGACAGTGCAGTGTTGATTATTTGAAATTTGGTTTTCTTCCATCAAAGGCAGACAAACCATTGCCCATATGCCTTTTATGCAACAAAGTTTTGAGCAATGACTCTATGAAACCATCGAATCTCGAAGATCATCTAAGAAGGTGTCATCCTGATAAAATAGGTAAAGATTTAAAATATTTTCAAACATTGAAGGAAAAATATGAAAAGAGACCCACCGTGCACAGTATGTTCGCTTCAACGTCTCAAAGTAACGATGATGGCTTGCGGGTATCTTACAATATCTCATTGCTTATACCGAAATCTGGAAAACCGCACACCATCGGAGAACAGTTAATTTTACCCGCTGTTGAAGAGGTTTTAAAAACTGTTCTGCACAAACCTCCATTTGACGTACTCAAAAGAATTACAGTAACAACACTGTACAAAGACGTATTGATGAAATGAGCTCTGATATTGAAAGCTTCTTGTGTAATTATCTGCAAACAACTCATTTTTCTATTCAACTGGACGAGTCAACTTTACCTGGTAATGAAGCATTATTATTGGCATATGTTCGATTTGTTATGGATGAAGAAATCCATGAAGAGCTGCTATTCGCGAAAACTTTGGAGACAGACACTAAAGACGAATCAATATTTAATGTCCTGAGTGATTTTTTTAAGGAAAAATCGATTCCGTTTGCAAACATTATTTCGGTGGCAGCAGATGGAGCTCCTGCCATCTTCGGGCGATATCGTGGGTTTATAAGCCATCTTAAAAGAATTATACCAGGAGTAACTTCAATTCACTGTGTCATCTATCGACAACACCTAGTAGCGAAAAATTTGAGTGATAGATTGCACCAATCCCTTCAATTTGTGATTAAAGCATGAAGACTTCGAACGATTGCTCTGACATACTGAAGTACGCTGGTTGTTGAAAGGTGCATGTTTAACAAGATTTTACTCACTTTTTGAATCAGTTTTAGAGTTTCTGGAAAGTAAAGAACCAGATTTAAAAGAAAACCTGATCAAATTGAAAGCAGACATCGCGTATTTGACAGATTTGTTCAAAAAATTTAATGACATTAACTTGCAGTTACAAGGGGACAGCCTAAATTTAATAAAAACAAAGGGTGTAATTTCGGCTTTTCTTGGAAAATTGAAATTTATGAAGCAAAATATTAGTCGGCGCGAATTCTCCCAGTTTCCAAACTTGTCACAGGCAGAATGTCTTGATGAGGATATTCAGACATACGTTCAACATTTCAATGCCCTGCATGATGACTTCAAAAATAGATTTAAAGATATTCTGACGATAGATCATCATGGATCATAAATCCATTTGATGAAACGGAAGTGGCGAATGTGGTATTACAAGAGGAGCAACTCGAGCTTAGCACCAATGAGGAGCTGAAGGTGAAATTTAAAAAAGGCTATCAAACATTTTGGCTGCAGGCAGAAATACCCGAAAAATATCCTAGGCTGTGGGAAATTGCGAGAAAACTTTTGATAGCGTTTCCCTCATCATACCTTGTCAAAAAAAGTTTTAGTGTCGTTACAAACCTATTAACAAAACAAAGGAGCAGATTGAACATCACAGAACCGGGAGATCTGCGGTTATTCCTTACAAAACTGAAGCCAAATATTGATAATTTGCTGTCAATCCATCAAGTACATCCCTCCCATTAAAATTATGACTATTTTTTTTTAATTGTTGATTTGCATTTTTGAAGTTACGGTAATGTTTAATTTTAATTCTATTAAGTCTGTAATCATATTATTTCAATAAATAGAACACAAGAAAATATATTATTTTTCTTTTTATTTTTACCACTCCGAATTTAGGATTGGAGCTCAGCCACGACGCAAATTTCCATCGTTAGATCTAATCTTCACATTTTTTGACGAGTTTTGGGAATATGGTAGAAATGTAGCAGCAGGGGGTCCACCGAAACCAGTAAAATTTTGAAAGTGGTCTACGAGAAAAAAAAGTTTGGGAACCTCTGATGTAGACCATTTCAACTATTTGGGATCCCTCATAACTAACAATAGTTACTGTGAAATGGAAATAAGAAGACGTTTTGCTATGGCTAGAAACTCAACAATCAAACTCACTAAGATCTGGAAAAATCCAGCTGTCACAAAAAACACAAAGTTAAGATTACTGTCCAGCCTTATATTCCCCATTGCAACTTACGCAACAGAACATTTATTAAACAAGACGAATCGATGCGTTTGAGAGTAGGCATATCGAAGAATCGTCTGATATATCAGTACCGAACACAGTACTGATTCTTGAAGAGCTTAGTATAAATGACCGATTTTCAAATAGAATTAATAGACAGTACCTGAAATAATTTGATCACATTATGAGGAAAGTGGATGCCACGGAAAAGCTTGTGATAACGGGGAAGTTAGAAGATCAAAGGGACGGTCTCCAACAAGATGGTCTGACCAAGTAAGATCTCTTCTTGGTATGGGTAATTCACGAGTCAAGTCAGGTCGCGCATGATCGAGATGTCTGAAGAATGACTGTTGACGCAGCAAATGCATAGTGTCACCGATACTCCTATTGGGATGAAAAGATTGAGAGAGATATTAAACATTTCCATACTTTTGGAGGTTGAGGACATCATCACTCTTGTTTTCTATCTCGGATTTTTCGATCTTGATTTTTTCTCGGATGATTCTTGTCTTTTAATGTTATTCTATGGGAATTTGCTTGCATCTGCCGATTTTAGGTCCCATGTCTATCTGGTGCTTGAAAATACCGGATGTGGTTTGTTTATTGCGAATACTGAGTTTACGCTTTCTGGCTGATGACCCTACTGTTTTGCATGATTTATAGGCGGTCTATTTTCGTAGAAATCGTCGGATCCATTGTGTCGTTCCTTTAAAGTTTGGAAACGTGATTTTTGGTTTGTTGTCAGATGGTTCTTGAGGTCCCATTTGTATGCTGTTTTGTTTTGGTATGACTCTTTTGATTGTCTACATGCTGTATCTGTTCTGTTTTATTGTGTTAAAAATGTTTTTAACTCATCTGGTCTGTTAGTGGTGTCAGTTAAACGGAAAGTCTCGAGAATAGGGTACTGGCTACTGCTTGTAATTGTACATAATTTGATGAAGCTACGAAAATTTTTGAAAAATTAAAATAAAGTAAAACTGGATTTTACCGCCAAACTAACTCGCACCTGAAAGGCAGCTATTTAACTCTGTACATCAAGGTAAATGTCACATTCTTGTTGACAATCGGCCATATTGTTTAGTTTTTTTGTTTGCCAGTGGCAAAGCGAAAACAATATCTTCATTTCATCATTTCTTTCGGGTTGATTTTTTACTTTATTATTGCGATCCGCTATTTAAGGTGAATTTTCTGCAATGGGCCTGCTTCAAGGAGATTCCAGTTCTAATATATGCGGTGATTCTCATAACACTCAGTATATATATATATATATATATATATATATATATTATATATATATATATATATATATATATATATATATATATATATATATATATATATATATATATATATATATATATATATATATATATATATATATATATATATATATATATATATATATATATATATATATATATATATATATATATATATATATATATATTATAGTGAAAAGAAAAAAAAGCCGGGAACAAAAAAATCTCTATTTAACAAACAGTGATACGGTAAGTTAATATGAGATATAATAGGTGAAACGAGACATTTTGCTCAAAAAGCTTTCAATAAGTAGCAACTAGTATGCTATGTCTATGCACGACAAACCAGGTATGTACGAAATACCTATTAAAAACAGAAATTTACAAGACTACGAAGGCAAAGAAGAATCTCTAGCTTAAATACATTTCCAAGAATTGACATTTTGCAATTGTCTATCGAAATATTAAACAGATCTTAACTAATCAAGTAATACACAATTTTTTAGTTCGTTACAGTAGACTGGACGGAAATTTTGAGTATTATCGGCAAATGTTGAAGATATTTGGTAGAGAAATGACAAATGGGCCAAGATTAGTTCGTTGAGGAATCTCTGTTGACACTAGTAGTAGATAATTTGAGTTAGTAACTATATGTTTGTTTTAATTCTTTTATTTACTAAGAAAGAACGGTTCCCTTTTCTGGAGATCCTTTTACAAAAAATAGTTGTTAAATTTTATATTAATATTATCTCGACACGCGACTGTTACCAGACTAATTACCAATAGTAACACTGGTAATAAGTAGACAAAATAAGTAAAAAAAAAACCTAAACGGTACATTTATCTTCAAAAAATCACTATTTTTACTTCATCTACCCCTATTTTCCATTAATCTTGCAATCGAATCAAACAAGATCTCACCCTTAACAAAAAAAGTAACTGAAACTCTTAAAAAGGGTTTTGGACAATTGACAACCTAGTCCGCAAACAGACGTCTCCACTTTAGAAAGACCATAAATATTCCTTCGTGAAGCGGCCAAAATGGCCACTTTAGGGGAATCAAATTGGGAAAAGAAAAGTCGGCAGGTCGTTCGATTGGGGTAGTTTAGAACGTTTATAGGGTTTTTTTTTGGTTGATCGTTCTTAATAATTAATTATATATTGGCAGGATGGATAATTGACTTATGGTAACACTGTTTACGAATTTTAAAAACTCTTCTATAAATTTAAGTATTTCAGTTAAGAAATAAAAAATCACCCTGAGATCATATTTTTATTGGTCAAAACACGATTTTTGTCCAATCGATCTAAAATTTACCATAAAATGCAATTTGTCTTAATAATTATTTTATTAAACAGAGTGATTTTTTAAATTTTCTTATTCTTCTTCTTCTTCCTATTCTTCTTCTTCTTTCTTATATGGTGTGTCATATAAGTAGGCATACTGCCTGTTTTAATACCCATTAGATCTTCCGATGTGGATGTCGAGCATTCCTTTCACCTTTTCGGAGGTGTGCCCCTAGTTTTTCTACCGCAAAGTTTATTGAATTTGAACTTTTCTACCAGTCCGTTGTCGTCCATCCGATCTACGTGTTTATTCCATTGTTTTCTTGTAGCTCTTATCCATTTGGTATTTCTTGGAGTTTACTTAGTTCTTGTAGATCTTTGTTGCGGATTTTGTCGGGGATAGTTTTTCCATGTATGTCCCTGATCACCTTAATTTCTGTTCTCCTCGTTATTTGTGCTATGTTACATGTGTCAGCTCTTATTTCTACAGCATATGTGAGAATCGGTCTCACTGTTGTCTTACATATTCTTATTTTGCTTTCAGCGGTGAGGTATTTATTTTTCCAGACTATATCCGTCAAACAACCTGCTATTAGTAATGCCTTCATAGACTATTATTTTACTTCCCTATTTAAGTCTCCGTAGCTTGTTATCATTGTTCCCAGATATTTAAAATTATTAACCTGTACAATAATACTTCCTTTGATCTTCAACTTGCATCTTAATAATTCTTTTTGTAAGCTACCATACATTTGTCTGTTGTGGTTGTGTTAATAATCTTCTTGATCTGTTTTTAACCACCAATCCGGAGATTTACACGGTCAGCGTAAATCCGCCGTTAGGTTCTTCCGACCATAAACTACTTTCGACATCGAGTATTCTACCAATCAATGACAGAGAGGCGCCTAAACCGCGCAAGATTTGGCACTACAAGTCTGCTAAATGGGAAGATCTCATGGAATATTTTCGAACTTTCCCTCGGTTAGACGTTTGTTTCCGATCCGACGACCCGTCTGACTGCGCCAGGGAGGTTTCCGATGTTATTTTGGCCGGTATGGAGGCTTACATCCCTTTTCTCGAAGAAATGCCCTTCCAACGGCAAGCCTTGGTTTGACCGAAAATGCAAAGAAGCTGTTGCTTCTAAACATCTTGCCTACCGACAATGGCGTGAAAATCCTAACACCATAAACCGTAACACTTTTGTTCGTGCCAGGAACAGATGCAAAGAAATTATCGACGAAACCAAGAAGGTACACAACCAACGGATTAGAAACAAACTTCTCGCTTGTCCCGACAATTCAAGGTCCTTTTGGTCGGTCGCTAAGGCAGTTAGTCAGAATTTCACCAAATCCACCATACCACCACTCACACGGCCAGATAATTCTATTGCAACGACACCTGTTGAGAGAGCGAACTTGTTGGCTGAACTCTTTGCTTCACATTCTACTGTCGATTTCCAAGGAAAAACACCACCTACTATTCCCATAGTGCAGTCAAGGATGCCCGATGTTGTCTTCAGACAGCGTATCATAAAGCGTATTCTGATGAAGCTAGACACCAAAAAGGCTTCTGGCGCTGACGGAAATACCTGCCATAAGTTCTTAGGAACTGTGCGAGGGAACACCAGTTTTCTGTAGACTTTTCAACCTATCATACAGAAAGGGAATATTTCCTTTCTGCTGGAAATGTGCTACAGTTCAGCCGATACCTAAAAAAGGCAGAAAACCTTGCCAAATAACTACCGACCAATCGCACTGCTTTCAATAATATCGAAAGTCATGGAAAAGGCTATCAATCAGCATCTTCTAAAATATCTTGAAGGATTCAACATTATTAGCGATCACCAATATGGCTTTCGTAAAAAATAGATCAACAGGAGATCTTCTGACTTATGTAACACCTGTTTGGAACAACACAATTGAACTCTTTGGAGAATCTCGAGCGGTTGCTCTTGACATATCCAAGGCATTCGACCTGTTTGGCACGATGGGCTGTTGGCTAAGCTACGTTCTTATGGTATGTCGGAAAAGTTCTGTTTGTGGCTCTCATGTTTCCTCAGAGAGCGTTCTTTACGAGTGGCAGTCGACGGATTTCTTTCTAACACCTTCACTATCAACGCCGGTGTACCCCAAGGCTCCATACTGTCTCCTACTCTCTTTCTCATTTTACATTAACGATCTGCTGAAAAAGACCAAGAATCCAATTTACAGCTTTGCAGATGACAGTACACTTATCTCTTCATTCACTTTGAACGGTCGGACATCAGCTACTCAGATGAATATCCGCAGACAGCAGGAAGTCATTCAACCTAACAAAGACCTGGAAGAAATTCTATCTTGGGGTGACAGTAACCAAGTGGAATTTAACGCTACAAAAACCCAGGCGGCAGTTTTTTCTAAAAAAGTTAACGTTGCTGAACCCGACATAGTTATGTCGGGGCACTCCATTCCTCTAACATCGTCACTCAATTTGTTGGGCGTTGATTTGGGAGCAAATATGTCCTGGCATGAACATGGTGCAGGCATAGCAAGGAGAGCTTCTCAAAAGTTGGGAATATTATTTCGAACCAGAAAGCTTTACACTCCACAACAACTGTTAATTCTTTACAAAGCTCAAATTCGACCAACTATGGAATACTGCTCCCATGTTTGGAGCTCCGCTCCCAAACATACACTGCATTTGTTGGATTCTATTCAAAGAAGAGCTGTTCGTCTGATTGGAGACCCGGAACTGACCGTCGGCCTTGATTCGCTGGAACATCGAAGAACGGTTGGCGACTTGAGCCTGTTCTACAGGTACTTTCATGGAAAGTGTTCAAAGGATGTGGCCCGCTTAATTCCTCCCAGAGCGGTGCATGTTAGAAGTACACGCCGCGCTAATTCTGCACATCCGTATGAGGTTCAGCTTGTTACTCCCCGTACAACACTTTTCAAGCAGTCTTTTATATGGAGAACATCATCCCTTTGGAATAATTTGCCCAGGACTGTGTTTCCCACCGAGTACAATCTACAGCGATTCAAGAACAACGTGAATCGCTTTCTCCGCACACGTGTCGCTCCTGTAGCGCTTTAGGGACTTCCCTGTAGCACGTGTGCTAGATCCATAAAAAAAAAAAAATCATGTTTAGTTTTCTCGCTTTAAAAGCGAAAATGTGAAAGATCTTTTGAAAGTTGCCCTCAGAATCCGAGATGAGGATTGCATCATCGGCGTAGCTAATTGTGTGGAAGTGTGTGTTGCCTATTTTGTATCCTCTAGTTTTTTGAAGATTCTCCATTATTCTGTCCATGAGGAGGTTGAAAAAAAAGGGACTAAGTGTCTTATTTTTACTTCTTTTCTCAGTCCCACTTTTATATTTGTTTTGCTTTCTGTGTTAATGTCATGTATGATTTTTATTATCTTCTGGTTTGTATGCTTTTCTTGTAATATTGTTATAATATCTGTTAATTGTACTCTATCGAAGGCTTAAATCATGTCGATGAAACACATATATGTAGATTTGTTAAATTTTTTAGATTTTTGAATTCTCTGCCTCACTATAAATATGGCATCTATGGTTGATCGATTTTTGCGGAATCACCTTTAAACTTTAGAAAATTCAAATTTTCCGCCAAAGGACAAATGAGAATCGGCACATCAAATTCGGCGGGTATCAAGTGATGCAGAATCCACCTATAAATTCACTTTTTTTTTAAACTATTAATTAAGATAAATCCTATAGGTTGCCCATTTTCTGCCTCTCACAGTATATACAGTGCTATTCATAAAGTTTGCACCATATGAACGTATTTTGATGAAGCTAGACACCAAAAAGGCTTCTGGCGATGACGGAATACCTGCCATAGTTCTCAAAAACGGTGCGAGGGAAGTAACACCAGTTTTCTATAGACTTTTCAATCTATCCTACAGAAAAGAAACATTTCCTTCCTGCTGGAAATGTGCCACAATTCAGCCCATACATAAAAAAGGCAAGAAGACCTTGCCAAATAACTACCGACCGCACTGCTTTCAATAATATCGAAAGTAATGGAAGAGGCTATCAATCAGCATCTTCTAAAAATATCTTAAAGGATTCAACATTATTAGCGATCACCAATATGGCTTTTGTAAACATATATCAACAGGAGATCTTCTGACTTACAGTCCCTGGCCAAATTATTAGACGCACTGTGTTTTTTTTTAGTAATTTTATGTTTCTTAAGAGTTTTTATGCAATAATGGTATATTTAAACTACAATATTATTGATTTTTATTTAAAAGAATTGTTGTAGACTACATATTTGTATTTATTTTTAACATATGGCAACACTGTGTTGACAAAGTGATACATGAACGTAAACAAGTTCAAACCTGTATCAGTTGCGATCGGAATCGAGTCAGGTACGGACGTGCTTCTGTGGCTTTTATGGACTGTGATTGTTTGTTTAACAGTTTTATACTACTCAGTTATTAGTTTATTTTGTATGCAGTGTTTTAAAAAAGTAATTGGACTATTTTCATTATGGGTAGAAAAGGCGATCTTTCACCAGGTAAAAAAGCTGAAGTGAAGGCCCTTGTGATTGCGAAAACATTTACAAACCGAGAAATATCACGAAGATTGGAGGTTTCTGAAGCTAGTGTACGACGCATAAAAAAGAAAAATTGAGTCAGGGAAGGAATTAAGCCCGAAAAGAAAGAAAAGATGCTGTAGAAAACCAATTTTCACTCCACGGTCAGAGAGATGTTTGAAGAAAATTTGTGTAGAAACAGATTTGCTACCACAAAGGTAATAAAATCACAACTCCAGGATGCTAGCGTAAATGCTTCTGAGCGCACTGTTCGAAGAAAATTGAGAGAATTAGATTTTAAGGCCTGTCGCCCCGCCAGGAAGCCCAAGTTAACAGCTGCAATGAAAGCAAAGCGCCTGAAGTGGGCCAAACAATGGCAAGACAAAGATGTGGACTTCTGGAGATCGGTAAGATACAGCAATTTAATCAATAATTGATACATTATTATCACTTTCAGTTAAATAAAGCAAATAAACATGGAAGTTTATATATTTTTCCTATTTTTGACAGGTCTGCTTCAGTGACGAAAACACATTCGAAATTTTGCAGAATAAAGCTCAGTATGTGCGTCGTCGTCAGAGAAAAGTTTCATCCTGATTGTGTCGTCCCGACGGTTAAAAAACATCCCACCAAAGTGATGATTTGGTCAGTCATCAGCAGCAAGGGCACTGGACGTCTGTACGTCGTCAAAGGAATAATGAGGCAAGATCAGTACAAAGAAGTTAGTTGGGAATGTGGAATCTTTGGCACAATGATACTACTCAGTATATATCACCACTACACCAAACACTTTATTTTTGCACTCGACGCGCGTTTCGCTAACCATGTTAGCTTCATCAGGAGCGATGATTGACTAGTCAGTCTAGACAGTCAATCATCGCTCCTGATGAAGCTAACATGGTTAGCGAAACGCGCGTCGAGTGCAAAAATAAAGTGTTTGGTGTAGTGGTGATATATACTGAGTAGTACAAAAGAAGTATTACAAAATCGGTTGATTCCGCAGCTCAGAGAATGGTTTCCAAATGGGGAACCATTCTCTTTCATGCAAGATGGAGCTCCCTGCCACACTGCTCGGTCTGTTAAAGCTTTTTTGGCAGAAAAAAATATCCCTCTGTTGGATTGGCCGGGTAATAGCCCATTGAAAATGTGTGGGAGCTGATGAAAAGAGAAGTGGCTAAAGATGTGATTACCAACAAAACCCAGCTCCTAGAAAAGATTATTCATGTGTGGAATCATCATCCTCAAATGCAGGAGACAGTACAATCTTGCATTGATAGCATGCCGCGCAGAATTAAAGCTTTGATAGCGGCTAAAGGTGGCTCAACTAAATATTGACTTTTACTAACATTAATTTCACTTTTCTTTAAAACTTAATAAACTTATGCTTTTCTAAATTAATGCTGTTTTATTTATGTCAAATAAATAGGTAATTGATTGGATAATATAAAAATAAAAAACAAATCAATTTAAAATAATAAAACGATACAATATCACTCGGTAATTAATATTTTACATGAAATCTTGCAGTGTGTCTAATAATTTGGCCAGGGACTGTATGTAACTCATGTTTGGAACAACGCAATTGAACACTTTGGAGAATCTCGAGCGGTTGCTCTTGACATATCCAAGGCATTCGACCGTGTTTGGCACGATGAGCTGTTGGCTAAGCTACGTTCTAATGGTATGTCTGAAAAGTTCTGTTTGTGGCTCTCATGTTTCCTCAAAGAGCATTCTTTACGAGTGGCAGTCGACGAATTTCTTTCTAACACCTTCACTATCAACGCCGGTGTACCCCAAGGCTCCATACTCTCTCCTACTCACTTTTTCATTTATATTAACGATCTGCTGGAAAAGACCGAGAATCCAATCTACAGCTTTGCAGATGACAGTACACTTATCTCTTCATTCACTTTTCACGCTCGGACATCGGCTACTCAGACGAATATCCGCAGACAGCAGCAAGTCATTCAACTTAACAAAGACCTGGAAGAAATTCCATCCTCGCATGGACATGTTGCAGGCATAGCAAGGAGAGCTTCTCAAAAGTTGGGAATATTATGTCGAACCAGAAAGCTTTATACCCCACAACAACTGTTAATTCTTTACAAAGCTCAAATTCGACCAACTATGGAATACTGCTCTCATGTTTGGGGCTTCGCTCCCAAACATACACTGCATTTGTTGGATTCTATTCACAGAAGAGCTGTTCGTCTGATTGGAGACGTGGAACTGACAGGCGGCCTTGATTCGCTGGAACATCGAAGAAAGGTTGGCGACTTGAGACTATTCTACAAGTATTTTCATGGAAAGTGTTCGAAGGATGTGGCCCGCTTAATTCCCAGAGCGGTGCATGTTAGAAGTACACGTCGCGCTAGTACTTTACATCCGTATGAGGTTCTGCTTGTTACTCCTCGTACAATACTTTTCAAGCAGTCATTTATATGGAGAACATCATCCCTTTGGAATAATTTGCACAGGACTGTGTTTCCCACCGAGTACAATTTACAGCGATTCAAGAATAACGTGAATTGCTTTCTTCGCACACGTATTGCTCCTGTAGCGCTTTAGGGACTTCCCTGCAGCACGTGTGCTCGAACCCTAAAAAAAAAAAAATGTGGGAAAAATTTTTATTATAAGAGTCTTTGAAAATTTAACTTCGAAATATGTTAGTGCATGTTTTATGTTTAAGATTACACCCAAATTAGGTCATGACGTCACATGCCTTTCCAGTCAAATTTGACATTTTAAAATCTGAAAAAATCGTATTTTGTATTGCAGTTTTATATTCAGGTAACAATGTTAGAAAAGATTTGATGAAATTGACTTTTTTCAATTATTTTCCCCTAAAATGACAATCAACTGTTTTTCCACGTAAATTATCTTATGTACTTATTTATTAGTTGATGTTTCACTAAATGTTGAGAAAAAAAATAATTAGGTCTTAAAATTAAGCTGAAAAACGAGTTCTGTCAAAAAGTCGTAGTTTAACAATGTAATCTTGGTGCACAGCTGCATAATTTTTATGACAGCTTAACTTATAAGGGCTAATATAATAAATATTAATGTTATGTAATAAATTTGAGCAAATTTGTAGTTTTTTACGTTTATTAGTTCCTTCTTTAATGCTCAAAATAGTTAATTATATGGTGAACATTCGCGAGAAGCCTTTCTTAATTTTATATACAGGTTTTGAGGATATTTTATTCTGAATGTTTTTTAACATATTTTCAAAAGGTCAAAAACAAGCTTTTTAAAAATTGTTACGACGTTTTACAACGCAATATTGGTGGAAAGAATATACAGTCATGTTTTGCTATTAAGTCAAACAAAATTATAATGTGATAGGCTTTCACGTATCTTTGTTTCAGTTGCCATGGATTTCGTGTTTTGTTCCTTTGTCACATAAAACATCAAACTGACATTAGTTAGTTCACTCTTAATAATGCAATAATAATTGTTTTCTAAATTTTCTCCTTTAATAAAAATGGCAATTAAATTGACTAAGCAAGATAAAATAGAAATAGTTTTGATCGTGGGTGATAACTACAAAACTCAAAGAGAAGCTGCCGTCGTTTTTAACCAACGATATCCGGGAAAAGTTATAACGAATACAAGAGTAGGACGAATTCTTACCAACTTTATAAATACTGGATGTGTGGAGAATAATATTAAACGTCAACATGAACATTGGGTTACTAATGAGGATGCTGAGTTTGCAGTTATGCAGAGTGTGATTGAAACGCCTAGAACTTCAATTGCCAAAATATCGCACAATGTGGGTTTATTTTATAATTCAGTTCAAAGAGTGCTTAAGAAAAATAGGTTTAAACCTTATAAACCAAAGTTTGTCCACACTCGCAAAGAACAAGATTATGATAGGCGCATATATTTGTCTTTCTGGCTGCAAAGTAAAACTGAAGAGGACCTGTCATTTACAAAGTATATTTTGTTCAGTGATGAATGTACTTTTAATTCTAATGGTGTTGTCTCGTCGCAAAGTTGTAGATGGTGGGCGGATAACATTCCAAATTTTACAATAGGTACAAGAGATCAATATTCCTTTAAAACTAACGTTTGGTCCGGTATTTTTAATAACAGAATTATTGGCCCGTTTTTTTTTTAGAGAAAATCTTACAGCCGCGAGGTACTTACAGTTTCTAAACAACGAACTTTCCAATGAACTGGAAGATTTTAGTTTAGAGGAAAGAATGAAAATGTACTTTCAACAAGATGGAGCACCTAGTCACAGCACCTTGGAAATTAGAAATTGGCTGGACGAAAACTTTTCTGGGAAGTGGATTGGTAGGTTTTCCTATGAAGTACTTTTGCCGCCACGGTCACCCAATCTTACGCCCTGTGACTTTTTTTTGTGAGTGTATTTAGAAAATTTAGTTTATGCTCAGAGACCTTTTGAAAATATCGCACACTTTGAAGAAACTATCCGCCAGTCTGTAAATGAAATCAAGCCGGAGTTTCTATACGAATGTTCGTCATGAAATTTATAACAGAACTATTATATGTATTAAAAAGGAAGGAAGAAGCGAAGAAAATTAAGAACGTTTTTTTTTTATTTAGTAAATAACATTAATTTTTTTATTAGTAATCCTTAACAATTTACGTGTCATAAATATTAAGCAGCTTTGCACCAATTTTGCATTGTTAAATTACAACTTTTTGATAAAAATAAATTTTCAGCCTAATTTTACGGCCTAATTAATTTTTTTTCGTAACATTTAGTAAAACATTAACCACTAAAAAAGTAGTATATAATATAATTTATAAGAAGATTATCATTTTCGGGGACATAATTGAAAAAAAGTGAATTTTGACAATTTTTTTTTTTGAAAATTGGCATATAGACGTAAAACTAAAACCCAATCTTTTTTTTCTTCATACTTTTTTTCGATATATTTTTAAAAAATCCGTTTTTCCAGATTTAAATTTTAAATGTCAAGTTTGACAGGCAAGGCTTGTGACGTCATGACCTTATTTGGGTGTAATCCTAAATATACGAGGCATGTTTTTTAAGTAAGTACCGTTTTGGAATTAAAAAAAGACGTGCAAAGATATCGCTATAATTTTATTTTTACATGAAAGCCTGTACCTTAATCTACTTTTCTACATAATTTCCGTGAATATTGAGGCACTTGTCATAACGTGGCACCAGTTTTTGAATACCCTCCTCATAAAATTCTGCCGCCTGACTTGTTAACCACTGTATCACAAATGTTTTGACTTCGTTATCGTCTTGAAGACGCTGACCACCAGGTGCTTCTTCAAGTGCAGGAAACAAATGGTAGTCGCTGGGCGCCATATCAGGGCTGTATGGAGGATGATCTAGAGTTTCCCATTTAAAAGATTTGATGAGATCTTTGGTCCGATTAGCCACATGTGGACGGGCATTGTCATGCAGCAAAACGATACCCTTACTCAACTTGCCACGTCTTTTGTTCTGGATTGCACGACGCAGATTGTTCAATGTCTCACAATAAGACGCTGCATTGATTGTCTCATTACGAGGCAGAAAACTCCACTAGCAATACTCCTTTTCTGTCCAAAAAACTGTGCACATGATTTTGCGGGCAGAAATTGTTTGCTTAAACTTCACTTTTTTGGGGTGATGATGAATGTCGCCATTCCATGGATTGTTGTTTCGATTCTGGTGTGACGTAGGCCACCCATGTTTCGTCACCAGTAACAATTTGGTCTAAAAAATGTTCACCTTCATTGTGGTACCGCTCAAGGAAAGTCAATGCACTGCCTAAACGTTGGGTTTTGTGCAAATCCGTCAACATTTTTGGAACCCAACGTGAACACAATTTCCGATAATTCAAGTTCTCGGTCACAATGCGATACAAAACACTACGAGAATATTGAGGAAAGCAGTCGCACAATGATGAAATTGTAAAGCGTCTGTTTTCTCTCACCTTTTCGTCCACTTTCTGCACCAAATCTTCATAACGACCGAAGGACGCCCACTCCGTTCTTCATCATGCACATTTGTGCGGCCATCTTTAAATGCTCTCACCCATTTCCTTACCATTCCATCACTCATAATGTTTTGTCCGTAAACTTCACAGATCTCACGATGAATATCGATCGGTTTTACGCCTTTAGCACTAAGAAATCGTATAACAGCCCGTACTTCACAATCGGCGGGACTCACGATTGTCGGAGGCATCTTAAACACTCAGTAAACAACGTATACAATGAAGAATCAGACTGTAATGGCGTCAGTACGTAGACATGAGATGTAGGTTACCAGCGCGCATGCGCGGAACGCCGACCGTATCGCTGCGGCGGCGGAATCGCAAAACGGTACTTACTTTAAAAAACATGCCTCGTAAAACATGCACTAACATATTTCGAAGTTAAATTTTCAAAAACTCTTATAATACAAATTTTTTCCATATGGTGCAAACTTTATGAATGGCACTGTATATGTACTACGTATAAATTACTCTTGCTCAGAGAAAATATTTATGATTACTTGCCTAAAATGACTGCATGTTATTTTTTCGGTATTTCCAGCGGGTGCCTATTGCACGCTTGAAAAATTCTCAAGTGATTTTTTTCAAGCAAACAATAGGCGCCCGCTTGGAATCTATACTAATAATAATTTTATATTCCAATTTATTTTTAAAAATAACAAAATTTATAGCACCCCTAATGTCTATTTTAGGAATACCTTGAAACAGATGTAAGATTTGTCACCTATTTACGTGCTCGCGTTTTGAAATGTAGATTATGTATGGCTGTTCGGGTGTCTTTGATACACAGGAGTATAAAGTGTTAAATTTCTTTTGAAACATAATTAATATATTGCTAGTTAAAAATGTTACTTGTTTATGAGTCTACGTTAGTAATGTCGTAAATAATATTTAATAACTTGCGTATGGCTGAAACATGAAAAATTTGATATTTTGGCTTGTAGCTTCGTTTTAATAATCATATTTTTAAAACACTGAGTGTTATACATTTTTTTTATTTATCTAACTAGCCGCGCCCGCGGCTCCGCTCGCGTGGACTTGATTCACTATTATCGTCACTGCTTATTCGTTATGTTACCTAACGTAATAAATTATATCCTATAACCTGGCCAGAGGATATATGTATTTTATAAAAAAAACACTTAAATCTGACAAGTGGCTCTTGAGTACTAAGCGCACTAGCGCACTAACGGACAGGCATACAGAGAAACTTTGTGTTTTATATATAATATATATATATATATATATATATATATATATATATATATATATATATATATATATATATATATATATATATGTTATAATATAGATTTTTTTGATATATTTTAAGGTAAGAATTAAAAAAAAAACACATAAATCGGATAAGTGGTTCTCGAATGATAAGTACACTAACGGACATACAGGCAGACGAAGAGACGTTGCGTTTTATATATGTTATGCAGATTATTATTATATAACCTAGCCTGAGAACATATGCATGAAAAAAAAAAACGTAAATCGGATAAGTGGTACTCGAGTGATAAGTGCACTAACAGACAAAGAAAAGTTGCATTTTATATATATTATATATTATAGAATATTATTATTATTATATAACCTGGAAAGAGTTATATATGTATGAATAAAAAAAAACACGTAAATCGGATAAGAACGAGGCTGGTTTGAAAAGTCCGTGCAAAGTCCGAGAGATGGCACCACCTGCGCGTATCGAGGTCATGTTTAGTTAGTAGAATCTCTTGAATGAACGCGCACCATGTTTCAGCCATACTGGTCTATTTCTTTGTATTTGGCATTCGTGTGAATCAAGGAAGTCGAGTGATTTTCAAGAAATGGACGAAAAAGAATTTCGTGTGGTGATTAAACATTACTTTATGAAAGGCAAAACGCCTCAGGAGACTAAAGAGAAGCTTGATAAACATTATGATGACTCTGCACCTTCGATTAGAACAGTTTGTAAGTGGTTTCAAAATTTTCGGACTGGCCATATGGGCACAAATGGCGCTGAACGTTCTGGACGGCCTGTGGAGGTTACGACTCCAGAAATCATTGATCAAATCCATGATATGGTGATCGATGACAGAAGAGTTAAGGTGCGTGAGATTGCTAGTGCTGTGGGCATCTCGACTGAACGGGTACATAATATTTTGCATAAACATTTGGACATGAGAAAGCTATCCTCAAGATGGGTGCCGCGATTGCTCACGCTTGACCAAAAAACGGAATCGTGTGAAGTGTTGCAAGGATGGTTTGCAGCTATTCCAGAAGAATCCGGAGGACTTTAAGCGTCGTTTCGTCACTGTGGATGAAACATGGATACATTACTATACTCCTGAGACCAAACAACAATCTAAACAATGGGTTACCAAGGGGGAATCTGCACCAAAAAAGGCGAAGACCGTTCCTTCGGCCGGAAAGGTTATGGCGACTGTCTTTTGGGATTCGCAAGGGATAATCCTCATCGACTATCTGGAAAAGGGTAAAACTATTACAGGTGAATATTATTCATCGTTATTGGACCGTTTGAAAACCAAGCTGCAAGAAAAACGCCCGCGATTGGCCCACGAGAAAGTCCTTTTTCATCACGACAACGTACCAGCACACACCTCAGCAGTTGTGGTCGCAAAATTAATGAAAATAGGATTCCAACTCGTTTCACATCCCCCCTATTCTCCAGACTTGGCTCCCTCGGACTACTATTTGTTCCCCAATTTGAAGAAATGGCTGGCGGGACAAAGATTTTATGCAAAAGAGGAGGGGATTACAGACACTAATGGATGTTTTGCAGACTTGGACAAATCCTATTATTCGGAAGGGATCAACAAACTAGAACATCGTTGGACGAAGTGTATAAGCCTAAAAGGAGACTATGTCAAAAAATAAAAAAGGTTTACCCCAAACACATAAGTAGTTTTTTTTATTTTTGCACGGACTTTTCAAACCAGCCTCGTAGTTTTCGAGTGATAAGCGCACTAACGAACAGACAGACAGACAGAGAGACGATGCATTTTATATATATTATATTGATGACATGATGTGTATTCCAAGAGAACGCGCTAACGGCAAATTTTTTTTTTCCGATTTGATTTATTATTATCATCACTGCTTATTCCTTATATTACCTAACGTAATAAAATATATCCTACAACCTGACCAGGGAACATATGTATGTTTTAAAAAAAAGCACGTAAATTGGATAAGTGGTTCTCGAGTGATAAGCGAACTAACGGGCAAACAAACAGACAGAGAGTCGTTTCATTTTACATATATTATAGAAAATTATAGATAACCTAGCCAGAAACCAAATGTATGAATTTAAAAAAAAATACGTAAATCAAATAGGTGGTTCTCAAGTCATAAGCGCACTAACGGACAGACAGAGAGACGTTGCATTTTATATATATTATAGAAGATTATAAATAACCTGGCAAGAGAATGAATGTATGAATTAAAAAAAGAACACATGTAAATCGGATAAGTGGTTCTCAAGTCCTAAGCGCACTAACGGACAGACAGACAGAGAGACAGAGAGAAGTTACATTTTACATATATGATATTCTTTGCTACATGATATTGTTCCATATTTAATGGTTTAGGCAGTGTATTGCCAGAGAACGCGCTAGCGGCAAACTTTTTTCCGACTTGTTTCACTATTATCGTCACTGCTTATTCCTTGTGTTACCTAACGTAATAAAATATATCCTATAACCTGGCCAGAGAACATATGTTTGTTTAAAAAAAAAAGCAAGTAAATCGGATAAGTGGTTCTCGAGTGATAAGCGCACTAATGGAGAGATAGACAGACAGAGCGACGTTGCATTATATATATTATAGATACTGTAAATTTGTACTGTAGATCTCTCAAAGAATTTAGACACATAAGTACAAGGTAAGTATTCATCACTGTAGACTTTTAAGGGGATATACCTAATCATCTGGGTCAAAACATTTGATTTTTGGATTTTTACATTTTCTTTTAGTGTAATATCTTAAGAATGTTTTCTGTAAGTTTCATAAGTATCGATTGAAAATTGAGGAAATTATAGCAGTTTAAAAAGAAGTGCCGTTTAGTAGAGTTTTTGGAGCAGGTAGCGAGTAGCTGCTCTTGGATCAGCCTTCACCAACTTAACTCGATTTTAATGTATTTTAAACCTTTTTTTTAGAATATAATACAAGGAGATTATTCAATTGTCCTTCTTAGAAGGGACAAGGCATTAACATCTGCCATTCTAAGGTTCTCTATTCGAAACTGGGAGTTTGTTCAATACCGTTCTACAGTTCCCTGGTAGCAGTTCACACGTAACAGTTTACTCGTAGCAATTCGGTCGTAGAACTTATTAAAGTTTATATTTTAGTTACTCAAAATATATATATTTTTTTATGAGTCTAGCACACGTGCCACAGGGAAGTCCCTAAAGCGCTCCAGGAGCGATATGTGTGCGGAAAAAGCGATTCACGTTGTTCTTGAATCCCTGTAAAGTGTACGCGGTGGGAAACACAGCCCTGGACAAATTATTCCAAAGGAATGATGTTCTCCATATAAAAGACTGCTTGAAAAGCGTTGTACGCGGAGTAACAAGCTGAACCTCATACGGATATGAAGTATTAGCGCGACGTGTATTTCTAACATGCACCGCTCTGGGAGGAATTAAGCGGGCTACATCCTTCGAACACTTTCCATGAAAATACTTGTAGAACAGACTCAAGTCGCCAACCGTTCTTCGATGTTCCAGCGAATCAAGGCCTCCGGTCAGTTCCGGGTCTCCAATCAGCCGAACAGCTCTTCTCTGAACAGAATCCAACAAATGCAGTCTATGTTTGGGAGCGGAGCCCCAAACATGAGAGCAGTATTCCATAGTTGGTCAAATTTGAGCTTTGAAAAGAATTAACAGTTGTGGAGTGTAAAACTTTCTGGTTCGAAATAATATTCCCAACTTTTGAGAAGCTCTCCTTGCTATGCCTGCAACATGTTCATGCTAGGACATATTTGCCCCCAAATTAACGCCCAACAAATTGAGTGACGATGGTAGGGGAATGGGGCACCCTGACATGACTATGTCGGGTTCAGCAACGTTAACTTTTATAGAAAAAACTGCCGCCTGGGTTTTTGTAGCTTTAAATTCCACTTGGTTACTGTCACCCCAAGATAGAATTTCTTCCAGGTCTTTGTTAAGTTGAACGACCTCCTGCTGTCTGCGGATATTCGCCTGAGTAGCCGATGTCCGAGCGTTTAAAGTGAATGAAGAGATAAGCGTACTGTCATCTGCAAAGCTGTAGATTGGATTCCCGATTTTTTCCAGCAGATCGTTAATGTCAATGAGAAAGAGAGTAGGAAACAGTATGGAGCCTTGGGGCACATCGGCGTTGATAGTGAAGATGTTAGAAAGAAATCCGCCGACCGCCACTCGTAAAGAACGCTCTTTGAGGAAACTTGAGAGCCACAAACAGAGAATAACGAAAGTTATAATCAAATTGTTCGGAAGATCAGCCCAAAGATCATTCCTAGTGACAGCAAAGTTGTTGAAATGGTTGCTTATATAGCAGCATGCATTTTTAGTGAGGGGACAGTGGTTTTATTAAATATAATGAGATCTATGGGAGTTCATTGTGGCCTAAATGCACGTAACTACGCAGCTAAAGTGGACGAAGAATGAGTTGACCTCGCCGAGCAAAAAGAAGCCAGAATGCGTTATAGACAAGAACAAATTGGTATTTTAGAAACTTAAATAGCTGCTGAAGATTAAGCATATCGCCCTGGAGTCGATGAATGATTTACAGGCCAGAATTTATTTTTGTATAACTGTTTATCACCTGATTTCTCAAACCTAAAACATTGAAAAAGTCCTTTTTACTTTAAGACTCACTGTATATTTTGGCAACTAAGTTTACCACAAGAATCAATCTTCTATTTTTCTGAAACTAATTTTTCTGCTGCTCATCAAAACACACTGTAACTTCTACCACTATAACCACGTATCTAATTAAATGAACATCATTAAACCGCTTTTAGATAAAGGATGTAGAAAATGCTTTGTTAATAATTTCAGTACCACCTGGTATACCGCAATGATTATAGCTTTTTCTTTAAAAGCAACAGTAGACAATATTTTCACGCCTCCGTTCATTGATTCATCCTTTCTTCGAGAGTGACAGTGACACTGCCCACGTGACCTACGACATACGTAATTTCAGCATACAATAGAGGGTGTTGTTTACGCCTCGCATGGGAGCTCTATTAACTTTTTGTTTTTGAATTGTGCCCTGTTGTATAAATGAATACGTTAAAATTTATAATTGGGTACTGACGGATGAATATACTGTATTGAATATACATTAATCCCGTTTGGAATATTGCTTAATGATTAAAACATGTTACTGATATTGTTGTACAAAATACATATGTATTTTTATCTGTAGGTAAATAAACTTAAAAATAGAAAGTGCTAGAGCCTAGATGTTTGACTTGCTCAAATACAGTGGAGGGAAGCCGACTTAATAACTACCAAGTCTACAATCAAAATTTTGATACAAAATAAAATTCCAGATAAATAGAGATACAGCACTACAATCTTACTGTCCAAAAAATCTCATTTACTCAGTTTTTTTCTTACAAACATGTAGTTTTAAAATAAGTATTCATTTTGACTATCTTAACTAAAAAGTATAGTAAGTAAATTTCCACCTCTTTCAACCCCTTTCCAGGAGATAAAATCAATTCATCCATACTTCAAGTATTATGTTATCATCTCAGTCAGATAAACAGACCGACAAAGATGAAAAAATATGTTTTTTTTGTGATTTAAAAGCTCCAAGTATTCTTTTAAGAAATGCCCTTTGTATTCATTTTTGCGCTCTCGCTCCCTGAAACGTCGCTGATGAAAAAATTACTTTATATATATATATATATATATATATATATATATATATATATATATATATACATATACATATATATATATATATATATATATATATATATATATATATATATATATTATAGCCTCTCTCGTTGAGGCTATTTTATATAGCCTCAACTTTTTGCCCCTTATGTATATCTTAATTTTTGAGAATGGATTGAGTGGATATTAATATTGATAGAACAAAAACTAGATATAAGCTAGCACGTTTTTTTACTGGTAGAGTACATAGAGATCGAGGTAATTTTTATACACTTTTTGAAAATAGTCGCTATAGTTGTTTAAAACTTGTGTGTACAGTGTTTGGGCACCATTCATTTTAGAATAAAAAGAATCTAAGTTCAGTTCAAAAAATGAAAAATACTGAAGAGTTATTTAGTTGTTGAAATAAAATTGGATTGGGTACAACCGTTGCGTCTTGAAAGAAAGAGCAGGAGTTTAGTGAGACACTACACATTTAAATAAAGAAGAGTATATTAACAAAATAAAAATTCTTCCTCTTATTACACTGTTAAAATTACATAGACTTAATAATCTTTTATACTAAGAGAGTGCACACTATTGCATAGAGTCTTTAAATTAGGATTATTAAGTTTTTAATAAAAGGCAAAAAAAAACACGATATAAAGTTTAAAAAATCGTCTTCGCGGATTACACGTGTTACGTAGTTGTTGAAAACACACTTTGTAGACAGGAAGTGAGGTATTTAAACTGGTGTACTACTGACTTACTGACTGTGGGTTTTCCATTAACTGCTTGACCTCTCCTGGTGAGATTCTCATCAAAATATTGTCTCAGCCATTACTCTCCCATTTTCATTTGGGTCGCTAATCACTTTTTGACCCGAAATGCCTTAGGATGAGCAGAATATTTTAAGAACGGAAAAAAAAAATGCCTCAGGCTTGAGATTTAGAAACTATACTCACTCGGTGATAAAAAAGCCGTTACTGCACTACGGCATGATGGAAAAAAAACCTACTACGGCTTGACGAAGGACTAAGCCGTTACTGCATCACGGTGGAAAAAGCCACTACGGCATACTGGAGGAAAAAAGCCCTGAAAAATCCGAAATGGTCGTTTATATATCTTCTCCCTACTTCGAAGTGAAGTATTTAAAAGGGTTCTGGAACGCAGTTTTTAACAAATCAGACGCATTCAATGCAAATGAAATACGTTAAGTCAGCAACACGCTACACACTGTTCAGTTACACTGTTCAAAAATTGAAATCACTGTTTTAAGTTACACTGCCCAAAAATTGAAATCACTGCCTAATCAAATATAAAAAAGTAAAAAAAGAGATGGAATAAAAGAATACATGAATGGAGGCCATGGTTGAGACAAATATCCAGAGGAAGGCCCTAAACAAGATGGAAAAAATGAGCTGAAAAGAAGAGAAAGACGCAGAATCGAGAGGGATGGAAAAAGGAAGGAGAAGCCTCTGTGTATAATATATATACAGTCCCTGGCCAAATTATTAGACGCACTGCAAGATTTCATGTAAAATATTAATTACCGAGTGATATTGTACCGTTTTATTATTTTAAATTGATTTGTTTTTTATTTTTATATTATCCAATCAATTACCTATTTATTTGACATAAATAAAACAGCATTAATTTAGAAAAGCATAAGTTTATTATTTTGTAATACTCCTCTTGCCTCATTATTCCTTTGACGACGTACAGATGTCCAGTGCCCTTGCCGCTGATTTCTGACCAAATCATCACTTTGGTGGGATGTTTAACCGTCGGGAGGACACAATCAGGATGAAACTTTTCTCCATGACGACGACGCACATACTGAGCTTTATTCTGCAAAATTTCGAATGTGCTTTCGTCACTGAAGCAGACCTGTCAAAAATAGGAAAAATATATAAACTTCCATGTTTATTTGCTTTATTTAACTGAAAATGATAATAATGTATTAATTATTGATTAAATTGCTGTATCTTACCGATCTCCAGAAGTCCATATCTTTGTCTTGCCATTGTTTGGCCCACTTCAGGCGCTTTGCTTTCATTGCAGCTGTTAACTTGGGCTTCCTGGCGGGGCGACAGGCCTTAAAATCTAATTCTTTCAATTTTCTTCGAACAGTGCGCTCAGAAGCATTTACGCTAGCATCCTGGAGTTGTGATTTTATTACCTTTGTGGTAGCAAATCTGTTTTCTACACAAATTTTCTTCAAACATCTCTCTGACCGTGGAGTGAAAATTGGTTTTCTACCGCATCTTTTCTTTCTTTTCGGGCTTAATTCCTTCCCTGACTCAATTTTATTTTTTATGCGTCGTACACTAGCTTCAGAAACCTCCAATCTTCGTGATATTTCTCGGTTTGTAAATGTTTTCGCAATCACAAGGGCCTTCACTTCAGCTTTTTTACGTGGTGAAAGATCGCCTTTTCTACCCATAATGAAAATAGTCCAATTACTTTTTTAAAACACTGCATACAAAATAAACTAATAACTGAGTAGTATAAAACTGTTAAACAAACAATCACAGTCCATAAAGCCACAGAAACACGTCCGTACCTGACTCGATTCCGATCGCGACTGATACAGATTTGTACTTGTTTACGTTCATGTATCACTTTGTCAACACAGTGTTGCCATATGTTAAAAATAAATACAAATATGTAGTCTACAACAATTCTTTTAAATAAAAATCAATAATATAGTAGTTTCAATATACCATTATTGCATAAAAACTCCTAAGAAACATAAAATTACTAAAAAAAATACAGTGCGTCTAATAATTTGGCCAGGGACTGTATATATATATATATATATATATATATATATATATATATATATATATATATATATATATATATATATATATATATATATACATATATACATATATATATATATATATATATATTATATATATATATATATATATATGTACTTATGGATATATATAAAATAGCAGAAGAAGGAATGGTTAGAATCTTATGAACAGGTTAACAATAAGACGGAAAAACCTGAATGGCCTCCTGAAATGTATGCCTGAAACCCTTATCAATATAAAATAGTAAATAGAGTAATAAAACAAACACAAAAAAGATAAGAAAATATACAATGAATCCCACTCCTAAAAATGTCTGCTATATTCATTAAATATAGTTTAATACACTTGTTTCACCTCATATGTGGTTGTATTCATTCAGCCATATCCAAAACAACAAAACATCTCCACAAAGGGATATATTTAATAGCCCTAAAAAGGAAATCTATGTTTCGATGTTAAACGAGTGTCCCAAAGGGACGAGGCGGTCAAGGGTTGCTCCCTTGGGCCGTTTTTTTACTTTTATATTGACATGTTCGGTTATGAATCTTGTCACAACTGACCCTAAATGGTGCATCGAAATGGATAGCGGGGTGTTAGTGACAATAGTAGAATGGATATTTTAAATTATAATAATATTCAAGATAGGAGAACGTTTAAAGAACTTCTAGCACTTTTGAAATAAATTCAAATTGCCAGATTTTTTTTTATTATAAACGGTCTTTCAAATTGCGTGGTTTTCTTAATTCTTGAATAAAACATAGATGCCGCTGAATTAACCCTGCGGGCCGGGCGCCGCCGACTAAATCTCCAACCAGGGCGCCGGGTCTCGCAAACCCATCAATAAAAAATCTTGTTAAAAAAAAAAAAAAGTGATAAATTAATATTTTATTGAAAAAAAAATACACATTTTTAAATACAAAACCTTATATTATAAAACTGGTTTAAGTATACACAGTCAAAAATCTAATTTTTAAATATTTGTTGTCAAAAATATATATATACGAGGCATGTTTTTTAAGTAAGTACCGTTTTGCGATTCCGCCGCCGCAGCGATACGGTCGGCGTTCCGCGCATGCGCGCTGGTAACCTACATCTCATGTCTACGCACTGACGCCATTACAGTCTGATTCTTCATTGTATACGTTGTTTACTGAGTGTTTAAGATGCCTCCGACAATCGTGAGTCCCGCCGATTGTGAAGTACGGGCTGTTATACGATTTCTTAGTGCTAAAGGCGTAAAACCGATCGATATTCATCGTGAGATCTGTGAAGTTTACGGACAAAACATTATGAGTGATGGAATGGTAAGGAAATGGGTGAGAGCATTTAAAGATGGCCGCACAAATGTGCATGATGAAGAACGGAGTGGGCGTCCTTCGGTCGTTAATGAAGATTTGGTGCAGAAAGTGGACGAAAAGGTGAGAGAAAACAGACGCTTTACAATTTCATCATTGTGCGACTGCTTTCCTCAATATTCTCGTAGTGTTTTGTATCGCATTGTGACCGAGAACTTCAATTACCGGAAATTGTGTTCACGTTGGGTTCCAAAAATGTTGACGGATTTGCACAAAACCCAACGTTTAGGCAGTGCATTGACTTTCCTTGAGCGGTACCACAATGAAGGTGAACATTTTTTAGACCAAATTGTTACTGGTGACGAAACATGGGTGGCCTACGTTACACCAGAATCGAAACAACAATCCATGGAATGGCGACATTCATCATCACCCAAAAAAAAGTGAAGTTTAAGCAAACAATTTCTGCCCGCAAAATCATGTGCACAGTTTTTTGGGACAGAAAAGGAGTATTGCTAGTGGAGTTTCTGCCTCGTAATGAGACAATCAATGCAGCGTCTTATTGTGTGACATTGAACAATCTGCGTCGTGCAATCCAGAACAAAAGACGTGGCAAGTTGAGTAAGGGTATCGTTTTGCTGCATGACAATGCCCGTCCACATGTGGCTAATCGGACCAAAGATCTCATCAAATCTTTTAAATGGGAAACTCTAGATCATCCTCCATACAGCCCTGATCTGGCGCCCAGCGACTACCATTTGTTCCTGCACTTGAAGAAGCACCTGGGTGGTCAGCGTCTTCAAGACGATAACGAAGTCAAAACATTTGTGATACAGTGGTTAACAAGTCAGGCGGCAGAATTTTATGAGGAGGGTATTCAAAAACTGGTGCCACGTTATGACAAGTGCCTCAATATTCACGGAAATTATGTAGAAAAGTAGATTAAGGTACAGGCTTTCATGTAAAAATAAAATTATAGCGATATCTTTGCACGTCTTTTTTTAATTCCAAAACGGTACTTACTTAAAAAACATGCCTCGTATATATGTATATATATATATATATATATATATATATATATATATATATATATATATATATATATATACAGGCTATCATGAAATTCGCTGCTTATATTGAAACGGGTGACTTGTGGGGCCATGTAGAAGCACATTTAACTTTTGTTTTTTTATTCGAAAATTTTTGAAAAAAATTAAAAAAAAGGGACAAAATTCGTTTTTACCAAATATTTATAAAATTACTCCGACTATGAAAGACCGGCCTTTGCTTCGGTAAAGTGCGAGAGCCAAGCTGGAGTTTGGCTCATTGACAAAAACGTCTTTCCCGAACCTTGGTTTAAAGCAGTTGAAAATATAAATGCTCTCTCTCTCTCTCTCTCTCTCTCTCTCTCTTAAACGAACTCAAGTAATGAAAGCATTTCGATCTTTTAAGACGCTTCTTATCAATATTGAAAAACCACATTTAAATAGTGAACCGTCCGTTTCGGGATTTAACGCTAATGCGTTAAAAAAAATTGTAAAATCTTTATGTCCTATACTACAAAAAATGTTGTTCAAAAAACTGTGGAAATAACATCAAGCCCTTACAAAAATATATTGAGAGCTTCAATAAAATAAACAAAAGACGTATCATATAATATACGCGAGCCTCCCCGACAGCGGCGACTATAAAGTAACCTTTTTTGTCGACGTCTGACCAAATTCTTTCTAGTTTAAAATAAATAAAGGGGAACAGTTCATCTCAACGTTTATTTTATTATCTTTTTTACAAGGAAGCAAATAAAATTTTGGTGAATTACCTGCTAAAATTTTTTTCTTATTATAATATTGTATAATAATTTATTGATGAGTATTGATAAGTAATTATTTTAAAATATAATATTTTTTATATATTATTTTTTTTTATATTAAATGGGTCGATTTTCTCCTTTATTATTGAGATCCGTTATTTTTGATTTAACAGCTGTGTGGAGGCAAAATAAAAACATAATTTCAAATAGATTTTTTACTGAACTTTTTCAAGATCTAAATGGTAAACGTTTTTTGATGTACCTTAAATCTGTACCTTATTGGTTGGTTCTATTTTTGTATAATTCATTTAGGTAATTTGATTTAACTTCAATTGTCCTGTGTGCAACGTACATCCATACGAAATAAATAAATAAATGTGCCTTAAATGTGTAACGGATCTACATATAAAATATTCTAAGTTGTCCGTGACAAATTTAAAACTTAACCAGTTTGCACTGTACTTTGTTGTATACTTTCTGCAAATTTCTTACTCACTCAGTCCATCTCTCTTTAAAAAAACGTTGACCTTTACGACACCTTACCTCCGTAATTGGTAAACATTCACTAAAAAGAAAACAGGGAGTCCCGGAGTAATCTTGGAATGCGAATTATAAAGGAGCCGGTTTTAGAATATAAAATTATTTTAATATTTTTTTCTATTAAATTTATTTGAGAAAAACCGGCTGCCGGGATCAAAAAAACGACCTTATTTTTTTAAGGTCGATTTTTTCCTTTATTATTGAGATCTGTTATTTAAGGTGAATTTTCTACAATCGATCTAGCTACAAAGATCCACCAGTTCAAATATATGCAAAGAATTCGATAACACCCCATATATATATATATATATATATATATATATATATATATATATATATATATATATATATATATATATATATATATATATATATATATATATATATATATATATATATATATATATATATATATATATATATATATATATATTATTATCTTCAAATAATTGCCACTTGGTAAATTTCAATTAAAAACAAAGGAACAAAATTTTTAAATAAATTGAAAATTGGCCATTATTAAGTACCTTAAGGTATTTCTTACTAGAAGACAGAGAGAGCATTATGTTAGGGAAAGACGCGAAATGATTTGATTGTCAGGGTCACGCATCACGTGGTATTTATAATAACCTTGATAATTTTACATGATATATAATAAAAATTATGTATAATTAATTTACACGATACCTTGGATTATTTATTAAAAATATATCAATTTTATAAATACGCTTGCGAGGCGAGCGTTTATTCTAGTATCTTTTAAAAGATAGTCCGATCAGTGCAATGCATATATGTGGTTCAAAATTTGAAAGAACGCCCGCGTCCACGTACGCTTTCTACTTCAAGCTACGTTGCCATAGCGGAAATTCTCTTCATAAAATACATGAAAAAATAATATTTATCTAATATTTTTGCAACAACTAGGTATGGTAAACGGCCTTAACAAACGAGAACAAATTATGCATATTTTTTTTTTTGTAGCTTTTGACTTTTTCATGCACATACGACATAAAATTGTAAAAAACGCATGCTTTTACAGTTAATTATAGCAATACGGCATGGCAAATCATCTGTATATTCAAGCAGAGCAACATGATGTTAAAATCTATTATTTCTTAAAATTTCAAGCAAAACTACTTTAAACAGTTATTAGCAGGAAATACCTTAAAATAATATTGTTGAACCAGAAATTCCCCGTTCTTTCTTTATCGGCTGAAAAAACTACAAAAAACAGCCGAAAATAACCAAAATTGGTCAATAACTTAAAATCCTCAAAATTTTTGCTAAAATGACTATTTTTACAGGAATTAGCGACCTCAGAAACATATATTACCATAAGCCAATTATCGAGATTTCAATATACAGAGTAAAAAATTCATCGCCCAAAAGAGTATTATTTTAAAAAACTTCTCCTTCTTCTTTTTTTTATTTTAAAAAACTTCTTCAGCTTTCAGATAAATTTACAAAAAAAAATTAATAAAAACGTTGCAGGTACAGGTTGAAGTATTAAAAATTTAATGCACTATCTTAAAAATTGAAAGGCAGTTGCACAGTGAAAGAAAATAGATCTTTCTGCGCTGCAACTAAGCATTAAAATAGTGAAAATTTTCTACAAAAATGGTTCGTAAAGTTTGTTCTGCCGTTGCTCAGTATGAAGCAACTATCGGGGATTTAATCAACAAATTCGAACGTCTCAGAAAAATTAGTGATGTGAGGATTCCAAATCGTGCTCGTTCAGCAAGATCAAGTAAAATTATAGCCGCCGTACCTGCAAATATGGCAGAACAGTCTAGTTTATCAATTTCAAGACGTTCACAGCAATTGGGCATATCACAAACAACTTTGCACCACATCTTGGCTTACACTCTTATAACGTCCAGCTGACAGAGGAACTGAAACCGGTTGGCTCTTCACAATGCCGTAAATTTGTCGATGGTATATTGGAAATATAGAGGATTGATTCCGATTGCTCAAGACAATCATTCTCAGCGACCATGCCCATTTTCATCTTGATGTCTTATGTTAATAAACAAAATTGTCTCATTTTGAGGGCATGAAAACCTAAAAATGATTGTCAAAAAATCTTTCAATAGCTAAGAAGGGCCCCGAGGCGGTATAGCCCCTCCACCCCTATGGGAGTAGAAAATAGCGCCTTTTTAGACACAGCCTTATCTTGAATTGGGGATAAAGCTTTTAAAGTACTATTGTATACAAGAGATTTTTTTTGTGAAAAATCTTCATCTTCATCGATTTTTAAATTGGATGTAAGTGTTTAAAGTCCCACTGTATCTCCTTCTGGGTTCCATTTTGTGAAAAATGTCCACCCTTCGGCCATTTCCTAAAAACTACAAACAAAATAACTTGAAGATGAAAAAAAAAAAATTTTTAGTAAAACATTGTAAAAATATCATAAATCAACAGATTTTATTGATTCATTGCAATTTCTGAGCACTCAGAACACCATGCATGGATATGAGTAAGACATACAAATTTTCCACATTTTTGGCAAAAATATTTGGTTTTTGAATCTTTTTTACAAAAAAAAAACATCTTTTTCTGTTACCTGGTTGGACTTCGTCATTTCTATTGGGTTCTTGTGTTCCAGCAACTTCTTGTCTTCTTTCCCTTACCGACCTTGGAACATTTGTTTCATAAGAACGTCGCTCCAAGTGTTCTTTTGTCAAAGATAGTCCAACATCTCTTAGATATAATCGTCTTTCAATCTTATAAGTTTTATTATTGCAAGCAAAAATAATTTGGGAATTTACACCACCCATATTCATAATTGAAAAAAAAATAACCATCGGCCACCTTCTTGTATTCCTTGCTACGTTATAGGTAGCAGACAATTTGTCGAGATTATCTACACCTCCTTTGGTATGATTGTAATAAGTAATTATATCGGGTTTGCATTTTTCTGCCGTAGAGGGATCAATCCTATCATCGTGATGTAAACTGGATATAAGATTAACATTTCTATATTTCTTTGGAATATATGACACAATAGTCATAACTTTTTGAAAGCCAAATATTGAAGAAAATTCAGGGCGAGCTCTTGTGTTGGAGAATTCTAGAGGCAATTCCCTTTTATTTTTTTTTTATTGTACCCACGTACGTGGTTTTATGCTCCACAAGTAATTTTTTTACCAATTCAACACTGGTAAACCAATTATCACACGTAAGATTACGATTAGTCCCAGATATAGGTTCTATTAGTCTCAAAACTATACTTTGTGGATCGTTAGGGCGTTCATATATACCTTCAGGCTGCTTTCCGACGTAAACCTCCAGATTTGAAGCATAAGATGTAGAGGAATCAACTAAAGCAAATATTTTTATACCGTATCTGTTAGGTTTACTTGGAATATACTGTTTGAAATCACATCGCCCCCTAAATGCCTCAAGCTTTTCATCAATTGTTGTGTTTGCTCCAACAGTATATGTGTTTTTACAGTTTTCAACAAAAAGGTCAAATAGGCTTCTGATTGGAGCTAGCTTGTCAAATTGTTTCCTTGCTTCTCTTGTCGTCAAGTCATCAAAACGAAGGCATCGAAGAAGAAAATGAAATCGATCGTGAGACATTACCAACCAAAATCTTTCAATCCCGAGTTCGTTTCTTTGCCATAGCTCTTTTGTATTAAGTCGTTTTGAGGGTCCCCGCCAAATATAATAATCCAAGAAAAGCTTTTATTTCACAAATGTCCGTGGGTTTCCCTCTTCTCTCTCTTGCATAATTTTGAGCCAATCCAGAAATGTAGAGATTTGTGTTTTCCACTATAATGTTAAGCATTTCATCTGTGAAAAATAATGACCAACACTCCATGGCTGTTTTGGCGTTTTTCCCACAGTTCCTGACGCCTGGTAGCCGAACAATAATATTTTCTTTTCTCGTTCTTACGGTTTTGTTTGGACAATGTTTTTGCCATCGCGTGGTTCCGTTTTTACCAATGAAAGCTGGAATTCTTGGTAATTTTGCAAGAGGTACATTGTCATCACTGCTATCATCGCACTCTTGTTCTGATTCACTATCGGTACTTCGGGTTTCTACTATATTTTCTTCTAAAGCTAACTCCTCTTCTTCGTCATCCGGCTCTTCATCTGAATCAGCTTCTTCCCATAATTGGCGGAGTTTCTCCTGCTCTTTCTCATAATAAGTAGACATCGCTGCTAAACAAAAGAGATTCTATTTTTTATAAAATAGTAACTAATAAATAATTAATATGCATAAAATAATGCAAAATAAATTTTATTTATGCTAACTTACCGTTGAAAAGTAAAACCAGCCGAATGTAAAAAGAAAAGCTCAAACCGGGGTGCCGGGTCTCACAGACCAAAATCAAAATAATTTAAAAACTAAAATACGTACACAACCACCGATTGTTATGCGGGTATTGAGGCCAAAAATGAGCAGGTAGACGAACCGCTAAGCGGTTGCAACGATGTTACGAAAATTGCCGACTGATTGTCGGAGCGTCGGGTCTCAGAGGCTAGGCGCCCCGCCCGCAGGGTTAAAAAAAAAACTTTTTATTAGTAATTGAAGTATATAATGTATGACATTTAAACACGAAAAACCATATCCGCCGAATGTCCACCTCCATAGATGTCCACTCTTTTGTCAAAATTTTCGATGACATTTTGTCATAATTGCTGTTCTAACTCACCAATAACGTAAATAATTTCGTCCTTCAGCTTAGGAATCGATTGTGGGTTATGCTTATAAATATACCATTTCATGTTACCCAGAGAAAATAATCCAACGGAGTCAGATTACATGATCTTGGTGGCCAATTAACATCACCGTTTCTAGAGATTACCCGTCCAAGAAATTTTCCCTGCAACAACTCCACGTTTTCACGAACAGTGTGACAGGTTGCGTCGTCCTGCTGAAAGCAAATGTCCTCAATTCAAGCCACAAAAATTCATTTATCATCTCACGATTCCGAAGACCATTCACAGTTACAGCTTCACCGGCATCATTTTCGAAGGAGTATGGACCAATAATAACTCCTGACCATAATGCACACCAAAACAGTGACTCCTTTAGGATGTAAAGTTTTCTGATAAATCAATCGTGGATTTTCCTCACCCCAAATACGGCAATTTTATTTATTACCATTGCCACCAATGTCAAAATGTGCTTCATCGGATTTTTTTGAGAGAAATCATCTGGTTGATTTTTGATTCAATTGATAAATACACGACGTTTCGAATGATCCAATGGCTTTAGTTCCTCTGTCATTTGAACCTTATATGACTTCAGAGCTAAATCCTTTCGTAAAATACGCCATGTTGTGGATTCACTGAGTTTAACTTGTTGTGAACATCGACTAATGGATATTTCTGGGTCTTCAGCAACACTTTCACGAACCAAATGAACATGCTCTTGTAAACGACCGCTAAGACCATATCTATCTCTTCTTTTATCTTCCACCGAACCAGTTCCTTGAAATTTTTGAACAATTCGATTAATAATGCTTTCAGATGGACGATTATGCAAACCGTAATTATTATGTAATTTTCTAAAAACATTTTAAACTGAACGCTCATTTTCATAAAATAATTCAACAATTTGAACGCGTTGTTGTATATTATACGACTCCATTTTTATCAATGTCATACATTACACTTTTTAAATGTCACAAGATCCAGGCTATTTCGCAACACCACCTGTGTCTTATTCAAGAATTTCGCTCAATTTGAAAGATCCTTAAAAATGATGGATATCAGAGCCAATATAAATAATGGAAAGATTTCCCCATGAAACAAATAGATAAAAATACGGCAAAAAATCTTGGACTAAAGAATGCTAAACAGACATCTCCATCCTCTTCAACACATAGATAAATTACTAAGATTATATACTCCCTCCAAGATTAAACGAAACATATACAGCAAGGTATATTGCTACGTATATATGAAGATATCTGTGTTGTCTCTGACACAATCGCATATCACATTCCCATATTTTCTTTGATAAAGCGCATCAATCAAACATACTTTCGCAGATTGCTGTATCGCGTTCATAGAGGGCAGTGCCGAGCTTATCTTTTCGGTAACGCGGAGATATAACTATCCAGTGGCGTGTGAAAATATTTAATTAAAGTTATCTCGTTCCATACTGTATAATTAGTGAGACTATTAAAAAGTGACATGATCTTTGTTTGACTGATTTGTTAAAAATTTATTTTTAGATTTTCTATTATTGCTTAATAGTACATCATCATCAACTTAGCTTATTCTATCCATAGTCGGATGTCAGCCTCCCCAAGTTATCTCCAAGAAGCTTTGTTATGTGCTTTTTGCATCCCGTGTTCCGCTAATCTTTTTATGTTGTCCGTCCATCTTGCCTGTGGTCTACCTCTGCATCTTTTATGTTCTCAACCATACCGCGTGTCCATCTATTATTTATCATTTGCTGCAACTGCTTTTTGGGCTACCTAGAGTTTGTTTATTATGCTTCTATTTAAAGCCCACGTTTCAGTGCCATATGTTAATACCGGCAGTACATATTGATCGAACACTTTTTTCTATGAAATATTATGCCGATAGTCGTAAGAAATTCATACGGTAAATACATTAAATTTTTTTTTTTTGGAAATAGGTAATTAACCCTTTCCGAACGTAATTATGTTTGAAGAATCCGGAAATATTCATTTTGATGCCAAAAGCTGGTATTAACTACAAATATCGATTTGGGCCCATAGCAGTAGATCCAAATGATTTTGTTCATTGGCACCAGTTGTTTCGAATTCCACGAATTACATTACATTTGAAAATGGTCAATTTATCCTCCCAATAGATAGGCTGTCTCAGAAATTGCATAAAATAAGGCTTTTTTCAGAACCATGGCGAAAGATTCGAACCCTATCGGGCCTCGAGAATGACAAATTCGGATTCTACGAGTCGAAAAACATAAAAAAATCACAATTTCAGTCATCCGGTATGAATTTTATGTAGGACCTATAATAGCGTATATACTATCAGAATTTCGATTTTTTTTTTTTGAACTTTGAAGATGTTCAGGTACAAGCGAGGGGTCTGCTCTACTGATATTTTATTAATTAGGGCCTAAACTTTCCAAAAATAACTTGAGCAGACACGTACGACCGAAAACTTGGGACTTAGGGTCTTATTTATTGAAAAACTCGAAAAACGATCGTTTTTGGCTGGAAAAAGCGGCTCAACTAGGCAGATGGTTAGTCTACAGGTCAAAATTTCGAGTCGCCCCCTTGGTCTATTAAGGAGGCATGTGTTTAAAGGTAGACGGTAGAGATGGACGTGTAAGATTGAGATTGAGATTTCTGATAATTAAGGTGAGTATCTGATTGTAAATATCAAAGTAAGATTGAAACAGCCCATTTTCAATAAAATTTTCAAAATAACTTAAATTTAAAGTACATCATGTCTGGAGCAGGGTTTACTACAATTCGAGTCCAGTGAAATACTGCCAAGAACCTTCTTAATTTTACTTATTTCTGACTATTTAGGAGAAAATATATACAACTCAAATTCAGCTTAGGCAGTCCTTGAGACAGCGCAGGTATGACTTCAAATTAAGTTTATAGCAACCAAAAATATATAAATTGTTGTCTCTTAATGTTTAAAATTATAAATTAGGAAGGTCCAAATCGATTTCTCGATACTTTTGCAAATTTCACATCTCAAAAGACCTCCAAATGCAATCAATGTGTGGTATTATCCTGTCACTTGAAACAACCCACGGTGTAAAGGATATTAAATAATGAAACATTTTTTATAGGACACCTCATACTTATTTAACATATATACCATTGAATGGACACTGTTTTTCAATATAAAAAAATTCTTATGATACGCCCCTGACAACCAAAGCAATATCTTTTAGCGTGACGTACAACCATAACTAGCGATATCTGCCGGTTGGCCTATTAGTTATTCCCAAGATAACATCTAACCGCTGGTTATCACTTATCAGGACTATTTACAGAGCCGTACTGGTGTTTTCGGTTGGTTTACGAGCGGACTTTTCAACGAAATTATTATCGGGCAAAATAGTGCGTCGGTGATGATTTTAAAACTGTTTTTGATGAGTTAAACGTTGAAACTGAAAATTACGAGCTCGTGTTAAGAATGAGACGAAAGATTGAATGAAAATTAAATTAATTTTATCGTTTACATTTGCGATTAAGCTAAAAAACTATAGGCCTTATGTCTAAATTAAGTATTATTTATATATATATATATATATATATATATATATATATATATATATATATATATATATATATATATATATCTATAATATATATAAAATGCAACGTCTCTCTGTCTGTCTGTCTGTCCGTTAGTGCGCTTATCACTGGAGAACCACTTATCCGATTTACGTACTTTTTTTTTTTAAATATACATATGTTCTCTGGCCAGGTTATAGGCTATATTTTATTACGATAGGTAGCATAAGGAATGAGTAGTGACGTAAAATAGTGAATGATGTCGGAGAAAAGTTCGCCGCTAGCGCGTTGCCTTGCAATACACCGCCTAAACCATTAAATATGGAACAATATTATGTAGCAGAGAATATCTATAATCTATAATATATATAAAATGCAATGTCTCTCTGTCTGTATATCTGTCCATTAGTGCGTATATCACGCGAAAACCACTTACCGATTATGTGTTTTTTTTTTTTTAATTCATACATATATTCTTTGGCCAGTTTACATAATAATAATAATAATCTATATCTATAATATATATAAAATGCAATGACTCTCTGTCTGTCTGTCTGTCCATTAGTGCGCTTATCCCTCGAGATCCACTTATCCGATTAACGTGATTTTTTAAATTCATACATATGTTCTCTGACCAGGTTATAGATATATATTTTATTACATCTATAATATATATAAAATGTAACGTATATCTGTCTGTGTGTCCGTTTGTGCGCTTATCACTGGAGAACCACTTATCCGATTTACGTGCTTTTTTTTAAACATGCTAAACCATTAAATATGGAACTATATCATGTAGTAAAGAATATCTATAATATATATAAAATGCAACGTCTCTCTGTCTGTCTGAGAACCACTTATCCGATTTACGTACTTATTTTTTTAAAACATACATATGTTCTCTGACCAGGTTATAGGCTATATTTTATTACGATAGATAGCATAAGGAATGAGTAGTGACGTAAAATAGTGAATGATGTCGGAAAAAAGTTTGCCGCTAGCGCGTTGCCTTGCAATACACCGCCTAAACCATTAAATATGGAACAATATTATGTAGCAGAGAATATCTATAATCTATAATATATATAAAATGCAATGTCCCTCTGTCTGTCTGTCTGTCCATTAGTGCGTTTATCACGCGAAAACTTATCCGATTTATGTGTCTTTTTTTAAAATTCATACATATATACTTTGGCCAGGTTACATAATAATAATAATCTATATCTATAATATATATATAAAACGTATCGTCTCTCTGTCTGTCTGTCTGTCCATTAGTGCGCTTATCCCTCGAGATCCACTTATCCGATTTACGTGATTTTTTAAATTCATACATATGTTCTCTGACCAGGTTATAGATATATATATTTTATTACATCTATAATATATATAAAAATGTAACGTATATCTGTCTATTTGTCCGTTTGTGCTAAACCATTAAATATGGAACAATATCATGTAGCAAAGAATATCTATAATAAAAAAATGCAACGTCTCTCTGTCTGTCTGTCTGTCTGTCCGTTAATGCGCTTATCACTGGAGAACCACTTATCCGATTTACGTACTTTTTTTTTAAAACATACATATGTTCTCTGGCCAGGTTATAGGATATATTTTATTATGTTAGGTGACATAAGGAATAAGCAGTGACGATAATAGTGAATCAAGTCGGAGAAAAGCTTGCCGCTAGCGCGTTCTCTTGAAATACACTGCCTAAAGCATTAAATATGGAACAATATCATGTAGCAAAGAATATAATATATATAAAAAAAATGCAACGTCTCTCTGTCTGTGTGTCTGTCCGTTAGTGCGCTTACCCCTCGACAACCCCTTATCCGATTTACGTGTTTTTTTTTAATTCATACATTTGTTCTCTATAATCCTCTATCTAGAATATATACAAAATGCAACGTCTTTCTGTCTGTCTGTCCGTTAGTGCGCTTATCACTTGAGAACCACTTATCCGATTTACGTGTTTTTATAAATTTAAACATATGTTCTATATAATTCGATATAAGTCTAGATAATGGGAGATAAGGAGAAATAATGGGAGATAAGCAAAGATAAGTCTAGATAATGGGAGTTATGGTGAGATAAGGAGAAATAATGGGAGATAAGGAGAAATATTGAGAGATAAGTCGAGATAAGCCTAGATATTGGGAGATAATGGGAGATAAGGAGAAATAATGGGAGATAAGGAGAAATAATGGGAGATGAGCAGAGTTAAGCCTAGATAATCGAAATTATGTAGAGATAATGGGAGATAAGGAGAAATACTGAGAGATAAGGGGAAATAATGGGAGATATTTGATTACGTTGGGTAAATTGAGGAATAAGCGGTGACGATAGTGGTGAATCAAGTCCACGCGAGCGGAGCCGCGGGCCCAGCTAGTATATATATATATATATATATATATATATATATATATATATATATATATATATATATATATATATATATATTGATTTCGTTCGAGAGTTATCGTGCCAACAGACCAACAGTCAGACCGACGGAAATGGGTTAATACGTTTTTTTTAAAAAAAGTGGGGGAAATCAAAAATCTCTGAATGTGATTCTTCTACGGGTTGATTAGCACATTGCCAACTTTTGATAAAAACAGATAAACTTCTCATACCAAAAATTTTGACCTGATCAAGACCGGAAGCTGTTCAGTTGGAGAGTCCTTTCACATGTTATTATCATTGAGACGAAAGCTTTCACAGCCTTGGTTAGATGAGAAATCATAAATAGATTCATTCAGTGTATTCGAAGAGGTGCACCTGAAGACGCACCGTGCAATCGTAGGCGAAACATCAGAAAGTCTTTCCAATTTTACACACTCTAAGTTTAAGAACTACGTTTTCTCATTTATGATCATTAACATTAGTATTATTACTACCTTTTTTATTATATTAATAAAATCGTCACTACTTTAAGCGATTACTAATCAAACCTTAACTTACCTTTGTAACACCATATGGGTTTTTACCATTGACCACCCGCCTGTCAATCTGCCATCTACGTTCAGATAAAGGCCTGTATTTCAGCCGGCCGTTACATTCTCGGCTATAATTAGCCTTCAGTTTTCAGTCCATTCGACTTGGTTAATTAGGGCGGGAGCTTAAACGATTTTTAATTGAGTGTCAACCTGTTACCCGATATCCATCGAGCAGACGATATCTAGATAATCGAAATTAAATTAGCAGGGATCGGAGGAATCGAGGAATAATTATCCGTCTGAACATTTGTATCGGAGTGACGTGTAGGCGGCTAATATACAGGGTGTCCCAGTATTCCTTGTACATAGAGTTACTGTGGATTTCTGAGATGAAAATATGACCAATTAATCCAACTTACCTTAGTCCAAAAATTCGTAATTTATGAGATACAGGGTGTCAAAGTTATACTTTTATTTTAGTTTTTCTTAAGTAGCTTTCTTAATAATTGTACTATTTTTACAAGATTCGGTACTGAGGGGTTTTCTGAGATGAGAAATCGAAATTAACTCACAGTTTTGTTGTAAATTGTAGGGGGCGCCACTTATTGCACTGCGTTTACATTTAAATTGTCATAACTTTTTTATACCACTCTGTATAATATTTCTAATTTAATATTCGTATTTTACGCCTTTTCCTGTCTAAAAAAACTCTCTTGATAATGTTACTCCGAGCAACAATTTCTGAGAGAGTGGGATGTTTATTTTCATTTTTTAATTCCATTGTCAAATTCGCAAATGTGTTTCTTTACACTTCATCCAGGCTTAAGACAGGTCCAGAAGAATAGTCTTTGAAATTTGGAGCACGTTTAAAGGCAAACAGGCTAACAACAATAACAACTTTAAAGACCAAATGGCCAACAACAGTAAAATTGTAAAAACCAACTTGCGAAGGGCATAAAAGATCATAAATTGATAAATTTGAAAAAAGAAATCCCACTATCTCAGAAACTGTTGCTCGGAGCAACATTGCCAAAAGGGAGTAGGCGGAGAATACGAATATTTAATTTAAAATATCATATAGAGTGGTCCTACTCAGTATATATCACCACTACACCAAACACTTAATTTTTGCACTCGACGCGCGTTTCGCTAACCATGTTAGCTTCATCAGGAGCGATGATTGATATTAGTTCTTTGTTCCCAAGTGTGCCAATTCCACAAACTTTACAATATCTCGAAGAATTACTTAGAATGAATGACTTTGAAGACGAAATTATTCGTGAATACTTAACATTAGCTTTGTATGGAACAAAATTATTTCCAATATAACAGTCAATTTTATGTTCAGAAAGAAGGAACAGCTATGGGCAATTGGTTATCACCTTTCATAGCCAATTTATTCATGAGTAAGTTTGAAATCGAAGCCAGTCAAGAATTCGAATATTTCCCAAGAGTATGGTATAGGTATGTGGATGATATTTTCGCGATTTTTGATACAAAGAAAGCAAATATTGATGATTTTGTTTCCAAATTAAATAGCCGGTATGATTCCATTAAATTCACTTACGAAGTTGAGAACAAAGAACAATTGCCTTTTCTAGATATTTTAATTATTAAAAATAATAATAGATTAGAATTTGTTATCTATAGGAAGGACACAGTAACAGATAGATATATTCTTAATGATTCATTTCATTCCGAACAACACAAATTAGCCTCATTACATATTTTAGTTCACCGTTTGGTCACTTTCCCTCTGAATAGAGTAAACTTTAATAAAGAAAGGAATCGTATTAGAAATATAACTAGAGTTAATGGTAATGACGATGACTTAGTAAATAACCTAATAAATAGACATAAGTTTAGGTTTAATATTCAGAATTCCACCTTTTTTACACGCGAAGAAAATAACACCAAGTATGTCTCCATATCATATAATCCGAAATATAGCAAGGGACTCAATAAGGTATTTAATAAGGTAGGCCTCACCTTAGTCTATAAGTCATCAGACAATTTGAGGAATATCTTAGAAATCCCAAAGATTCCTAATTGTGAGAAAAGTGGAATTTATGAAATTAGTTGTAATGATTGTGACAAAAAGTATGTTGGGCAAACTAAAAGGTCAATTAAAACACGATTTAAAAAACATTTAGCACACCTAAAATACAGTAGAACAGAAAAGTCTAGCCTTGCCGAACATGCCCTTGAAGCTGATCATACTGTAACATTAGATAATCTAAGATTAATAAAAATGTATCTGATAGGAGATTGTTGAACGCATACGAAAGTATGGAAATTATAAAATGTAAAAGTAGTTTAAATAAAGACAGAGGGCCTATTCCTTAAAGTCCCCTCTACTGGTTACTTGACCGGAACTGATGGCCTTGCCTATGCCATTAGTTCCGCCTGAGTAATTCAAGGGTTAGGCTAAGTATAAATAGGGTAGATTTGTAGTTTAGCTTTAGTCAATCATCGCTCCTGATGAAGCTAACATGGTTAGCGAAACGCGCGTCGAGTGCAAAAATAAAGTGTTTGGTGTAGTGATGATATATACTGAGTAGTATCATTGTGCCAAAGATTTAACATTCTCAACTTAGTTAATATAGAGTGGTATAAAAAAAGTTATGAATATTTAAAAGTATACACGGTGCAATAAGTGGCGCCCCCTACAAATTACAACAAAACTATGAGCTCATTTCGATTTCTTATCTCAGAAAACCCCTTAGTACCGAATCTTGTACACATAGTACAATTATTAAGAAAGCTATTTAAGAAAAACTAAAATAAAAGTATAACCTTGACACCCTGTATCTCAAAAATTACGAATTTTTGACCTAAGGTAAGTTGGGTCATATTTTCATCCCAGAAATCCACAGTAATTCTATGTACACGGAATACTGGGACAGCCTGTATACGGTAGTTTTAAGGATGCATTATTTGTCGACTGTGATAACTAGCATTGTCAAAAACGATAACACTATTTCCTGGAACATCTTTAAATCAGATGCTAAAAAACTAGTAGTGCCTGTTAGATAGGGAGCTATTTGTGGTTTGACATACAGGATTCCGAAATCATATGTCAGATTAGACCAGGGGTGCTCAAACTTGAACTGCTGGCGATCTACCTCAATATTGTTAGACTACGATCGATCGACTCTGAGAGGCTGCAAGTAAGTGTGATGCAGGATTGTCGTCTAGGTAGGGTGTATCGTGGCATAGATATTAGTTTTCCGCACAATATGCATTTTTTTTAGTCAAGGTAAGTAGGTCTGCTCTAAAATGTCAATGAAAAAACTCACAATTATTCAAAATTGCAAGTTTATTGGTTCTTACAAAACAAACGAGTTCTAGTGTCTAAACTTAACTAAAGAGTGACTTTGGATGTTGAAGCGTGGCACTGCATGTCCTCAGCATACTTTTCATAAGATGGTACGTAATTACCGAGTGCTAATCGCAAGCATGATGACATATGTTCGTCAGTTAGATTCGGATATTTATCTTCAGATATAAAACACCAGAATTTTGTATCAGATGCTGTGGCTTTGAGATGTATATCTGATATGATCTGCACTAACTCATTTTCAACAGAACATGAGTCCATGTTAAACTGACTTGCTATTTCAGTAGCTAATTCCTCAATGTTTTTACACGAAAAAGGATAACTCATAAATGATGCGATATTTGCCAATTTACTGAAATCATAAAAACGTATTTCGATTCTGCCTCATAAATATCATAATTCAACTGAGGAATCCTTGCTTTCAAAGATGGAAAATTTTTCAGATCCTTTCTTTTTAGTTGATCTATCATAAGTTGCAATTTACTTTTGAATGCGTTTATTGCGCTAATCATCTCAATAATAGTTTTTCCTTTACCTTGACGATCCAAATTAATGGTGTTTAAATGCATTGTGATGTCTGTCAAAAATGCCAAATCAGTCAGCCATTTTCGATTTTTCAGCATCTGAGTATCATCACCTCTTTCGTCCAGAAAAGCTGTTATTTCGGGCAATAATTCTTGAAACCTTTCTAGGAATTTTCCGCGACTCAACCACCTGACGTCCATTTGAAGAACTAAATCAGTGTGTTCAGCTGACTCACTATCTTCCAATTGCAATTTAAAGAGCCGTCGTTGCAAGTTACGTGCACGGATAGAATTCACAATTTTTATTGCAATGCCCATAATCTCCTCCATGTTTAGAACTTTTGAACACAAAACTTGTTGATGTATAATGCAATAGAAGGAGAAAAATGAAGGGAAATCGTCATTAGCTCGACACAATGCCACAAAACCGTTTTTGTTTCCAGTCATTGCTAGTTCTCCATCGGTTGTAATGCACACTAGTTTATATATTGGTAGCTTGTAGTTTGTTACAAAATTGAAGAAAACGTCATATATATCTTCGTAACGGGTCTTTCCTTTCAGAGGAATCATTGTCAAAAACATGTCATTGAATACCATTCGAATAAAAATACACAGCTGGGCAGTGTCTGTCATATCGGTGGATTCGTCGAATTGTAAAGAAAAGTATGTACATTCCATGATATCATGTTTTAGTTTATCTGCCATGTTCTGACTCATGACTTCAACACGCCTTGTGACAGTCGGACGAGATAACTGAAGTTCTCTAATAGCAGACATAATCTCTGTTTTATTTTTAAAATCTCCAAATAAAGTCTCACCCGCTTGAATAAATGCTTCCTTCAAAACCAATTAATCATCAAATGGTTTCTTGTGTTTCGCCAATATATCAGATATTTTAAATGACGCGATCGTTGCAGCTTTTGATTGTTTAGCTGGTCTTGTGAACATAGTTTGTTCTTTTTTCAAACAAGTTATCAAATCACGTACTTTTCGTTTTCATAATTCACTCTGTGACGGAAAATCCTTTTCATAGTTTTTATGAACCGTTTTATGATACCTCTCTAAGTTCCCACGCTTAGGTATTGCAACTGACGCACGGCAAATGAGACAAATGCATTTATCCTTTACCATACAAAAGAAAAATTCTTCCTCTCAATCGTTATTAAAATGAGAAGTTTTACTTTTCTTCGCCGCACTCATTTTGGACTATTTATTAATAAACTTTGTATCGATGTATGGCCTTCAAGTTACAACTCAGACTGACTCCTATTCCTGCAGGCGCAACATTTATATAGGCGCGAACGAAGTCTCGAATGTTCCCGTCAAACACGCCGCCCGAAGTTTCTAGAAAAATCGGCGGGAATCAAAAACGCGGTTTTTCTTTGACAAGTACCGCTCGTTCCTTTGATAAAGCCGCCTTCTGCCGCTAGCAGGGGGTTATTACGATAAAAGAAAGTGATGAGGGGGTTATTCTGGCCTAATTGTGGATCGAATAAATTTTAGTAGTTTATTCATTACATTTTGTTTTAGTTACCTGAAACAAAATCTCTGAATAGTTCTATATCAGAATTTTTTTCTCGAGATCGACTCAAAAAGCACTCGCGATCGACTTGTCGATCGCGATCGACCGTTTGAGCACCCCTGGACTAGACAAACAATCGTGCAACATGGATTTCTATTAAACGTAATCGCCCAGTCGTCAAAGGCAAATCTTGACGAAAAGCTCCCATTAATTGTTAACAGGCTGCATTTTGGCATACAAGTAGTTTTTTGGACGTAAAATATGATAAAAAAAAGTTTGCTGCAGCTAAGCCTACAATATCTTGAAAAATAAAAAAGATATCGAAAAACTAATAGGAATAACTCTACTAAAAAAATAGGATATAAGTTTTTGTTAGTTTTATCGTAATTTAAAAAAAAATTATTTAAAATAAAATGACTGGTTTACCCCCTCAGTTGTAGTGGAAATCATACTTCCAACCCCATTCATGATCAAATTAACATTTCTGTATACCATTAAATATTTTGAAATTGGCTGTTAAGAGGTTTCTCGGGGTGCTGATTCAGAACCTGATGACAGATTTGGAAAATCCAAAATGGCGGATCCAATATGGCGGCCTCAGAGTACGTAACTCATTTAATTTTCCAATTCTCTTTTTAAACTGTCTACTAAGGGTTTTTTTGAGATGCTGATTAAAAATCTGAGGACAGATTTAAAAAATTCAAAATGGGTGATCCCAAATGAAAATAAATTTATTTATATAAAAAATTAATATATTTAATAATAACTGCATAAATACAAAACAGCAACCAACACTTAATTTACATTTAAATTTAATTATTTTTCGTTTCAAAGTATATTTAACAATATCTTCTTCTTCTGGTGCTGTGTCTTCTTTAGACGTTAGCGATCATTCTGGTCCAAATTACTTTATTTATAGCTGATCTAAACAATTCTGCACTACTTTTCCTTGTCCATTTTCTAAGGTTGTGCAGCCAAGAGATTGGACGCCTTCCAGGAGGTCTTTTCCCCTTAACTTTTCCCTGCAGAATCAGTTGGAGGAGATGATACTTGTCGTTCCCCATAACGTGGCCAAAGTATGACAGTTTACGTTTCTTCACCGTATGTACAATCTCCATTGCCTTGTTTAACCGTTGTAGCATGGTATCGTTGGTAACGTGATGGATCCAAGAAACTCACAGCATATGGCGATTACACCACATTTCAAATGCTTGGAGCTTCTTTGCTGTTTCGAATAATGTGCACGCTTCAACGCCATACAGTAGAACAGAGAATACATAACACCTTAAATCCCGCATTCTAATCTTTATGTTGAGATTCATACCACATAGGACTTTTTTTAAGCGGAAAAAAAGTTGATCTTGCTTTCTCTATACGAACTAATATGTTTTTTGCATGGTTCCATTCCTCATTAAAATTACGGCCCAATTACGTAAACTAATTTATCCGTTGTATTGGTTTGCAGTTGATGTTAAAGTTCATTCAGTTTTACTTACTATAATAGCCCTGGTCTTAGACACATTCAAACTTATACCATACTCTTCACATTGAACTTGTGTTCGAGTTATCAGCCTTTGAAGTCCATCTGTAGTGTCGCACAATACAATTTAACAATATACAGTATACAAATTACGTGAGCATCGCACGAATGACAGAAAACAGATCGAGCTGATGGCGCTGCGTGCACGTTTCTTCTCCGATCGCCATTAACAAAATTCCTTCGAGTAATTTAGAGTTTTTGTTTTCAATAACTGTTTTCTTGTACCTGAATGTTTAAATATAATATAAATACTTTATACCTAAAGACTTTTCTATTTCATTTCTCATCTATATATTTTTTTTTATTTCAAGTTTAAGTTGTATGATTAATAATAAGCAAAACATATATTTGTCATGAACAATTTTTTCAGAGCAAAATTACAAAAGAAGAGAAAGTTTTTTAAAGTTTTTAATGATTTTCTAATATCAAGTAACTGTAAGTAAAAAAAAATTATCCGACTTTTTTTTGACCATTTCGTACTGCTTTGAACGTAAAATTGCTGGTGGCGCACTACAGCAGGAAAATTTTCATATTTTAAAACTCAATTTTTTAATAACACAAACAACATGGATATTTTTAATTTAACATCTTTATTAATGACATTCGTCAGGCTGTTCCTGACTGTAGCTTTCTTTTGTTTGCCGATGACTTGAAATTGTACCGTGAAATTGTGACTGAGGCGGATTGCGTGAAGTTGCAGGAGAGGTTGAATCTGTTTGTGCATTGGTGCAATCATAATGGATTGTCTTTAAACCCTGGGAAGTGTAGTACGATTAGTTTTTGTAGGAAAAAGAATAAAATAACTTTTCAGTACAAAGTTGGTGATGAGGACTTGTTACCGGTCAGTTCTTTGAAGGATATAGGAGTCATAATGGATGCTCAGTTGTCGTTTAGGGAACACTACTCTTGCATGACAAGAAAGGCATTCCAAATGTTGGGACTTTTTAGAATCGGAAGAGATCTATCTATTGACTCAATGAAGAAGTTATACTGTTCTCTGGTAAGATCTCACCTTGAATATGCATGAACGGTATGGTCACCTTACTACAATCTTCACAGCGCAGGGATCGAACGTGTCCAGAATAAATTTATTGGATATTGCTCTCATAGATTGGGGTTGGTTGGTGATAGAGGAGCCCTTGCTAGTGTGCTTGATCTGCGGACATTAGAGGAAAGGAGAAGGGAGTCAAATCTTGTCACGATATTTAAATTACTGAATGGTGTTATTGATTATCCAGCCAACAGATACAGTTGAAGGTTCCAGAACGTTGCTTAAGAAGAAATGAGATATTTGTCATCGGTCATCACAGTACTAACTATGGAGTCCAGAAGTTATACTGTTCTCTGGTAAGATCTCACCTTAAATATGCATTAACTATATGGTCACCTTACTATAATGTTCACAGCGCAGGGATCGAACGTGTCCAGAATAAATTTATTGGATATTGCTCTCAAAGATTGGGGTTGGTTGGCGACAGAGGAGCCCTTGCTTGGTCTGCGGACATTAGAGGACAGGAAAAGGGTGTCAGATCTTTTCACGATATTTAAATTGCTGAATGGTGTTATTGATTGTCCACCCCTCTTAGTGCAGATACAGTTGAAGGTTCCAGAACGTTGCTTAAGAAGAAATGAGATATTTGTCATCGGTCATCACAGTACTAACTATGGAGTCCACTCTCGGTTGACGAGATCCTTGCTCTTCCTAAATAAAAATCCTTCAATCAATCCATTCGGAGGCTCGCTGTCTGACTTTAAAGGGCACGTCATTAAAGTGGTGTGTGACCAATGATATATTTCCTGTTTATTAGATGGGTGTTTTGAACTATGATGTTATATCATTTTTTTGTGTTCTATCTCAATACTCATTACTGTACTGTTGTTATTACTTTATATTTTGAATATTATAACTTTTATAATGAGGTTTCCCGTTTATTGATATAGATATTTGTAATTTACTGTATGCCCGTTAAAATCACGCAAACGAAAATTTCGTTTTAAGTTTCACAAATTATATAGCAACAAAAATAAAAACTGTTGGTATCATCGGAAAGCTGAAAGTCTCCTCTATAAAAAGCTGTCTTTTATTTTTTTTATACTCTGAAAACCAGTAATATCTAATAACCTTCGAGAGGTGCGCGTAGACTGTTTGGCGCGCTACCCTTTTTGAATAACTTATCGGAATTTTTAATAAATTCTCATGCTAATAAAAAAAAATCGGGAAAAAAGTTTATATACTATTATTTGTAAAGTTCCCCACTCTTCCACGTGGTGCTATTAGTTTTTTGATATCTTTTTATTTTTCGAGATATTACCGAAAAAACGAAATTTAGATTTCATTTTGAATTTAGTGGGCTTAGCATATATCAAACTTTAGCAAACTTTTTTTTATCGTATTCTACGTATACTACGTATACTACCTGTGTGCTAAAATGTAGCATGTTAACATTTAATGAGAGTTTAAAACCCTTGGCGACTGGGCTATATCATTAACACTTCTCTCTGTTCGTGGAATGCATAGAAGTCTAACATCAACATCGCATTTAGAAGGCGTTGATAATTACCTACGTCACTGAGGTAACACAGCAAATTCGAGAAAGTATACATTAGTTTAGCTGTTTTAGTCAATTTATATCTTGAAGTGCAACCGATTCTTTAGGCGTTCCTCCCATCTACTCACATAGAGATATATCTTTTTATCTTCTTCTTTATTCCAAACACCACATGTCTTTAAAAACGATGTTAATTCCGTTTAGACCGTGTCCTTTTCACACTCTTTTTTTTTACAAAGCTTCCCTGCATCACCACATAAAAGCTGAACGTACGCACCAATTTGCCTATATTAGTTCTCTCGATTTGAATATGAAATAGTAAAAATGAATTTCTAGCATGAGGAAATACCATGGGACTACCTTCTGCATCATATAAAATTTCACTCTATAAAATTTAAATGTCTTGCATCCGCTAATCACCTCATATTTTTTTGTCTCGGTATCAAATTTCGACTTCCCTCTCAAACATATCTACCCACGTGCAGCTTCTTTCCTCTTTACTCTAAATACTTCATATCTTGAATCTTCATGTCAATTTTGCTTAAACTGTGTCGTTTTTTACAACCTTTTATTATAAAGCCAACCGTACACACACATCAATGTTCCTGTACCATTACTTTCTATTTCAATAGAAATTATATTCAAATCAGAGCACCGTTCAATACAAGACGATAAATAAAAAACCGAACCTTAAAATGTCCCCAACCCTTTTCCGATGTTTTTAAAGTAATATTCTATGGAGAAGTTGTTAGTTTGGGTACTTACTAACTTAGCCAGGGTCTGCCTTTTAAAGTATTTCGGCCGTTTGTATATATATATATATATATATATATATATATATATATATATATATATATATATATATATATATATGTCTCCTGTCTATATATATATATATATATATATATATATATATATATATATATATATATATATATTAGCCGGGCCCGCAGCTCCGCTCGCGTGGGCTTGATCCACTACTATCGTCACTGCTTATTCTTTATGTTACCCAACGTAATAAAATATCTCCCATTATTTCCCTTTATCTCCCAATATTTCTCCTTATCTTCCATTATCTCTACATAATTTCCATTATCTAGCCTTATCTCCGCTCACCTCCCATTATTTCTCCTTATCTCCCATTATTTCTCCTTAGCTCCTATTATTTCACCTTATCTCCCATTATCTAGGCTTATCTCGACTTATCTAGGCTTATCTCGACTTACCTCGCAATATTTCTCCTTATCTCCCATTATTTCTCCTTATCTCCCATTATCTCGCCATAACTCCCATTATCTAGAGTTATCTCTGCTCATCTCCCATTATTTCTCCTTATCTCCCATTATTTATACTTATCTCCAATTATCTCACCTTATCTCATATTATCGAGGCTTATCTCGACTTATCTTCCATTATTTCTCCATATCTCCCATTATCTCATCTTATCTTCCATTATCTAGGCTTATATTGAATTATATAGAATATATGTATAAATTTATAAAAACTCGTAAATCGGATAAGTGGTTCTCAAGTGATAAGCTCACTAACGGACAGACAGACAGACAGACGGGCAGAGAGACAGGCAGACAGAGAGAGAGAGAGATGTTGCATTTTATATATATTCTAAATAGCAAATTATAGATAACCTGGACAGAGAACAAATGTATGATTTAAAAAAAAAAAAATACGTAAATCGGATAAGTGGTTCTCGAGTGATAAGCGCACTAACAGACAGATAGAGAAACGTTGCATTTTATATATATTATATTCTTTGCTACATGATATTGTTCCATATTTAATGCTTTAGGCAGTGTATAGCAAGAGAACGCGCTAGCAGCAAACATTTCTCCGACTTGATTCGCTATTATCGCCACTGCTTATTCCTTATGTCACCTAACGTAATAAAATATATCCTATAACCTGCCTAGAAAACATATATATGTTTAAAAAAAAAGCACGAAAATCGGATAAGTGGTTCTCCAGTGATAAACGCACTAACGGACAGACAGAGAGACGTTGCATTATATATATATTATAGATTATAGATGTAATAAAATATATTTCTATAACCTGGTCAGAGAACATATATATGAATTTAAAAAATCACGTAAATCGGATAAGTGGTTCTCGAGGGATAAGCGCACATATATATATATATATATATATATATATATATATATATATATATATATATATATATATATATTTATATATATATATATATATATATATATATATATATATATATATATATATATATATAACAAGGATTTTCTACAGCTGACGCTGTCTTCCTTCTCTCAGCCTTTGATTCCATCCGTTTCTATCTTCCCAGTCTCCATCTGTTAGACCTCTGTCCTCCATAGCCTCGTCCACATCGTCTCTCCACGATCGTCTGGGTCTTCCTCTTTTTCTTCTCCCTATAGGGCTTCACTCCGTTATTTTCTTTATCCACCTATTTTCTTCGCTTCGTCTTATGTATCCATACCATTTTAATCGTTTTTCTTCAATGGTGTTTATTGCGTTCTCTTTGATATTCATTCTGATTCTTATTTCTTCATTTGTTATTCTCTCCATACGTGCCACTCTAGAACATCTTCTCCAATACTCCATCTCTACCGCGTTAATTTTAGGTTTATTTCTTTTGTTGATCGTCCATGTTTCTGACCCGTATGTCATTATGCTTTGTATTATTGATTTGTATGTGCGTGTTTTGTTTCTCTTTGTAATGTGCTTGTCCCACAGGATCGAATTTAATTGTCCTATGCATGTTCGCGTTTGTCCTAATCTAGCTTTAATCTCTTCTTCTGATGTTGCGTTTTTTGAAATGATGGTTCCTAGATATTTAAATCTATCGGTTTTTGTATACCTAAATTTTAGACAAGGCTTATTTGTTCATAAGTTAACGCGCAACAAGTTGAGTAATTATAAAAATGATAAGGCATCGATAATACAATCTCTTCAAACTCTAGTTATCAAGTGCCTTATAGCAAGTAAAAAACCAACACAGTGGATAAACGCCTTGATTGTGCTTAGTTTTAAAAAGTGAAACAAATTTAAATTGGAGAATTATAAACCCGTCAGCCTGTTCTCGGTACTATACAAAATCCTAACGAAAATCATAACGTATAGATTAACGAACAAATTAGACAGTTATCAACCACGTGAACAAGCGGAATTTAGACGGGGATATAGCACTTTGGACCATCTTCAAACAGTTAGATTACTAGTGGAAAAAACAAATGAATATAAGGTCACCTTGTGGATAGCAATGGTTGACTACGAAAAAGCATTTGACTCGGTAAAGATATCGACAATCCTTAACGCCTTAAGTAGCAGCAGAATCGATAAAAGATACACAACTCTTCTCGAAATAAATGCTTGGAGAACAAACAAATAAAATCAAACTTAAAAGAGGAATTAGACAAGGCGACTCAATATCCTCAAAGCTGACGATGAACAATTAAATCACTGAAGATTCGCAGATGATGTCACTCTGATCGCCAACATAAAAGAAGAATTACAAGAAATGTCGATGGAATTAAATAACAAATCTCGAGACATAGGTCTACGAATAAATTTCATCAAAACCAAATATTTGAACAATGAAAGTGAAGCCACAGCCAGGAACTATTAATAGAAGGTGAAAGAATAGGAAAGGTACAAACAGTCATGTATTTAGGACAAAAAATCGAAATACCAAAAAAATAATTTAAAGGCTGAGTTGGATAGAAGAGTCTCAGCTTCATCTGCGTTCCGAAAGTTAAAATCTACATTTAAATTGGACATCCCAAATACAATAAAAGCCAGAATATTCGATCAATATGCACTGCCGGTATTAACATATGGCTGTGAAACGTGGGCTTTAAATAAACGTATAATAAATAAACTCCAGGTAACCCAAAAAGCCATGGAGAGAAGAATGCTAAATATTAGATTTCAAAATCGTATTTCTAACATCGAGATTCGAAGAAGATCAAGTGACAGATGTAATACTACGAATATGTATATTAAGCTGGAATTGGGCGAGGCATTTCGCAAGGATAAATAATAACAGATGGACACGCCGTATGGAGGTCTAGAGAACACAAAAGATGCAGAGGTAGACCACAGATAAGATGGATAGACGACATAAAAAGATTAGCGGGACACGATTTGATGCAAAAAGCAAACAACAAAGCTCATTGGAGACAACTTGGGGAGGCTTACATCCGACTGTGGACGAAATAAGCTGATGATGATGAAATTAAGTGACGATCATAGGAGAATGCAGTATCCCGACGTAACTATGTCGGGATCTGCATCGTTAATTTTTTGAAAAAAACTGAGGTCAGCATTAAATTTGGCTCTTAATACATCCGTTTTGGATGTGACAGATTTAAGTAACAATTCTGTCTATTATTCTAGTGGCTAAGGTAGAAATCTGCCTCATCCACAAGTAAGTTGTTGTAAATGTTGAAAAGTGTTAAATCATTTGATTAACGAAGATGACCCTGTAAGCAGAATCAGTTGGCTTTAATGTTGCATTAGTTGTATCTTTACGGAGAATGCGTTGTGACTAACTCCTGCACGCATTTATAGCACTCGATCGTTTGCGAATTCAGAGGTTGGGATTCCCGTGAACTGATACTACAACGTACAGCACGTTTGGATCGCTTCCTAATGTCCCCGGTCGTCCTACTCAAGCTTTACATTAAGTTAAACTAGTTTTTTTTCAAACTTCCGCATCTATTTTTTGGTCAGCTCAACATTCGGGACCTAATTTACGCTATATAAATGTAAAAAAAATAAGACACTTCCTTTTGCCGCAAATATCGGAAGAAGAAACAAGCAAAAAAGCCTGGGAAAGGTACTTGAGAATAAGTTCTGTCACCCCGAGGCAGATTTCCTTCCCAGTTTTTTTTATTGGTATAGCACTCAGGCTACAGGGAAATCTCTGAACCGCTACAAGAGTGTGCAAGAAAAACGATGCACGTTGCTCTTGAATCGCTGTAAATTGTAGTCGGTGGGAAACACAGTCCTGGGAAAATTATTCCAAAGAGACTTCTTGAAAAGCGTTGTACGAGGAGTATCAAGCTGAACTTCATACGGATGTGAAGCATTAGCGCGACGCGTACTTCTAACATGCACCGCTCTGGGAGGAATTAAGCGGGCTACATCCTTCGAACACTTTCCATGAAAATACTTGTAGAACAGAGTCAAGTCGCCAACCGTTCTTCGATGTTCCAGCAAATTAAGGCCGCCGGTCAGTTCCGGGTCTCCAATCAGACGAACAGCTCTTCTCTGAATAGAATCCAACAAATGCAGTGTATGTTTGGGAGCGGAGCTCCAAACATGGGAGCAGTATTCCATAGTTGGTCGAATTTGAGCTTTGTAAAGAACTAACAGTTGTTGTGGAATGTAAGCTTGATTTTGTTAAGAGGAGGTAAAATTTTAGCTTGATCTTCTATAAGAAGAGACCATTTTTTTCGATTTAGTGAAAGGCCAACATTTGCGCTAACCTTTTCGATTCGATGCAGCAGTGCAACTATTTCTTCCTCCGAGCTAGCCATTACTGTAGTATCATCAGCATCGTATTTAAGTTCAAGAACTTTCTGCCTTCTACTGGCGGTATTAGATAGTATTTTACGTAGAATAATTATTTTTATTTAACTCTGCGCATTTTCCTTCATAACTAGAGAAAAACACCGTCTTACGTTTTCCAAATTTGAAACTGATATCTCTTTTCATTAGAGAGTTATCCTACCAACAGATCGACAGACAGACAGACCGATAGTAAATGGGAACTAACTCTGTCGTAATTTAAGCATCCTGTAATGGCCAGAATGTACACAATTTCCAATTCATAAATTTACTACGCCCATGTCTTGCTGATCTTTTACCGTCTAAACGCAAACACACGCTTTGCCTAAGATCCAAACAGACCAGACACATTCCCTTTGTTGACGGACAGCCTAATTATTACCAAATAGTTAAATCTTATCTCGGTCTAATTGCTATGTGAATTTGATAGATGGCGTAGTTTCAAAGTTCCCACCGTTGCTGTGTGTTTACCCTGACATAAATACCATACACATCAGAGCCTTGTAAGGCTTACCTTTGATGTTTGGACCACGGTTAAAGATAGTTTTTCTTGTATAGGGATATTGTGTTGATATAGGATTGTGTTGTGTAATGATATTCTCTGTGGATCTAAAGGTACGTAGTTGCAAGCTTAGAGCTTTGTGGTTAATGTTTTAGTTTAAAGACGATACGAACATATATACCTAGTGTGCGTAATAAGATTATCCATTCTCTTATTTCAGACGTTTATAAAGATTAAAGAAAGAATTACTCGATTAAAAGTTATTAAGTATTTTTTTAATAAGCAAAGTAAATACATATTTAATGTTTATGTAAAATATGCAAAAAAGTATTCTGCAACTGTAATGGGTGGGAAACACAATCCTGAGCATATCATTCCAAAGGGATGAGGTTCTTCATATTGATCTGAATTATTAAAGCGACCTGTACTCAAGGCGCCAACCATCCCATAAATTTTTCTCATTTAGCAGACTTATAGGGCCAAATCATGCGCTACTTAGGCGCCTCTCTGACACTAATAGGTAAAACAATCGATGTTGCACTATTAAAATCACTACAAACTGGACGAATTCGGACTCACCGCATCCCCGTTTCGTATTTATTGTCCCACCTGCACATTAAATCAATAGAATTCATATTCAAATGAAAACTTTCCTATTGAAATCTTTGATCCGGGATCATTTGAATACCCTCAAGATAAGTTTATATTGAAATAAAACCGCACCGGGTATAGATTTAAAGATAGGGTTTTAATTCAAAAAAGTTTTCTTTCGATGAATGACTTGAAATGGCCTCCCTTTACTTGTTTTTGTTTGTATATTCTATAGTTTTGTTCGGGTTAGTCGATTTAATTGAATAAGAAATGTGGGGTGTGTTTATTAAGGTGTATGGAGATAGCATAGTTCTTTTGACGTAAGCAAATATTCATGGTCCCATTTATTGTATAATATTTTAATTTTGTAGAAACTGTTAAACATCAAAAGGCCTATTACAAGGATGCTCTACATCCCCAACACTATTCAAAATATACCTCGAAAAAACATTAAAAAAATGGAAGCAAAAATGTAGTGGAATGGGAGTCCCAATACGAGAAGATTACTTATATACTCTAAGTTTCGCAGACGACCAAGTAATCATAGCGCAAGATGAGGAAGACCTCAGTTATATGGTAAGAAAACTAAAAGAAGAATACACTAAAGCAGGAGTAGCAATAAACTTTGATAAAACGGAATATCTAACAATAAAGGAGGGAAACGTGGAGAATCTAGAAGTAGATAACGAAACAATAATCAAAGGAACCGATAGATTTAAATATCTAGGAGCCATCATTTCAAAAAGCGCAACATCAGAAGAAGAGATTAAAGCTAGATTAGGACAAACGCGAACATGCATAAGACAATTAAATTCGATCCTGTGGGACAAGCACATTACAAAGAGAAACAAAACACGCATATACAAATCAATAATACAAAGCATAATGACATACGGGTCAGAAACATGGACGATCAACAAAAGAAATAAATCTAAAATTAACGCAGTAGAGAGAGAGAGAGAAGATGTTGTAGAATGACACGTATGGAGAGAATAACAAATGAAGAAATAAGAAGCAGAATGAACATCAAAGAGAACGCAATAAACACCATTGAAGAAAAACGATTAATATGGTAAGACGAAGCGAAGATAATATGTGGATAAAGAAAATAACGGAGTGGAGCCCTATAGGGAGAAGAAAAAGAGGAAGACCCAGACGATCGTGGAGAGACGATGTGGACGAGGCTATGGAGGACAGGGGTCTAACAGATGGAGACTGGGAAGATAGAAACGGATGGAATCAAAGGCTGAGAGAAGGAAGACAGCGTCAGCTGTAGAAAATCCTTGTTATATATATATATATATATATATATATATATATATATATATATATATATATATATATATATACATATATATATATATATATATATATATATATATATATATATATATATATATATATATATATATACATATATATATATATATATATATATATATATATATATATATATATATATATATAAAAATTGTTATGTGAAGTAATATCCAGACTATCGCATCTTTTTGTGATTCATAGCAAAATGTACCCGAAATTAGAGCAGCTATACCCTATTTACTTGAAACTGATGGTGGTCAAATAACAAAGGCGTGCTATCTATTCCCAGGTGTTTTCCGGTTAAAATACTCTTTTGTAACGAAGTTTTATTGCCGATCAAATCAATTTATGTACATACCTTCCTGTTGTCTGAACTATAAATACATATTTAGAGAAGCATGCTCAAGTATCAAGCCAGTTAGTGTGTTAACAAAATATCTTCTCCAGCGGAATGCCAAAAGTTCGGGCAGCTATCCCATAATGAAAGCGTATAGTTAAAAATTTATTTGACTACGTCAAGAACGATCAAAATTGTAATTTAAGTGTGGACGAATGTGTGGCAAAATGTTTCTTAATGACCGGAGTTGGTAAAGCCACAGTTTACAAAATTTTAAGAGAAGAAAAGGAAAGAGGTATAGATTCTCCAAGAAAGAGACCAGACAAAAAAGGACTTCAACTGACAGACAACACAAAACAAACAGTAAGGCGTATTGTTCATGACTTTTTTTTATGGAAAATAAATTTCAACTTTAGACATGATTCTGCAGGCTCCGAAAAGCCACCCAGAAATACTGAAAATGAGTGGAATAAAACTACAGAGTGTTTTAAAAGGTATTTATTGGAAAAAATGTGAAAGAAAATTTTAATTGATAGAAAGTAGAGAAATTGTACACTAGAGAAATATATTTTCATTATATTATAAATTTAAGGAAGTTTAAAAAAGCCCGCTGTGAAAGAAAAATTTACTTATTTGAGACGTGAATAAATGAAGGGTACACAGTCAAGAAATTTTGGCAAGATGGGAAGATGGTAAGGGACGTAGGTTAATTATTACGCATATTGTGCGAAAGTGGTTTTGTAGAAAGAGGTCTGTCATTCGTATTCCAGAAAACAGGAGATTATCACGAAGATATGAATTCCGATGTGTTTGAAGATTGGTTTTCGCAGATGATAGGCTTAATACCAGACGGTTCTGTTATTGTAATGGATCACGCAAGCTATCATTCTAAAAAATTAGAACGAGTTCCAACCTTGAGTTAACTGAAAAAGGATATCCGGATGACTGAGAAAAACATTTTCTTTCCAAAAGGCACCGTTAAAGGAGAATTATTAAGCAGTTGTAAAACTTGAAGTTCTCAGAAATAAAGGTAAGTACACAAGTTTCGTCAACGACGAAATGGCAAGGAAATGTAATATTACTGTTTATCGCCTGTTATCATATCCTTTCGAGCTGATTCCGATAGAACTTATATGGGCATAGGTTAAAGGTGAAGTCGCCAGGAACAATACGATCTATAAATTGCCAGACGTATAAAACCTTTTTCAAAATGTCATTTCTAATGTTTCCATAGAAAATTGGCGAAAATGTATCGAGCATGTATTGATGGATGAATGGATGTTTTAATAAGGTGCGTCGACAGCATAGATCATTTAGAGCCATACCAAGATTCTGAATTATAGTTTCGAATATAGTTGAGATTCCTTTAGAAAATCAAATTTTTTGAGGCCTCTATGGTCCGATTTTAATATCTCCTTAATGGATTTGATAAGACCATATTTGGCTTTTTTGTTTAAATCTTCCTTTGAGGGCAATATATGCTTAATGGATAGTAATTCGTTACAGTTTGAATAGACTGGAGGTGGGTCATTTTTCAAAAGGTGAGAGTGGGTAATGTAAGAATGACCTATGCACAATCTTCTCCATAATACGTTTTTCTTTACGGGAAGGTGATGCTAAATGGAGAGGGGGAAATACTAATGGTTTTTTTATGGGTCTAGCACACGTGCCACAGGGAAGTCCCTAAAGCGCTACAGGAACGACACGTGTGCGGAGAAAGCGATTCACGTTGTTCTTGAATCGCTGTAGATTGTACTCGGTGGGAAACACAGTCCTGGGCAAATTATTCCATAGGGATGATGTTCTCCATATAAAAGACTGCTTGAAAATCGTTGTACGAGGAGTAACAAGCTGAACCTCATACGGATGTGAAGAATTAGCGCGACGTGTACTTCTAGCATGCACAGCTCTGGGAGGAATTAAGCGGGCTACATCCTTCGAACACTTTCCATGAAAGTACTTGTAGAATAGGCCGCCAACCGTTCTTCGATGTTCCAGCGAATCAAGGCTGACGGTCAGTTCCGGGTCTCCAATCAGACGAACAGCTCTTCTCTGAATAGAATCCAACAAATGCAGTGTATGTTTGGGAGCGGAGCTCCAAAGATGGGAGCAGTATTCCATAGTTGGTCGAATTTGAGCTTTGTAAAGAATTAACAGTTGTTGCGGAGTGTAAGCTTTCTGGTTCGAAATAATATTCCCAACTTTTGAGAAGTTCTCCTTGCTATGCCTGCAACATGTTCATGCCAGGACATATTTGCTCCCAACAAATTGAGTGACGATGTTAGAGGAATGGGGTGCCCCGACATAACTATGTCGGGTTCAGCAACGTTAGCTTTTTTAGAAAAAACTGCCGCCTGGGTTTTTGTAGCATTAAATTCCACTTGGTTACTGTCACCCCAAGATAGAATTTCTTCCAGGTCTTTGTTAAGTTGAATGATTTCCTGCTGTCTGCGGATATTCGTCTGAGTAGCCGATGTCCGAGCGTTCAAAGTGAATGAAGAGATAAGTGTACTGTCATCTGCAAAGCTGTAGATTGGATTCTTGGTCTTTTCCAGCAGGTCGTTAATTTAAATGAGAAAGAGAGTAGGATACAGTATGGAGCCTTGGGGTACACCGGCGTTGATTGCGAAGGTGTTAGAAAGAAATCCGTCGACTGCCACTCGTAAAGAACGCTCTCTGAGGAAACATGAGAGCCACAAACAGAACTTTTCCGACATACCATAAGAACGTAGCTTAGCCAACAGCCCATCGTGACAAACACGGTCGAATGCCTTGGATATGTCAAGAGCAACCGCTCGAGATTTTCCAAAGTGTTCAATTGCATTGTTCCAAACATGTGTTACATAAGTCAAAAGATCTCCTGTTGATCTATTTTTACGAAAGCCATATTGGTGATCGCTAATAATGTTGAATCCTTCAAGATATTTTAGAAGATGCTGATTGATAGCCTTTCCATGACTTTCGATATTATTGAAAGCAGTGCGATTGGTCGGTAGTTATTTGGCAAGGTCTTCTTGTCTTTTTTAGGTATCGCCTGAACTGTAGCACATTTCCAGCAGAAAGGAAATATTCCCTTTCTGTAGGATAGGTTGAAAAGTCTACAGAAAACTGGTGTTAGTTCCCTCGCACAGATTTTAAGAACTATGGCAGGTATTCCGTCAGCGCCAGAAGCCTTTTTGGTGGCTAGCTTCATCAGAATACGCTTTATGATACGCTGTTTGAAGACAACATCGGGCATCCTTGACTGCACTATGGGAATAGTAGGTGGTGTTTTTCCTTGGAAATCGACAGTAGAATGTGAAGTAAAGAGTTCGGCCAACAAGTTCGCTTTCTCAACAGGTGTAGTTGTAATAGAATTATCTGGCCGTGTGAGTGGTGGTATGGTGGATTTGGTGAAATTTTGACTAACTGCCTTAGCGACCGACCAAAAGGACCTTGAATTGCCGGGACAGGCGAGAGGTTTGTTTCTAGGTTTGATCTCCCACAACTTGTTTGAGCCCTCCTGTAGATCCCAATCCAACTGGAATAATTTATCAAAGGTATGTTTGAAAAATTAGCTAAATCTTTAGGCGCGAAGATATCGTTTAATAATGTGCCTGAAGAAATGGCAGATTTGGCTGTAACATCTGCTGTTTCGTTCCCTCTGATGCCATATGGCTTGGAACGCACAAAAAGGAGAATCTAATGTCTCTATTATACCCTATTTGTAATAGGTCTAAAATGTTTAGTATGATGGGGTTAGAGAAGTTGGATGGATTTAGAGATTGTAGGGAACTTAGGGAATCCGTAATTAATAAGAATTTTTTACCTATCTTGGAAGTTATAGCCCATCGTAATGCCTCTCTTATAGCCATAAGTCCCACAGAAAAAATAGAAGAGATAGGATTTAATTTCATTTTTATAATTTTATTACCAGCTATAACTGCTGCTCCTGTTCCTATGTCTGTTTTTGCGCCGTCTGTGTAGATAAGAAAATATGCTGTATATTTTGAGTTTGTTAACTGATGGAAAGTTGTTTTTATCAGGGACGCTGGAGATATCTTCTTATCAAATTTTAGAAAGGTAAGATCGATAGGGGGATTTATGGATGTCGAAGGAGGATATATTGGAAATTTTGAGGATTCATAAGCTTTGAAAGATAAACTGTGAATGGATAAAAAAGAAAATATTCTGGCTGAAATGGCGTTAGGTAGGGGTTGGGTAAGTGGTTTGAGCGAGTCAAGTGTAAATTTCTTATCAAGTATGGTTTGAATATAGCTGACGCAAAGTATAACATCAAGGAACGTTGTCTCCTTAGAGACAGAGGGAGGGTGGAGGCTACACGTTGTATACTAGAAATAGGAGAGGTGCGAAAGGCGCCCGTAGCTAGTCGAAGGGCTTGGTTTTGGAGTGTCCAGTGTCCTCTTGTACGAATTCCTGGCTGCATCTGGCAGCATATATTGAGGCTGGAAGATAAAATGTGGACTGTGAACATGGCAGTGGACGCCGTTGTTGAACCTTTAATTACACATATAAATTCAAATGCGTCGGACAATGATAGATTTTCAAGCATGTCGGAGATAGAAGATTGCTAATACTTTTTTCATTGTCGTTTGATTTCCTCATTTATGTATTTTATAATTAATAATTATTTAATATATAATACATATAATTTATGTATTTTATAATTAATAATGCTTCAACTCCGCATACGAGCACCTCCAAAACAACAAACACACTATGTAAATAAATTTAATATTGAATCGTTTGAAAACGACAGTACAAAACAATTGTATATAAACCGAGTGAATGATGCAATGGAACAACACCCAATAAGAAACGAAGATAATATTGAACAACAATGGGAAACGGTAAAGAACAACTAAGCAATAAGACAAAGACGAACAAAAGTCAACAAGACAAACAAAATATCATGGTTCACATCAGAAATAAAAGATCTATCAATCAAAGAGAAAAAAGACAAAGAACACACATCACGGACTCTGAAGATAAACTCCAAAGACTATTACATGTATTTAACCAAACTGCGAAAAACTAAATATGATCGTTAATAGTGAAAAAACAAAATGTATGGTGATAGCCAAAGAACCAAAGAGATGTAAACTGAAGCTGGTCGGCAAGATCGAACCGGTTATGAGGATCAAATACTTAGGCAGTACTATAACAAGTGATGGAAGACTGCAAAGCGAAGTCGTGGAACAAACTATGAAAGCCGCACGCATCTCAGGCTGCCTCAGGGATATTGTATGGAAAAATAAATATATGAACACAGAAAGTAAAATAAAAATTTATAAAACAGCAATAAGACCGGTAATGATATATGCGGCTGAAACACGGCCAGATACTGCTAAATCAATGCAAATCATGAACACAACGGAAATGAGAATACTGAGGACTATACATGGGAAAACAAAGTGGGACAGAGTGAGAAACGATGATCTCAGACAACAGAGCGGAATAGAGGACGTAACCAAGCTAATAAGAAAGAGAAAAAAATCCTGGAAGAAACATATAGAAAGAATGAACGAGGACAGATTGGTGAAGAAAGCACAAACACAAATACCGGTGTGAAAAAGATCACAAAGTAGACCATTAAAAAGATGGAAAGAATGCTGGACGTCCTCGTCGCAAGAGGCATAAAGGGAGAAAAAAACAGGCAAAACCCTACATACATAGCGCAATCTATGTAAAAGAAGAAGAAGAAGATAATTAATAATGTTTCATTATAAAACCTTATTTTTTTCGAATGAATGTTTAAATATTATAAAACTTATTATTGCTACCACTTTCAAATAAATAGAGTATAGATCATACAGCCACATAACATTATAACAAATGGTTTAATAATGAGCTCAGAGCATTAAAACGAGAAAAAGTTCTTAAATACCAAAGAGCAATCTTAGAAAATACAAATGAGGCATGGAATAGTTATAAAACAATAAGAAACACTTATAAAGTCAAAATTGAAAAAGAAAAAAGTAATTATACTAATAATAAAATAAACAATGCAAATAACCAAAAAGAAATGTGGAATAAAATTAAAGAACTAGTGTTAAGAGAACCCAAAAGTGTAATAAAAACTGTGATATATAATCAAATAGAATATAAAGACAATTTCCAAAGAGCTGAAAATTTTAATACATATTTTGTAAATAGTATAAATGAAATCAGATGCTCCATCGAAGATATACAATACGAAAATGAAATACCTGAGATTGACACTAAATTCAAATTTCGTGCAGTAAATCTACAAGAACTGAAAACTATTTTTAAGAATATTAAGAAAAAACCAGACTATACAAAAGTATCTAGTAACATAATTCTAGATAATTGGGGCATAACAGGAAATATTATACTGAATATTATAAATAAGTCACTAGAGACAGGGTTGTTTCCAAATAACTGGAAGGAATCAATGATATTTCCTATCCAAAAAGTAAAACATACATCAAAATGTGAAGAATACAGACCAATTAACACTTTAAAAATATATGAAAAAGTTATTGAAAAAATAGTAAAAAATCAATTGGAAGAATACGTGGAAGAACACAGACTACTATCAAAGTTTCAATCAGGATTTAGAAAGAAATATTCATGTGAAACAGCAATCAATTATGTTATAAACAGATGGAAATGTAAAAAGATAAAAAAATAAAATATTAGCAATTTTCCTTGACTTCAAAAGAGCATTTGAAACTATAGATAGGGATATTCTATTGCAAAAACTTACTAGATACGGTATTCAAGACACAGAGCTAAAATGGTTTCAGTCCTATCTGACAAATCGTAAACAATTTACAAATATCAATAACGAAATATCAAATGCAATAGAAAACGATTTTGGAGTACCACAGGGCTCAATTTTGGAAGCTCTTCTCTTTGTAATATATATAAATGACATAAAAAATGTATTAAAAAAATGTGAAATTGTATTATATGCAGATGATACATTAATTTTCACAGAAGTAGCAACAGAGAAGATATGTCATGAAAATTTAAAAAAATGATATGGATAACATTAACAAATGGTTAAAAATGAATAAGTTAAAATTAAATGAAAACAAGACAAAATTAATTGAAATTGATATGAACACTGACAGAGCATTCAAAATAAATAATGTAACAATAGAAAAAGTAAGTAATATAAAATACCTGGGTTTCCTCATAGACAGCGATTTGAACTTTAAAGAACATGTCGAATATATATGTAAAAAAATAGGGAAAAAAATCCGGTTTTTCAAACGTTTAAGAAGTAAAGTAACAATATTAACTCCAATAAATATATACAACACCATGATAAAACCTCATTTTGAATATGGATCAACTGTGTTATTCACATGCTGTTCAGACCAACAACAGGCAAGGCTACAAAAACTCCAGAACAAGGCAATGCGCTCTATTTTGAAATGCAATCGTTTCACATCAATAAGATATATGCTAGATGCACTGAAATGGCTAAATGTAAAGCAAAGACTGCAGCTAAATACAATATTTTTATCCAGAAAATGAAAATGGGAAATGCACCGGAATACTTGATTGAACAAATAAGATATGTTGGGGATGTTCAACCGTACAGCCTGAGGAACGCATTAGATTTTAGACCGCAACGTGCAGATACCAGTGCAATGCAAAAATCTCTATTTTCAAAAGGCCTGACCTTATACAATATGATGCCGAACAACATAAAGAGTGAAACAAATATAAATATGTTTAGAAAAGGAACAATAAATTTTGTAAAAAATATTAGTTTTTAATCAGAGTATGAAATTGTTTGTTAAATTTATTTTAAATGTAAATTGAAAAGTATTGTGAATACTACTACTAAATAAATAAAAAAAAAAATTAGACGCCCCCGAAACAAGGGGAATTTAGGTTTAGTATTTAGCTTTAAATTAGGCTAAGGTAGGGTAAGGTAGATTAGTTCAAATTATTAGAAAATTAATTCTAGAGTTAAAAACACGCAAACACCTAGACAAATTAAAATCGCAGTATGTAAAAGGAGAGGGTGTGCCAGCCACTCAGACTGCAGAACCGCACATAACTGGAGCACTCTGGGGCACCCATAAGGTGACGCAGGCTGCAGAAGCCATAAGGCGGATTTCTTCCTGTAAAAAAAATACCCACATAAGAAACACTTCTCCCACTAACTGTGTTAGTACAACGATGCGTAGATATTCGTGGGGTGAAAGGCCCCGAAACTTTTGAAGCAAAAAGATGTTTTTGCTGAAAATCGATTTTATTCTTCAATACAATTTCTTTAAGAACGGTACACTTGTTCCAGCGATCTTCTAACATTTCATATAGTACGATTTGTCAAGCTCTCTAAAATAGGCCTTTATTTGAACCAGATCTCAATGTGTCACAGAAAGAAGAATCATGTTTTTTAGAGCTTTTAGACTTCACTGGATTCCTCTACGGAAGTTTTAAAATGCGCACACTACATTTATAAGTAATTTCAAGGGCATCGCGTGCCTTGACAAGCGAGAGAGATAGACAGTAACGCCATCTCTTAGCAACAAGCGGAAATACCCTATTATTTTTGTTGAGTACAATAGAATCTTCCACGCGCTTCGAGTCTAGACTAGAACCTTCCTTATCGATATTATAAAAGGAGTGCGTCGGCGCAACGTGAGTCAGTTGAGTGTGAGTCGAGTAATCGAAGCGATACGGTCGGAGAAGGATTTTAGTTGTACTGCGAAGTAGTGATTGTGAAGGTATTGTGCATTTGTTTGTGTCGTGCGCGTGCGATATCCATAATTGTTGTGTCGAGTTCCATAATTGTTACGATTTTGGCATAATGTCACAAAAACGTAAATTTGATAGTGAGTGCAGAGTTTTTCAGTCTAAATGGGAAATTGCATATTTTCTCATAGAATGGAAAGGTAAACCACTGTGTTTGATTTGTAATCAAACAGTTGCTGTTTGTAAGGAGTTTAACTTGAAGAGACACTATGATACGAATCATAAATCGAAATTCGATTGTTACACTGAAAAAAATAAGAATGGACACATTGTCATCTTTAAAATCTAAACTTCAAGGTCAACAATCGATGTTTACTAAAGCTAATACTGAGAGCGAAGATGCCCTGAAATCAAGTTTTATTATTGCATTAAAAATCGCGAAGCGATCAAAACCTTTCACTGATGGTGATTTTATTAAAGACTGTATGTTGAAAGTTGCCGATGTTTCATTTCCATTTCAAAAGTCAACAATTCAAAATATTTCGCTGCCAAGAAACACTGTTGCTTCAAGAATAAATGATTTATCTCAAAATTTGGTTCTTCAACTGAAGGAGAAAATTAAGGAATTTACAAACTTTTCACTGGCTGTTGACGAGAGCACTGATACTGTTGATACAGCTCAACTTGCTGTTTTTATACGAGGTATTAACAGTAACTTTGAAATAACTGAAGAACTATTAAAGTGCGTTTCATTGACAGGTACTACAACAGCAAATGATATTTATTCTGCAATTGAGCATTTGATAGCAGAATATGAACTCGACTGGAATATACTTAGCAGCACAACTACGGATGGAGCTCCTGCCATGGCTGGCAAACATTCGGGCGTTGTAACTAAATTAAAACAGAAAACATCAGGGAATTTTGTGGGATTTCACTGTATAATTCATCAGGAATCATTGGCATCCAAACATTTAAAAATGGACCATGTTATGCAACCTATAATTAAAATAGTAAATTTTATAAGGAGCAGAGGACTAAATCACCGACAGTTCAGGCAGTTTTTACAAGATTTGGACGAAAAGTTTTCTGATGTTCCTTACTTCACCGAAGTTCGTTGGCTCAGTCGAGGAGTAGTTTTAGAAAAATTTTTTGCGTTACGTGACCCTATTCAAGCTTTCATATTAGAAAAAGGCAACCCAATTGATTATGACAATGACTGGTGGGTTGATTGTGCCTTTTTGGTAGATATGAATAAACACTTGACTGATCTGAATGTAAAGTTACAGGGTAAAAATCTGATTGTCACTCAAATGTATTCATGTATTCAAGCCTTTGAAACAAAGTTGAGGCTGTGGGAAAACGAGGTAAAAAATCAAACTTTGGATCATTTCCCTCATTTAAAATCATTTGGCACAGTGAACCAAAAAAAATTGGATCAATATTCTCAACTTCTGCAAAATTTGATCACGGAATTCAACAATCGTTTTGAAGACTTTCACAAAATGAATGAAATGGAATTCCCAATTTTCAACAATCCATTCAATTTTGAAGCTTCACAGGCACCAGTTCATTTGCAAATGGAGTTGATAGATCTTCAATCGGACAGTATTTTGAAAGAAAAATTTAAAGAGATTAACGCTCTTACATTTTATACACAATATTTCAAGAGTTTGGATAACTACCCGGAATTAAAAAAGCATGCAGCATGCATTCTCTGCATGTTTGGTAGCACCTATTTATGTGAGCAGATGTTTTCCGTCATGAAAATAAATAAGAACAAACATCGCACAAGACTTTCGAATGAACATCTCCAATCAATTCTTAAAATAACTACAACGAATATGATACCTGACATCAATGAGCTTGTCAAAAACAAGAGAAGTCAGGTATCTGGATCCTCGAGCTCAAAATAATTACCGTCTTTTATAACTTTGATATAATTTTTAACAACCGTATATTATATACTATATAATTAAATAAATAAAATGTTATAATAATTCAGTACTATTTGAATCTGGCCCGCCTACACATTCTAAATTTAATATATGGCCCTCTGCAAAATTGAGTTTGATACCTCTGCCCTAGAGCCACCTTTACAAATTCGGAATCGTTGCGGCTAGTTCTAGTCAATAAGGTGGATGAATTCATAGCCCAGTTGGCCCAATTTCACGATCGATTTTATGGAGTTATTACCTTGGCGAAACAACACTTTTTTCTTCTCTAACTGCGACATTTCCTTCTTAATTTCACGTTTCAAACGGTTCAATAAATCAACGTAATAGTCTCTGGGGATTGTTCGCTCCTACTCAAGATAGTCGATCAATATTATTCCATTCCATTCCATCCCAAAAAATACTTTCCAAAACCTTTTCCGCTGATGTTTGTGTTTTTTGACGCTTCAGTTGGCTCTCATGCGATTCCTGCCACTTTACGGACGACCTGTTGGGCCCAGGCGTGTAGTAGTAGCTTCTGTTTCGTGCATTGTTACGAATAGGCGCACAAACTCCTTTGAATTACTTCGAAATAGTGTCAAACAGCGTTCTGAATTTTTGAGTCATGCAAAATATTCCTCACGCGTTCTTTTGATATCCTCACGAGGTTAACTATCTCTCTCACTTTCTCTTTGCGGTCACTCAGATCAATATGATGGATTTTTTAATGTTTTTTGGGGTGAAAGGCTCATTTGGACGTCCGAAACGTGATGCAACATAGGTGCATGTACGACCGCGTTTAAGTTCACTAAACCATCGACATACCAGGTGTACAAGTATGAAACGCGGATTTCAGACAACAGATGGTGCACCAATGGAGTTTGCGCTATAAAGATTTGACACTGCGCCATTTTGTTGTGTCATCAACAAGTGTCAGACGCGCACGAGTGAAAAATTGGAAAAGTGTGTATATAGTGTTGTGTTGTTATGTTCAATATGTCGAAATTTATACCGAACAAAGAGCATTCGCGAACAGCATTAATTTTTTGTTTTCATTTGAAGAAAACTGCTGTTGAATCATACCGATTACTTCGAGAAGCTTATGGTGAACATGTTCCATGGCAAGATACGTGTGAACGATGGTTTCGGCGTTTCAAAAGTGGTGACTTCGATATTGCAGACAAGGAACGTGGAAAACCGCCAAAAAAATACGAAGACGTGGAATTGCAAGCATTGTTGAACGAAGATGATTCGCAAACACCAAAACAACTCGCCTAGCAATTGGGCGTTAGTCAACAAGCTGTTTCCAATCGGCTACGAGAAATGAGAAAGATTCAGAAGCCGGTAGATGGGTACCACATGAGTTGAACGTCAGGTAAATGGACAAGCGCAAAAACATGTGTGACATTTTGCTCGCTCGGTACAAAAGGAAGTCGTTTTTGCATCGTAGGGGATGAAAAGTTGATTTATTTTGAGAATTCCATCCAGGCGCACCATCCACATCGACCGCAAGACCGAATCCTTTTGGCAGAAAGACGACACTCTGTGTTTGGGGGGACCAGAGGGACGTGAGCTATTATAAGCTGTTAAAACCTGGGGAAGCGGTTAATACTAAACGTTACCAACAACAATTGACCAATTTGAACCGTTCGCTGCTTGATAAAAGGCCAGAATACCGAAAGAGGCAACGCAAAGTAATTTTTCTTCATGACAATGCTCAATCACATACGGCAAAACCAGTTCGTAACACGTTGGAAGCACTCAGCTGGGAAGTTCTACCCCATGCAGCTTACTCACCAGACTTGGCTCCTTCCGATTACCACTTGTTTGCATCGATGGATCACGCACTTGCTGAGCAGCGCTTTGGTTCGTACGAAGATGTGAAAAAATGGCTCGACGGGTTCGCAGCAAAAAGGGAAGATTTTTACTGGCGTGAGATTCACAAATTGCCCGAAAGATGGGAAAAATGTATACTTGTACACCTGGTATAGTTGCTCTCGATGGAGCAAATATGCCATAACACTTTTAAAGCCATTCTTGAGTTCTGGCTTTATTGTTTCCCATTAAAAAGCAATGTTTAATCAACACACGTAATTCTATTTGTTCCATCGTTCTGCAAAAATCAGACAGCTATAACTCGCATACTAATGTCATGAAAATTTTACACGAATCTTCTGAGAGTTAACACTAACATACGGTTTCATTTATTTGTGCTGCCACCTCTCAGAATGTTTCGGAACTTTTCACCCATTTTAGTATGATACACTGAGGTCGGCTATGCATTTATATTCTTGGTAAAAAAGGAACTTCATACAATGTATAGATGTTATTATTTTTATATAGGCTTATTAGAATATTTCCGTATAATTTGACAACAATTTATATAATAAAAGTTTTAATAAATAAAAATAAAAAAAAAAACGGAAAATGTGGGCGAGTTAATACTCATTAAAATCGTAGCATAAAAAGACGGACGGCATCATAACTTTTTCTATTTAAGCAAATTTAAATTTAATTATGACTTCCTTTTCGACGTATCAGATCTTTTCCACAAATTAACACTCTTGGCTAGTTTATTACTGAATTTAAGATGGACATCAGTGTCACTTAGTACACAAGTAATATTCTTTAGGAATGTAAAATGAGTTCCATTTACACGCATCAATTTCAGTTGTGTTTGCAGCTTACCTAACAATTGGTTTTAGTAAAATTAGTACTATAAAAATTTGATTCATTAAAACGAAGTAACAATTTCCAAATTTTTTAAAAGATACGTCTATACCCTATTTATTTAAAACTGATAGTAACAACAATGCCTGACGGCGCACAGTGGTGAAAAACGAAAAATTGTGTTTCAAAATTGTCTAGAGCCTTCAATTTTGGTTCGATTTGGACGATTTTTTTTTAAATTGAAGCTTATTAAATTCCGAACAAAGTTGTCGGAGCCGATTTGGCAATTAAACTTTTGTTTCAAAATGGCGGACGTCTTCAAAATGGCGGTTTCTGATTATATAGCGACTGAGACACAGAAAACGCTTACAGTTTCAAACCAAGTTGTGCTAAAATGCGTGTATGTATGTTTTTTTATGTCGCAGATATCTAATATCACAGTTACAAGATTAATAATAATGAACCCAAAATGGCTGCCATGAACAATAAAAGTATTATAAATATGAATAAACGTACCATTATTATTTTATATCCATAACATTTGCATAAATAATTTCTTTAAGGTTGTTAATTATAAATATGTTTCAACAATTGACTTAAAATGACAAATCACGTATGGCGGATGCCAAAATTGAATCGAGCAAGAAAGTTTCTCTGTGGCATTTAGACTGTGGCAGTCAGATCATTCAAGTTATTCAAGTTTAGTTGCGAGATTTAAATTTTCATGCAGTTATTGCTATAATATTGCTGCTGTAAATTTTAAGTATCGTAGACAATTTTCTAGCAGATACAAAAAACAGCGATACACGCAGAAAAGGACAGCTCACATAGCTAGAAAATGGCTACAACAGCTAAAACGTTTTGTTAAAATAGGGACAGCTAAATATTTTGCTGCACTAGCCACATTGTTTGCTGTTGTAGCAAAAAAGTGGCTGCTATTGCTAAACAGTGGCTAATGCAGCGAAATATTTAACTGTCCCTATTTTAGCATTTCTCTGCGTGTACTTTGTAAGAGTAATAATAATCTTTATTAACGAGAAAACCCTTTAGTACATATACAGAACTACTGAATTATAGAAATAGACTAGAAAAATAAGAAAATAAATATGTCTATAAAATATACAATGTGTTAGTAGACAGTGTCTAGAAGAGAACAACGTAGAAAAGATGTTTTTGAATGCTGCAGGAGACGTTTGAAAATAGTTTACAGAATTAGAAAATAGGTTGGCGTAAATGCATAGTCGATTACCGGTAGAATTACTGCCATACAATGTCCTATGTTGAGATACGTGAAGTAAAGGACATTGTCTTAGCGGTCGCGGTGGAATATTAAGTTTTGTTAGCTCCATGAGCTCAGGACCATATATGATGTTATTGTGAGATGTTGTAAACAAGGGTCAGATCAGAGACAACTCTGCTTTGTTGTAATGTCAACATATTCAGCGTAGTTAAAACCGGTTGATATTCGTGGCACAGATGAGATTTCTTATATATAGACAACATTTTATGTAAGAGTAAGTTAAGGTTAGAGATATTTATTTTCTTATTTTTCTAGTCTATTCCTATAATTCAGTAGTTCTGTATATGTACTAAAGGGTTTTCTCGTTAATAAAGATTATTATTACTCTTACAAAATACACGCAGAGAAATGCTAAAATAGGGACAGTTAAATATTTTGCTGCATTAGCCACTGTTTAGCAACAGCAGCCACTTTTTTGCTACAACAGCAAACAATGTGGCTAGTGCAGCAAAATATTTAGCTGTCCCTATTTTAACAAAACGTTTTAGCTGTTGTAGCCATTTTCTAGCTGTGTGAGCTGTCTTTTTCTGCGTGTATCGTTGTTTTTTGTATCTGCTAGAAAATTGTCTACGATTCTTAAAATTTACAGCAGCAATATTCTAGCAATAACTGCATGAAAATTTAAATCCCGCAACTAAACTTGAATAACTTGAATGATCTGACTGCCACAGTCTAAACGCCACAGAGAAACTTTCTTGCTCGATTCAATTTTGGCATCCGCCATATTTGATTTGTCATTTTAAGTCAATTGTTGAAACATATTTATAATTAACAACCTTAAAGAAACTATTTATGCAAATGTTATGGATATAAAATAATAATGGTACGTTTATTCATATTTATAATACTTTTATTGTTCATGGCAGCCATTTTGGGTTCATTATTATTAATCTTGTAACTGTGATATTAGATGTATTATCTGCGACATAAAAAAACATACATACACGCATTTTGGCACAACTTGGTTTGAAACTGTAAGCGTTTTCTGTGTCTCAGTCGCTATATAATCAGAAACCAACGTCCGCCATTTTGAAACAAAAGTTTAATTGAAAAATCGGCTCCAACAGCTTTGTTCGGAATTTAATAAGCTTCAATTTAAAAAAAAATCGTCTAAATCGAACCAAAATTGAAGGCTCTAGACAATTTTGAAACACGATTTTTCGTTTTTCCCCACTGTGCGGCGGTCCTATAACAGAGGCGTGCTATTTATTCCCAGGTATTTTTCAGATAACAGCGCTCTTTTGTAACGAAGTTTATTGCAGATCAAATTTTTACATACCTTCCTGTTACCCCAACTTGAAATACATATTTAGAGTAACATGCCCAAGTGTCAAGCCAGTTAGTGACAAGTCAGTTAGCATGTTAAGAAAATGTCTTCTCCGGCGAAACGCCAAAAGTTCGTACAGCTAACCCATAGTGAATAACGTATGGTTAAAAATGTATTTGACTACATTAAAAATTATCAAAATTGTAATTTAAGTGTGGACGATTGTGTGACAAAATGTTCCTTAATGACCAGAATTAGTTAAGCCACAGTTTACAGAATTTTGAGAGAATGACAGATTGAATGTACATGAAATTTTAAATCGATCTTATTTCGTTCGGGAAGTATCATAACAGCAGGAAAACAGAGCGACAGACCGGTTGATCAAAAGATTAGATTTTTGTGATCTATGGGTCCTAAAACGTGATAAAATGCAAAAAAAAATCAGGAAAAGTGATTCTTTTGAGAGCACAATCCTTCTATTAAAAAAATAAATAAAAATGAAGGATCAGATGGAACTGTCATTAGTCCCTCAAAATTTTACTATTTCCATACATTTTAGGTTGCTATAATGGCCCGACTATTCTCTTGTAACAAAAATACAAGTTTAACAAGTATTTAATGGTGTAACTACCGAAAACTTTGCCTTAATTATCAGACAATAATTACTTCAGCGTGAATTCACAACTAATAGTTAAGAAATTGCCCCGCGCCGAAACCGTTTAACATCTTGTCTGAACCACAATAGTTCCGGTGTCAAAGTTTCCATACACATGCGGTGTGTCGGCAGCGTCGGATTCTCCACTAATTTCCACTTTCAACAGATATTCCATTGATCTGACAACAACATGCCTACCTAACTTACACGTTCTTTTGATAGCTATAGGCTGTTTCAGCTAGAAAATTACGAATTCAATTATATTTCGATAAAATTCGATTCTTCTTTTTACGACGCCGTCTCCTCATGGAAGGTTGGCGATCCATATAGCTAAACGAACTTTAAAAACTGCTGCTCGAAGAATGTCACTCGAAGCACATCGAAACCACCTTTTCATGTCCTTCAGCCAAGAATTCTGTCGTCTTCCGATCGATCGTTTACCCTTCATTTTACCTTCAATAATTAGACGTAGCAATTCGTGCTTTGGGCCCCTGATTATATATCAAACGGATTATTTTCTTTTGGTTCACAAATATACGTTTACTTTTCACACCAGCAGCACCCCAGGATACACCATTGTTAGACATGTGACTAAAAGCTAATGAATAATATACAGCCAAGAGACCGTCAATATCAAGGGTACTTTTTAAGCTTAAAATTGCAAAGTAAGCTGAGTTTAATTTAGCACGTATGTGATCTATATGGTGCCTAAAAGAAATCCTATGATCCACAAACGTACCGAGGAACTCGGCTTTCTCCTCAAAGTTTACACCAAGGGAATTGGCAAACATCGACGCTAATGGTTTTTTATTAAATATATTCATATAGCTAGTTTTCTCAACATTCAGTACAAGGCCATTTCTTCTGCACCATGCTTCCATATCCCTGCACACACATGAAACATCATCATAAAGACCATCTACTGTGTCCGAGGCTGTCACAATGGTGGTATCGTCTGCATACATAATCACATGCCCTGTTCTAATATTTAATGGCGGGTCATTTACATATAGTATAAATAACAAGGGTCCCAAGACTGATCCCTGTGGAACGCCAAGATCGACCGCTTTCTTTTCAGAAACAATGCCATCATATTTCACCGCTTTCTTTTCAGAAACAATGCCATCTCCCTGTCGGTCATATATGACCGTATCCAGTCTAGCAGGCTGCCTCGAATGCCAAAATTGTATAATTTTTTCATCAGCGATGTTTTTTGTACCGTATCAAAGGCTATAGAAAGGTAAAAAAAAGCGTTATGACATATTTACCGCCATCAACGTTGCGGAAAACCTGATTTAAATAGTGGAAAGAGGCAGACTCAATTGATCTATTAGGCAAAAAACCATGTTGTGCGGAGTGTAGTATGTTGTATTTGGTAACAAAATTTATTACTCGTTGGTACACAATTCTCTCAAATATTTTTGAGAAAGTACTAAGTATAGATATTTGCCTATAATTCTCCACATCATTATGGTCACCCCCCTTATAGACAGGGATAACATTAGCGGTTTTGAAAACTTTAGGAAAGATACCCTTATTAAGACCAAAGTTTATTAAGAACGAAAGCGGTTTAGCGATTGAATACTTAATATTTTTTACCACTTTAGTAGTTATATCATAAGATCCAGCTGCTTGTTTATTCTTTATTTTAGAAATAATTTGGAGACCCTCAATCTCAGTAACAGATTCCATAATCATGGTATTTGATGTTACTGGCGAAACGGTACAATCTTTCATGTTAGCTGATCCATATTTATTTCATAGTTTGTTTTCAGAGATAGTACTAAAATAATTTACAAATGTGTTTGCAACCACGATTGGTTCAAAAGTAAGCTCAGGATCTACGAGAAGCGAAATAGAACTTTGTGTGTTGTTTTTATTTAAAGCATTATTAACTAGAGACCAAATAGTTTTTGATTTGTTATCAGAATTAGTTATTTTGTTTTTATAATAGAGTTTTTTTATGCGCTGTCCAAGGAGCAGCCAACATTCGGCGATAGCACCACACCTCGGATGACTCTATTCTTTGTTGTGTTGTCTCTGTAATTGTTGCAGCTTCTATACCGTATAGCATGACCGAGAACACGTAGCATCTTAGCACTCTCGTTCTTGTTTTTAAGTTTAGGTGGCCGTTACAGAGTACGCTGCGCATTTTATTTTATTTTTGTTACCCTGTCAAGTATTTGTTGATGTACTTTAATATTTATGTTTGTATTAGGATTCTTGCTGACCACCATTGTTTTTGTTTTGTTCATATTCAGTTTCATTCCATATTCATTCGTGAGTCTTTGTAGGCCTTCTTCACTGTCCGCTAGAATGACGTATCATCAGCGTAGCGGAGGTTATTTACACACACATCATTAATTGTAATTCCATCTTGTTTATCAGAAAATGCTTTATTGAACATTTCCTCCGAACAGATATTGAACAGGGGTCACAAAATACAACTCTGACGTACGCCTTTCTTTATTTTTATTTCTTTGGACATGCGATTCTCAACTTTTATTTTGGCAGTCTGGTTCCAGTATAAACTTCGTATTATTTGAAAGTCTTTGTCATCGATGTTACACAATTGTAGTATTTCCATCATTTTCTCATGATTCACCATATCAAAGGCTTTTTGGAAATCTATGAAGAACAAATTAACATCAGAGTTGACTTCCCTACATCTCTCAATCAGAACGCGCTTATATTCATAGTTTTATTCAGAGTTAATCCAAATCTTTCGCAGGCTGTTACAACTCGATTGATCCGTTGCTGAAGACCTTTGATATTATTTATTAATAGAACAGTATCATCAGCATACCGTATGTTGATCAGTGTACTTCCATTAAACCTTATTCCTTCAATGGATTCATAGATGGCCTCATTAAACACAGCATCAGAATAAAGACTTGACAAAAGTGGTAAGAGAATGGATCCCTGTCTTACACCTTAGGTTATTTTTATGCTTTCCGACTTTTCCAACTCAATCTGAACTTCCATTAATTGATTCCAGTACAGATTTTCAATAATATTTAGATCTCTTTTATCTATATTTGTTGTTTCTAGAATTTTAATTAATTTTTCGTGCATCACACAGTCCAAAGCTTTATTATAATCTATAAAACATGCATATACATCTATATTCATATCTTTACAACGCTGAACCAGTACATTTAATGAAAATAAAGCTTTTCGTGTACCCCTGCCTTTTTGGAATCCGAATTGTGTGTTATCTATTACTGCTTAATATTTTCTGTGTATTCTGGTATGGATGAGTTTCAGGAATATCGTGAGTCATTAAAGCGATAGTCGTCATATTTCATTGTTTTCGACTTTCAGGAATTGGAATGAAAGTCGACTTTAGCCAGTCAAGAGGAATTTGTCCATTTTCATAGATCTTGTTAAATAAGATTACCAGTCGATTAATAAATGGACTCTTATCCGAAAATATTGTAAGGTTTTATCACTTTATCTCATTTGGATCAACTGCTTTTCCATCCTTTTGTAATTGTATAGCATGAATAACTTCTCCTCTTGTTATTTCTGGCCCTATCTGATTATCTCTGTTTAGTTGTAAGTTTCCTGATCTATGTCCATTCAATGTATGTATTGCTCCCATATCTTTATTTTGTCCCTAATATCCAGAATAATTTCATTGCTTCCATTTCTCAGAATTGTATCATGTTTTTTTTTGTTTTTTTTTCCTCCCAATTCCTTCACCTTCTTATGTAAGTTGAATGTGTCATATTTCTCTTGCAGTTTTTTTTTTCATCATTTCTCGCTCAACCAGACTTCCTGAGCTTCTGTACATTTTCTACCTACTACTCTGTTTAAATCGTTCTACTTTGAGGCATCTTTTGTTTTCTGTGCTTTCGTTCGTGATTTAGTATTACTTCCATTCCTATTTCTTTCTATTCTCCGCTTGACCCATTTCTTGTTCCTGTACCGCTATTAATTCATTCTTCTTTTTAACCCATTGAGATTCGGAACTTTCGTTTTCTGTTCTTATTTATTGTTAAATTTCTCATCCATTCAGTTTAATATTTGTTTTCTAATTTCTGGATTATTCAGGAATTCGATTAATTAGTTAAAAAAATTATCGTAGTTTTACTAACGCCACAAAATATAATTTTTTTATCGCTGAAATAAAACATGGCATTTTTAATAAAGCTCTCGTTTCTAAATGCTTTCCTTGTTGCAATTCGCTCACTCGTGCTATTAAACTGTTGGTATTCACCTAATGGCCGTAGTTTTGAGTGATAATTCATACATTGCCAATAATTTAAAGTCGAAGAGTATTAATTTCGTCATGTTTGATTAGTAACTCCATCTATAACGTATTTCATTTGTTATACATTCATGTTTTGAGCGTTTGTTCTGTAGTAGAGTGCCTCAGGTAGCTAAAATTCAAAAATCCCGGAATCCAATTACTTTAAATGAATTTTCAAAAAACATTTTGAATTATATAGGCCATAAGGTATATTAAAAAGTTTACTCATTAAAATATGACGCATTTGTTCCTCGATATCGTTTTCGGTCTTATAAATAATCTCGTTGTAATAGCTCCACTAAAAGAAATTCATCGGGTTTAAGTAAGACAAGCGTGGTGGCCACCGGATATGTCTACTTCTTTTGATCCAGCGTTTTGGGTAAGGTCTGACCAAATGATTCCTTACTTTCCTCGCGAAATATGAGGGAGGGGAGTCGTCATGCTGCAACTACAAACCTGACGTGTTTCCAGCAAAATTTCTGTGAAAATTTGAAATAGGCTGGGACATCGAGTCTAGTAGAACGAATCAGTCATCCTTCCACTGTCTCAGCTCATATGTTAACTCCAAATTGACTCTGAAAGTCATCACGTCGTATAATGTAAGTTATGTACGAGGGTCGTTTAAAATGTAAGGTAAATGACACACACATATGGCAATCCTATGATCGAAATCAGTAATGGATTTAGTTTCATTTCTTAGAAGATCACATGCAGAGTTACAGTTCAGAGCTCAGAGCGGTTACGTTTGTTAGGTTGAAATACTGACGTGTATACGCAATTTGCGACATCATGGAAAAAACTGAGATTCGAGCTGTGATAAAATTTTATTTTTTGAAAAAGAAAACGGCCACCGAAATAAAACTGAAGCTTGGTAATGTTCTCGGTGATTCCTCTACTTCATTGAAGGCTGCAAGGCTACAAATGACGAGCAGCGCAGTGGACCTCCCGGATATTGTGACGAAAATCCACAAAATAATTTTGAATGATCGACGTTTGAAGGTTAGAAAGATTGCTAACATTGTAGGGATCTCAAGAGAACGCGTGCATAACATCTTGCATAAACATCTGGGTATGCAAAAGATGTGTGGACGATGGGGACTCATCTCGACAATGCATCTGCTTACACGTCACTCGCTTCCATGGCAAAAATTCATAAACTTCGCTTCGAATTGCTTAGCCATCTACCGATTTGGCCAGTTCAGACTTCTTTTTATTTTCGAACCGTAAAAAATTTCTTGTAAGACAACAATCTCACGCAAGTGTCGAAGTGATGTACATTCTGAATAACTATTTTGCGCGTCAAGAGGAATCATTTTATAAAAATGACTTAATGGCATGTAAAACACGCTTGAAGAAATATATCGAGTTCGAAAAATAAGGGTGAATTTTTCAATTTTGTTAGTATTTTCTGCCTCGTTTACCTTACTTTTCAAACGACCCTTATATGTTGAATATTTCCACTATTCGAGAGCTTGTTTCATCGCTACATAAAATTTTTTGAAGAAATTGAGGATCTACGCGATGTAGGTTTAACATTTCTCTACAGAAGTCCATTTTCTGGTCATAATATAGATGTATGTATGAGTTACTATAAATGAAAGTTATAAATATAATAAAATAAATATTTTTAACTAAGTTTCAATAAATAAATTTTATTAGACAGTAGATCCTCGACTTCCCGCCCAATCATTTCACTGATTGTTGTAACTGAAACCGACCCTATTCTATTCCTCTCAAATTGTTCGGAAGATCTAACCCGTCCGATTAGATCCCGATGAGTGGAGACAATAGGCCCGGATGATTCGAAACGTCGTCTTAACACAAATTATCGTAAATGACTATAGAAATTCACCTTTGAATTTCTACAGTTCACACAAATAGAAAATTAGGTTTATTGTAAGGCAATCAGTATGAGATTTGGCGATAGTTTCTGTGGGAGACAGAATTTGAGAGTTGAGTAATTATTGGCTTTTAATTAAGGGTGTTTATTACAGAATAAAGAAGATATTTTAATGGGGTTTAAAATTTTTATTTAAATTATATTAATTTTATTCTGAATATTATTAAGGTTACATAAAGAAAACAATCAATGGAAGCTTCATCTGAACTCTCAAAAACCGAATATTTAGTTATAAATTCAAGCAGTATATTTCAAATTGTATTGGATGAAGATAGTCACGTAAAAGAGGTAAATCAACCGTTAGATAACAAAGCATATTGAGAATGGCATTTGAACATATTACAATTAATTATATATTAGAATTCAGGGTTTCAATCCGTTCGTCTAACAATGAATTTCGACAACGTTTCGCCCCAATCTCATTTGGCGTTTTCAAGTGCTCTTGCTACTGCCGCCGCTCGAAGCTAACTGAGAAACCAACGTGCGGTCGCCGTCTTTTATAGGTCGGCGTCTACGCAGATTGTAGGTAAGGGGGTCGGAAGTATTCGTCTGAGCATCGATGTCTGCCGGCTGGGTGGCAATTACGGGTTCCGGCGCTATGCTGACTATTGTCTTCTCGATGTTTTGGTTATTCCTTGGTTTAGTTAGTAGATCCTTCCATGTAGTGAAGATATTCGGAACATCATCTCGCTTATTTAACTGTCCATTCTTTTCGATTTCCAAGGCTTCTCTGAGTATGCGTGTTTTATAATGAGAAATCGAGGCTATTTGTTTAGATCCCTCAAAATTGATGTTATGAGCAGTATCATGATGGTGCTAAAAAAGAGCTGATGTTTGTTTGTTTTTGATGCTTATTTTATGCTCTTGGATCCGGGTAGAGATTCTTCTGTCTGTTTGTCCTATGTACAATTTGTGGCAGTCTCCGCATGGGATGCTGTAAACTCCCTGGTTTTCCAGTTTTCTCTTGTCCTTGGGGTTGCCCAAGATGTATGCCAGAGTGTTTTGTGGTTTGTATGCTGTACCTATGTTGTGTTTTCTTAGGACTCTTCCAATCCTATCTGTAACTCCTTTCACATACGGTAATAGGACTCTACTCTGTTTGAAGTTACTTTCTTCTGTCCTTGTCTGTCGATGGCGTTGCCTCCCACACCGACAGAAGAACGATTGATTTATATATATATATATATATATATATATATATATATATATATATATATATATATATATATATATATATATATATATATATATATATATATTATAAAACAAAGTCCGATTTTATTTTGGTTTTCACTAAAGGATAAATTGTTTCACGGGAAAGGTTTAGGCGTATAATTCGTGGGTATTTTTGTTAAATTAACCGATCTATGACGATGAATGTTGGATAAAGTCGAAAAAAATCAATCGCCAACGAAGGAATTTCGCGTAAGCTACGTTAGAAATATGTGAAAAGAATGTAAGGCAAAATTTTTTACCTTAAATAGTTCTACAAAAAAGTCCGCGACAGCATATGTCTATCTAGAAAAGTTATCCCAAATTATCGAAGTAAAGATATTAAAAACAGACTTGTTAAAATACTTCAACTAAAGTAATTTAGGTAGGAAAATATAAATCTTTATTAAATTAAATGCATTTTTTGTATCGTGCGTTCAACGAAGATAGAAACTGTCTTTAAATTGTAAGATTTAGATGAATAGTTTAGATTCTATATGGATGTTGCTGAATTCATGTCATCACTCATTTCGCAGTGAGACAGCATTTTTTTTGACTGTAGTAACTTTCGGTTTTAGGCGCCATATTGGATCCGCCATGTTGGTATTACATAAAATTATATTAGTTACCTACTCTAACTATTACATCAAGTTTTGAAGTTCAGTTAACTCCTCTTAGAAATTACGATTTTTTTGTTTCTAGCCGCCATATTGAGCCGACATCTTTTTTTTTCAAAACGGCCAAGTTCCATTTGAAAGCTTACGTTTTAATGAAGAAATTGACACGAATTTTTTTTTCGTTAATTTTATTTTTGGGTATTGGGGTGGCCCCATTGACATGAAACGTCCCATATATATATATATATATATATATATATATATATATATATATATATATATATATATATATATATAAATATATATATATATATATATATATATATATATATATATATATATATATATAAATATATATATATATATATATATATATATATATATATATATATATATATATATATATATATATATATACGAGGTATATCCACAAAGTAAGTTCCGTTTGGTTATATAAAAAAAAACGTGTATAGATACAGAAAAAATATTTATTGTACAAAAATCTACAACTGTTAAACTAATTTTCTACATAGCTTCCGAAATTTTGTAGGCACTTGTCATAGCGTGGCACAAGTTTTTGTATGCCTTCTTCATAGAAGGTTGCCGCCTGTGTTTTCAACCATGTGGTAACATGTTCTTTCAGCTCGTCATCATCGTTGAAGTGTCGACCACCAAGGAAAGATTTTAGGTGTAAGAAGAGATGAAAGTCGCTAGGAGCGAGGTCCGGGCTGTACAGAGGATGATCAAATACGTCCCAGTCAAATTCCTGTAGGAGTTCTTTTGTCACGTTCGCAGTGTGAGGTCGGGCATTATCGTGGAAAAAAACAACACCTTTCGACAGTATTCCTCGGCGCTTGTTCTGTATTGCGCGGCGCAATTTCTTAATGGTCTCGCAGTAAACATGTGCATTGATTGTTTGGCCTCGTGGTAAGAAATCAATCAGCAAAATGCCTTTTCTGTCCCAAAAAACGGTGCACATGAGTTTTCGAGGTGTCAAGATTTGCTTAGGCTTAACTTTCGTTGGGGACGAAGTGTGCCTCCATTCCATTGATTGCCGTTTAGTTTCTGGGATGTCGTAAGATACCCAAGTTTCATCCCCCGTGACTATCCGAGAAAGAAAATCATCACCGTCTTCATTGTAGCATGTCAAAAACTGAAGTGCACTGCCCATCCGTTGTTTTTTGTGTTGTTCAGTAAGAATTTTGGGTACCCAACGTGAGCAAAGTTTTCGAAATTTCAGTTTTTCATTAACAATTTCATGAATTAGTGATCGTGAGATTTGCGGAAATTCCATAGCAAGAGCACTAATTTTAAACTTACGGTTTTGCTTAAGCTTCTCTTCAATTGCGTGAACCAGTTCATCAGTAACCAAAGACGGGCGTCCACATCGTTCTCCATCGTGCCCTTGATCACGTCCTTCATTGAACTGTCTGACCCATCTTCTAACCATTGAATCACTCATAGCAGTTTGTCCGTAAACCTCGCAGATTTGCCGATAAATTTCACTTGGTTTAACTTTCTTTGCATTTAGAAAACGAATCACAGATCTGATTTCACAAGCGGCGGCATTTTCAATTAAGGCTGACATCATAAAGAAGCACTACAAAGAACACGTCGGCAGCAGCGATCTGAAAATGGCGTACATTTCTTCTGCTTGAGTCAGAGTAACTGCCACGCGTGCTCGGAACTGCGTTCGCAGCGCTGCCGCGGATAGAAATAGAAACAGAACTTACTTTGAGGATATACCTCGTATATATATATATATATATATATATATATATATATATATATATATATATATACATATATATATATATATATATATATATATATATATATATATATATATATATATATATATAGTGATATAATGTAGCCCTTTTCATAACTTTCGATGTTATTGAAAGCAGTACAATCTCAAAAAGTTACTCCAATTTGACTCGATCAAATCCTAAAAACCAAAGTTTCTCATCTAACCATTCCATTCCATGCTTAGTAATACCCTCAGAGAAAAATTGTTCCGATGCAAATATCAATACTTTAAGTAAACAAGTTAATAAATCCCTCAGAAGCAAACAGTATCACTATAAATAAACCAATTTGTTCAATGGCCCTAAAAATCTGTTTTAAAATTCAATATTTGCCGAAAAAAGGGATGACCGCACGATATCCCAAAAATCCCTGAGGGCCACTTGACTGGTTATAGACAAATTCGAAGGGCCGAAGTGACGCAAAAAGGATTTTTTGATCGGAAAGTGAAATTTAGACGAAGACGATGTCTTTTTCTACGTAAAAAGAGTGGTCGAAGAATGGTAACAGGGAAAATATGGCGCATCTTTTTATTTCCCTTGTTAAAATTCAGTATTGTATTCATGAAAGAGTCTTTCTCGAAGATCTTTGCATTTCTTTACGTTTCAGGGATTCTGAATTAGCAAAAAAACATTATTCTTCATTCTGTCGGTCTAGTTAATGAGGGAGATGTACATATGTTTTGTACAGATTCAATAGTATTACAAGAATTTTTGGCTGATTTGTCATTGCGATATTATATACAATTATACATTTAAATTATATTAACTACGACTAAAAATGAACAAAGTTTATATTTCAGCAGTATCCTCTGTTCCTTTGTCTGTTAATATATGTCGGGGCACATTTCATCATATCACGGCTCGTCAGCCGAGCTAGGATCGATAAACGAAAAAAACAAAATTTTATTATTTTGCCTAGATTTAAATTGTTTAATGTTCTATTTTTTGCATTATAACTATGTTTTTATAAGCCTTAGATTTAATACGCTTTGTCAAAGAAAAACAATTGATTTTTTTGCAATAAACTACTTTTGATTTGATTTGAAAAGCAATTCAACTGATCGATTTCTGCTTTTTTTCAGTATCGGCAGGAGGATATCTAGCAGGAAGGAAACGTTCCTTTTTTTACGGACATAACACACATACTGCAGAGAAATCCCTAAAGCGCTACAGAAGCGACGAGTGTGCGGAAAAAGCGATTCACGTTGGTCTTGAATAACCGTAAATTGTACTTGGTGGGAGACACAGTCCTGCCCAAATCATTCCAAAGTGTTGAGGTCCTCCATATACAAGACTGCTTGAAAATGGTTATACAAGGAGCGATAAGATGAACCTATTACGGATGTGAAGTATTAGCATGATATGTATTCTCAGCACGCCCTGCTCTAGGAGAAATTAGGCGGGCGACATCCATCGAATATTTTCCATGAAAATATTTGTAAAATCACTCAAGTCGTCAACTGTTCTTCGATGTTCCAAGGAATCAAGCCACAAATATGAGAGCTGTATGCCATCGTTGGTCGAATTTGAGTTTGGTATAGAATCATAGAAACCATACTTCAGAGGAAATGAAACAAACTCTCTAGGAGGTGTTGGCTTCCTAATAAACAGGAAATACGCTATGAAGATTGAGAAGTATAAGTTCTAGGGTTGCAATCGTTTTCATTAAACTAAATAAACGCTACAGTTTGAAGATTATCCAATGCTATACGCCAACAGCAGAGAGTTCTGAAGAGGATTTAGATGCATTGTATGCCGACGACACTAAGGCTATGGAATACACCAAATGCCACTTTATACTTTTAGTTGGAGACTTTAATGCCAAAATAGGTAAAAAGGACGACGAAGCTGAAAGGTATACCGGAAGTCGTGGCTTTGGAGAAAGAAATCCTCGAGGAGAAAAATAGTAAACTTTTCACTCCAAAATAGCCTATTCATCATGAAAATGTTTTTCAAAAAACACCCCCAAATCGAAAGTGGACGTGGATCAGCCCAGATGAAATCACGAAAAAAACGATTGATTTCATATTAACAGATAAGAAAAGGATAATTCAGGATGTGGAGGCTTTGAACAAGTTTTCAACTGGAAGCGACCATCGATTGGTGAGGTCAAAGATAAGATTGAACATAAAACAGGAAAGAGAAAAACTAACAAGGAAGAATATCAAAAACAGCAAGTGAAAGCAGATTGAAAATCCAGCAGAATTCTCAAAGACAGTAGAATAAAATCTGCAGCAATTGGACGTAAATTCTGTAGAACACATAAATAATGCTTCTGTTAAAGCAATAAAGGATGCAATAAATAACTGTTCTCCTAAAAAATCCAAAAAATTGGAAAAACTAAGTGAACCGACAAAGAAATTATTAAAGAGGCGAAGAGAAATGGCAAGCGGTAATACCACAGTAAACATACTACAGTAGCGAAACTGAGCTCCAATTTGGTGACAAAATTTTGACGGCGCATGTGTCGACGGGTCCTTTTTCAAAATGGCCGCTCAGTGTTTACATCCGATCTCGGAATATGTCTTTGGAAATGTATTGTCCATCGTTTCTTGATGTGACTGCAGTTTATATGAATATAAAGACAGAAGGAAGAGAGAATTTGTAGAAAAAGAGAATTAAAAACGTTTATAAGTGAAGAGAATCGAAAAGGTCGAGAAACAATTTATATAATCATGAGGAAAAGGAGGTTACTGTTGTGCCGTTGAGAATTGCAATATTCCATATAATTATTTTCGCAAATTATTTGCTCGAGTCACACTTTTTTATGCTCTAAAATTTGCAAATAAGAAATTTCTAACTCAATCAGGGCGCGCTAAGACTATTATTCTAAATCATAACTAAATTTAATTATGCTTTATTTGCATCACATGTAATCATCAACAGTATTATCCGTCAAAGTTTAAGTTGCTGCATTAATGATTTTTTTTTTGCAGTTCCTCTGTTTTTAGCTGAAAACAATGATTTCATAGAAATCATGGTATGGAGTTGTTGATTATTTTAATAAACATCTATTGCTTGCTTTCACAAGAGAACTTTTCACTATCTTAAATGCATTTTTGAAAAAATACATATGCATAAAACAATATTTTCATTACTAATGTACGTTTTGTTTAGATGTATTTGCTCAAGAGACGGCCTTCCAGGGAACCTTGATTGATTTAATAAAACGTTCGTATTGGTAGAGTGGTTTGGTCATTAGAGCTTGAAATTTATTTCTAAACTTAATTCGGCTGGTTATTTAAAAATCCTGACGTGACGTGATTGCTCAATTCTGACCTCAGATTCGGTTTCAGCGTCCAAAAATACATATAAGTATAGCGATCTGTTCGGTAGTGAAAAACTTTTTTTGTGTGCCTGTGTAATTTTTTTATGATTAATAAATAATCCTCCAAATTCTGGTTTTTAGAAAGATTTATTTTTGTGTAAACTAATATTCAGTTATTTAAAACTATTTATATTTGTGTAAATTATAAATAAAACATTTTTTTTTTTTTCTTAAAGGTGTATTTTCAAGAGGCTTCTAGTTTTCAATAACTTCATCTGAATTAATTGTTTGACACACCTTTTCTAATAATAAACCTGATAAATTTAACACTGTTTAATTGCAAGTACAATTAATACTCTGAAAGTGACCTTTTTTTCTATTTTTCTCTATAAATTACATTGCTCCTTTTTCATGCCAATCTTTCAAAAGTTTCTGTGAATATATTGTAAGGAATACAGAACCTATAACAACATATTTATTATTTTCAAATTTTAGACAGTATATTTTATTTTCTTATAAGCTGGGTTTGAAAGTTTAAATATTAAGTGTCGTGTTGAGATCACAAAAACCATTGGGGAATGGGATTATTGAAATAACTGATATAAATCGATTATTGAATCAAATATGCTATTAAAATAAGAAAAAATTTAATGTGATTCCAAAGAAATTTTTGTAATATGATTTTGTCAGACGATGTGTGCCAAAGGGTAAAATATTCTCAAAATAAGTTCGTTAAATGGACAGTACACTTAATCGAAGTCCATTTTGATGGTAATTATGCTTACTATTAAAATTCTGAAGATTTAGTTACCTGTTATTAATATTCCTCCTATATAGAACTTATTTCTATTGTTGTATACCATACTATAAATTAAACATAGTTATTTTCCTTTTAAACTGTAATTGTATTTACGAGTCAATCATTTCTCCTAATGAAGCTAATATGGTTAGCGAAACGCGTGTCGAGTGCAAAAATAAAGTGTTTTGGTGTAGTGGTGATATATACTGAGTAGTGTCATTGTGCCAAAGATTCCACATTCCCAACATAGTTGTAATTGACAAGTCAGCTTGGTCATAACTAAGTATTGTATGTAAATATAATTAGGAAATTACTGTATTGACTCTTTGATGTAAATATTAATTCATTGTACATAAAAGCAAGCGTTAATTACGTTATCAAAAGGCAATACGGATAACAGAACACAAAAAGATATGGAACCTCTAAGAATCATTCACATAGAAAATAGAGGTCTATACATATACGTTCATAATTCATTAATAATATTATATTAACCTTTCTCGAAGTTACACAATATAGTTTTGTAGTTTAAGAAAAAATAAGTACCAAAAAACTAGATACAGTGTTTTTTAATTAACAAGAGATCTATCACGCCAAACAACACAAAACTGCTTAGAAAAAAAATGCTCTTATTTTAGATGTTGACAATATGTTTTTATTTCACGGTACAAGAAAAATAGCATTAAGTATTACGTATGTTAAAATTAAATTAATTTAGTCCTTAAAAAAACATCTTTAATCACAAATTTACTTGAAAAATGATGTAAATAAAACTTTAACCTCAAACAGTGACGTTTAACTTTGATAGACTTTTGAATTTTTGGATAAGGTTATTAAAAACTGAAGTTTTTCCCCTGTATTCATTTCTTTTCTAACAAAGTGCTCCTTTCTTTTTGTTTTTTTTTTATTTACTCATGCTGCATTAACTTTTATATTATTCATGCTGTATTAAATAACAAATCAAAAATTTTCAAACATTTCTATATCTATGATTTTGAATGATAAAACTTTTCACAACTTTATTTGTATTTCAAATCTCGCGCTGGTCCACTTTTAACATGGCGGATTGCCACGTGACCTTCTGAAAACGAACCCGATTTTTCCTATGCGGTTATCCTTGAGTTTCGCTACTGTATAGTGTGTTTACTGTGGTAATACCCAAAATCACAGAGCTCTCAACAAAGTAGTATCAACACCAATATGAAGAGATATTAGAAAGTTTAACAACGAACAAGTAACAAAAGTAATCGAGAGAGAGAGAGAGAATAAAAGTCTAAAAATTTTGAGATCCAAATAATCTACGGGAACAAAAATTATACAAAAACTAAAGAACGAAGATGGAAGAGTGATATTGGATAGGGAAGAGATTATGAATATTGTTGAAGGTTTTTATAAACGGCTTAATAACAACACACCGTAGAGAATATTCAAAATGAAGGTTCAGAGGATATTCCCGAAATAACAGAAAATGAGATCATACAAATCTTGAGTGAGATGAAAAATTATATAGTCTCCAGGTGAGGATGGTGTTATGGTTGAAGCCATAAAGCTTGCTGGACCTACTGTCATCAAGGTCCTCACAATATTATTTAACCTGTCTTACTAAGTCTATAATACCAACGCAGTGGAACAACGCTATTATCATTATCCTCTATAAAAAAAGCCGATTCAACAGATCTATCAGACTACCGTCCTATAAGCAGTATATGCTTTTTTTAAGACTCTTGGTGAATGCCGTATAGATTCAAGGTACATCGAAATCCTAAGACACATTTACTGTCAGGCAACGTCAACAGTTAAATTACATGAGGAAACAAACAAATTCCAAAGAGGTGTGCGTCAGGGTGACACTATTTCTCCACAGTTGTGTATCACCCTGGAACACATATTTAAAAATATGAACCGGAGCAACACGGGCATAAATATAAATGGAGAAATGCTGAATAACTTGAGATTCGCCGATGACATAGTCCTGTTAATAGATCGCGCAGATCATGCGAATGTCGTACTTAACACCCTAAAAGATCAGTCCCATAAAATTGGCCTAAAGATAAATATTTTGAAGACCCGATTTATGACAAATCTAGTTTTACCAAGCCACTATCAGTAAACAGAGTAAACATCGAGCATGTCATGACATATAAATATTTGGGACATGAAATTAAGTTGGGTAGAGATAATCAGACTCATGAACTACAACAGAGGGTCACTCTAGCTTGGGAAGCATTTGGCCAACTACGAGAAAAGCTGAAATCAGGCATACCTATTTGCCTTAAATGAAAGAGAAGAAGAAAAAGATCAATGCGTGTTACTTGTGCTTCCTTATGGAGCAGAAACTTTGACAAAGAAGATAATAAATAAGATAAGGGTAACTCAAACGGCAATGGAGCGATCCACATTGGGTGTGAAAATTATGGAAAAATCCTTCATAAGCTGAATTTTCTTTGGGAAAAACACAATAGAAAATCTGTTTTTATCGATAAAACAGAAATAATTTGTTGGAGAAGAGAATATCTACGAACAATCAGAAAATTTAGAGCCGCAGAAAGAAATATTTTTTATTTAGAGGAGACTTGAGTTAATGATGGACACACAGTGAAAAAATTCTGGATTGGCAAAAACATTAAGAGCAGGCTAATTATAGCACATATTGGTAATGAAAACGGATTTGTCGACGGTGGCTTGTTGGAATTCGAATCAAAGTTAGCTAAAGATTACCATAAGGAGATGACGGCCAATGTTTTTGAGGAGTACTTTCAACAAATGATTGAATGTATACCAGTAGAATCAGTTATAATATTAGACAATGCCCCATACAATTCTCGATTATTAAAACGACTCCCGACAAATTCATGGAAGAAAACGGATATCCTTCAACGGATAAGAGAGAAAAATCTCAAACAAAAAGATGGTATGTTAAAAACGGAACTTCTCAAAATTGCGAAACAAATTAAGGCCCAGTTCAAGAAATACGCAGTCGGTGAGATGGCAAAGGAATGGACTATCACAGTGCTTAGATTACCTCCTTATCATTGCGAATTGAATCCCATAGAGCACAAATGAAACGTTTCCTTGTAAGGGAAAATACCACGTTACTCGCCGGAATAGAGAGAATCAAAGAGGATAATCGGAAAAAATGCCATTCGATATATTAGAGAGGAAGAAAATAAAATGTAGAAACTTGACAATTACATCGAAGAAAATGTGGAAATAGAACCCTTGATCATCAAGTTAAGAGAAATCGAGTCTTCAAATTTTGAAGATGATGATTGTTTTTGATTGTAATTAAAGTACTTATATATCGTGAATTGTGAATTTATATATATATATATAGATCTATAAACTAAAAAATTTTTGGTAATAAATCTTATATTTCTATAACTTTATGTTTAAGATAATTTTTTTATTAAACACTAGAAGCAGGTTACGCTCGGACGGCTATGCTACCGATGAACCATCATTTACATTTTATGACTACCGCATAGCAGAAGTTTTCTACCTAAAATATGGTAAACCCCTTAAAAATAATTCAAAACAGGTAGCAAAATCCAGTAAAACGAATAAGAGATCTCTTTTTTTTGGGCGCATTCCAACACGTATTTGCATCTACAGTGAGAGAATTCTGCTATCAACTACAAACAAGTACACTTTATATTATATCAAGTTCTTGTCGAAACTTCTTCACGTTGGTTTTTAAAAAGGGGATTCTTTATTCAATTCAATTTGGATTCGAAAAATCCTGGCCAACTTGACGTTTAACATGATACTGCGTTTTTACAAGTCATTGAATAAATTTGTATTTATATATTGCGGCCTGTTCTTTATGCCTCCTGGTGAATATTGAATTGGATATGATATAAAATTTTGAGAGGAAAGTCGGAAAGTCTATGATTTTAGAGGGGATGGAATTTTTATATTTATAGGATAGATTTAATGAATTTAAGAACCCTAAATCGATGAAAAGGATGGAAAGTTCTTAATAAAACTATTCAGTATATATCACCACTACATCAAACATTTTATTTTTGCACTCGAGGCGTCTTTCGCTAACCATGTGCTAAACTACAAATCTACCTTATTTATACTTGGTCTTATTTACTTCGCGTGTCAAAAATGAGGAATTCTGAATATTGACACGCTAATCAAATAAGACTAAGTATGTTTCCTTACCATATAATCCGAAATATCGCAGGGGTCTCAATAAGATATTGAATAAGGTAGGTCTCACCTTAGTTTATAAGTCATAAGACAATTTCAGTTAGTCAAGTAACAGCGTGTCCGCAATAATTCATTTTTGGTAGATGCGATTCTAACAATCTGACAAAACATCGGTAGAAGGAACTGTTGTCTAGGACGCATTTTAGTAAAAGTCGATTCCGAACTTTCCTCGAAATCGCGTAAAATCCAAAATGAGTCACTTGTTTGCGAGTCGGTTCGAGGCAGTCTTTCTTTGACTCCATTCAAAGAGGCCTAAAGTGACACATTCTGGGCCCGCTAAATATATTAAAAAGTCGGTGTCGTTGGTGAAGAAGTGGGTAAACGAATCGTGTCTTTGTTTCCACGAGACCTGAAATTGACGCTGCGTCAAGGAGCGGCAAAATTAATAAAACCGGGCTTGAATGTGTCCCATGAGACCATTCGACAACATCATCGGGCTCATGATGTCCAATTCCGAAGCACGTTGAAGAAACCTTTGCTGCACGTCGCGAAGCGGCTCGCTTGGATCCACGAAGATACTAGAGTGGCCCTCACAATCGCCGGACGCCAACCCTATTGAAAACGTTTGATCCCTTGTAAAGAGAAAGCTTAAAGGAAAGACTTTGAGTATTTTGAATTTCACGAGATTCGAAAAATTTGCAGAGTATGCAATAAATCTCGTCGACAGCATGCCTCGAAGATGCCAGGCGATTACACAAGTCTGCAAAAAAAAAAAAATTGAGAGCTGTTTTGGTTTTTTTGCGTAATTCTTATGTTTTTGAGTGTACTGAATCCGAAAATCACTTTCATTTTGTCATAGAACGTCACGTTTTCTGACAATGTAGGTATCTATGTTAAACAAGTTATCATCTTAAAATAAAAGATAAAAGACTACAAAATTTTTTTTTAATTTATAATTGCGTAACAAAACTTATTTTTTTATCTAAAATACATTCATTAGTAAGCACTCAACACATTTCTTTTTCCCAGTGAGACTCCTTTTGGTACATTTTCGCTTGTAGGAAGCATCTAGAAGGTCTCTCTGAAGCGTCCAACAGTAGTCTGCCATCATTGAGACGCTCCATCTTCCCTGGTATCTTTTTTTCATTTCCTTAATATCCTTATATAAATCGTTTACCTTGCTTTCACTCAGATCTCCTAAATTTTCTGAAAAGCAGTCGAGGTGGGAATGAAGAAAATGTACTTTTAAACTCATTACACAACCTAAAAGCTTGAAATGCTTTTAACATTCTTTTGACGATTTGTTTGTAGTTAGGGTCTTAGTTATTGCCTAAAAATTTCTCTATGACCTCTTTAAAGGCAATCCACCCTTCGCTTTGAGGATCCGTCATGGTTGTGATGAATTGTGGATCAGCAATAAGCCGTCTAATATCTGGTCCAACGAAAACACTTTCCTTCAACTTTGCCTTCGAGAGGCCTGGAAACTTTGATATTAAGTATTTGAAGCAATTTCCATCTCTTGGAAGTGACTTTACAAATTGCTTCATCAATCCCAGCTTTATGTGAAGCGGTGGTAGAAGAACTTTATGAGGAGGCACCAAAGTTTCATGCAGGACGTTCTTTTCGTCAACTTTAAGCTCCCTCGGAGGCCAACACTTTTTGGTCCAGTGATTTGCTCGGTCTCTACTATCCTACTATAAGCAAGGGAATTTGGTAAACCCAGATTGTTGTCCGAGCAACATGCCCAAGATTTTTAAATCACCGCACACTTGCCAACCGTGATCTTTATATTTTAATTTGCAAAGAACCAATTCCAAGTTCTTGTAAGTTTCCTTGAGGTGTACGGAATGACCGACAGGAATGGAAGCATAGAAACCGCCATTGTGAAGCAGAACTGCTTTAAGGCTACTTTTTGAAGAATCTATGAAAATACGCCACAATGTATCCATCAAACCTTCAATATTGGTACAATAAACCAACTCGTCCTCTTGAGCAAAGTAGGAAGTGAACTGCTTCTCACGATATCTAAACCAGAAGGAAGACACTTCCGGCAAAAGTAAGTTCCTGCTTTTGAGCCTTGATCCAAGCAACTCAGCAGCGTTTTTGGGAAGATTCAAGTCTCTTACCAAATCATTTAGCTCGCCCTGAGAAAACAATTTCGGACTGCTGTCATCTTCAAATTGAAAAGTTGACTTGTCATCGGATTCAGGTACAGCACCATCTTCGTCAGAACTTGGAATCTCTTCCAAGGTAGCAGGGGCCTTGGGCACTGGTATTTCGGTCCCATGAGGGATGGGACGAATAGCTGATTGCAGATTGGGGTATGAAATGGACTGCTTCCATTTTGAATTATACCCTTTCACATTACACGAACAAAAGTAACAATCATCACTATGGTTCTTTTGCTCGCGCCATACCATAGGAATCGCATATCGGAAAGCTTTTTTCTTGCCCTTAAACCAATTTCGAAGGTCATCAACACATCGTTTACAGACTTTATGAGGTGCCCAAACTTTATCCTGATCTCCAAGTTTTAAGCCAAAATACGTGAAGTATACTTTTTTTACAAAGTCCGTAATATTAAGTTGTTGCTTTAATACCATATATTCGCCACAAATATAACACAAACTGTCAGACGAATTCACACACTTCCGCACAGATGACATTGCACTATATTGAACCAAGATCTATAAAACAATGACGAGTTAACACGTAATTGTACCGCGCCACTTTCTACACTATCGGAGCGCGCAGGTTCTGGTTACAACGTTTATGTTTGTTAATTTAGCTCACACAGGGCGTTTCTTTATTTAGAAAGTAATGATAGTTATGGCCTGTATACATTTAAAAAACAGTAATCAAAATAAAATTGTACCTATTTATTTATGACTTCAAGTTAGCCCAAAAAAAACCCTTTTTATAATAAAATTTTGCGTTTTGCAAAATAACCTGACGTTCTGGAATTTTTTTAATATTTTTTTAGTTTTCAGAACACCTAAATACATAGAAATCAGTTGAAAACATCCAGACAGCATTTTTGTTGCAGACCTGTGTTATTGATGCAGGAGGCGATTGGACCACTTACTAAGGTAATTGCGCACCAAAGAATACATTGATGGCAAAAAATGTTCTCGAAATATATTTTTTAACAGACTGTATTAGGGAATCCTACAGACAAGATTCCTAATTGTGAGAAAAGTGGAATTAAACAAATTAAAACACGAATTAAAAAATATTTAGAACCTTTAAAATACGGTGGAACAGAAAAGTCTAGCATTGCCGAACATGCCCTTGAAGCTGATCATACTCTAACATTAATCTAAGATTAATTAAAAATTTATCTGATAGTTAAACGCATACGAAAATATGGAAATTATATAATGTAAAAGTTGTTTACATAAAGACAGAGGGCCTGTTCCTTATAGTCCCCTCTTACAGTGGACGAGAACTGATGACCTCGCCCATGCCATTAGTTCCGCTTGGGTAATTCAGATGTTAGGCTAAGTATAAATAGGGTAGATTTGTAGTTTAGCTTTAGTTAATCATCGCTCCTGAAGAAGCTAACATGGTTAGTGAAACGCTCGTAAAATGCAAAAATAAAGTGTGTGGTGTAATGGTGATATATACTGAGTAATAACAAACAAATTACGAGCATAAATGCCTTCGGCAGATACTCCGCATTTTTTTGCCCAACACCATAACAAACAGGGAACTATGGCTGGCCACAGAGAAAAGCATCAGATTGAAATTGAAATTAGAAAGCGAGAACGGGGTTGGACCGGCCACACACTTCGTAAACCTATCAACAGCATCGCCAGAATGGTCCTGGATTGGATCCCACAAGGTCAACTTGGGAGAGGAAGAACTATAACTATCTGGCGAAGGACCGTTCTTGGAGAGGCCGAGTCCATGAAGAAAACCCGAGCAGAAACCAAGCGAGTGGCCCAGAACAGAGTGAGATGGAGCGCTTTTGTATAGGCCATATGTGCCGACTGAGGAATCATGGGAGAAATGATGATGATGTAGAATGTGGACTGTAACCAATACTCTATTAATGTTATCTGGGTCTGGTTTCATTGCTTATAGTTATAACGAAAATTATAGAAGAGACTATCAGTCAACATCTTTTAAAATATGTACCAGCGAACTAATGCTAATTTCCGTAGACTTCTCGGCTGATCCTCCAGGAAAGAGATATTTAAATTATCCTGGGAATTCGTTTGAATCCTGAAGAAATAAGTTCATTATTAGTGTTCAAAAATATTATATGATATAAACAACCGGCAAGTCGGACTTGCTCAATTAGTGTTCCATATGTTGTGCGGAAGTATTCATCATCCTTAGCTTATTCCCACTAATCTTTATATGTCGTCCGTCCATCTTGTAGGTGGTCTACCTCGGCATTTTTTGTTTTCTCTAGGCCTCCATTCAACTATACGACGTGTCCATCTCTTATCATTCATCCTTGCGAAATGTCCCCCCCCAGTTCCACCTTAGTATACATATTTGTTGTATTACATCTGTCACTTTTGATTTTCTTCGAATCTCGATGTTAGGAATACGATCTTGGAGTCTAATATTTAACATTCTCCTTTCCATTACTCTTTGAGTTACCTGGAGTTTCTTTATTATACTTTTATTTAAAGCCCACGTTTCAGTGCCACATGTTAATACCGGCAGTATATATTGATCAAATACTCTGGCTTTTATTGCATTTGGAATGTCCAATTTAAATGTAGATTGTAACCTTCCGAACGCAGACTAAACTAATGAGACTCTTGTGTCCAAGTGAACCTTCAAATTATTTTTGATATCTCGATTTTTTTTGTCCTAAATATATGAATATTTGTACCTTTCCTATTCTTTCACCTTCTATTAATAGTTCTTGGCTGTTATCCTCACTATCGTTGTTCAAATATTTGGTTTTGGGTGAAGTTTATTTTTAGAGCTATTTCTCGAGACGTCTTGTTTAATTCCATCAGCATTTCTTGTAATTCTTCTTTTGTGTTGGCGATCAGAGTAACATCAACAGCGAATCTTAAATGATTTAATTGTTCACCGTCCATTAGTAATCCTTTATTTTCCCACTTTAACCGGTTGAACATGTCTTCTAACGTCAGCGTGAACAGCTTTGGGGGATATCGAGGCGCCTTGTCTATTTCCTCTTTTAATTTTGATTATATCCTTTATTGTCTGACATTTTCTCTGATCTTTATCTTTATTTTTTGTCTATTTCTGCCAATTCTTATCTGACATTATCAATGATCCTGCAAATGACAGATTAGAATTGGCACAAGTATTACACTATTTATATTTTTGAACTCGTGTTTTCACAAGCTTTCATTTGACATCTCACTCGATGAACTGGTAATTTTTTTTTTTCATTTCCGATTTCACCCCCCAAAACTAACCCTTTAAGTCAAAATTTAACTTTCAAAACTACACGGCTCGGATGGGGCCATCAATTCCTATATTAGTGCCAAATTTCAACTTTTTATGTCAAATAGTCTCCAAGAAAATTGAGTGTGACAGACGGACAGACACAGAAGTAATCTTATAAGTGTTCACTTCACTGTGAACACTAATAAGGATTCCGTACGGAACACTAAAAAATCTCTTTATTCATTTTTGAAATAATTTGATATATACATCATAAATGCGTGTTTACACTAATAATATTTAATTACTAACCTACAGCAGTCACCTCAAACATTGTTTTCCCAAATTTCCTCCCGTCAATAAATCACCCAGCAATTCTGTTCAAAATGGGTCACAAATCAAATCTGCATACATCGATAGAGGGCGCCATCCAGTCAGATCATCAATTTAATCACTGTTATAATATCCTACCCGTCATTGACTATATCAATTCCAATTAAGCGAAGACGACCATGGCCATTGATGTCTGCATTAAGGCGGTCGTTGTAGAGCAATTATATGTACAATTGAACCATAATTGATTTACGCCTTGTGGTATTGTCTTGTTACTATGTTGTGATTGTTACGGATTGAGTTATTAATGATAGAGTATTGTGCTATTGACAGCTTAAGATACATATTATTGTATAATATGGAGCTGCATATTGGGTGATATACGTCTTTATCTTAAATAACCCGTGTAACAATGATCAGAAGGGATATTATTTAAGAGACAGATTGAGCATTTAGCCTTTTCTATTTCCTATTTTTAAAAACATCATTCACACGAGGCGGTATAAAAATAAAAGGAAGTTAGGGGAAATAGTCAGTTTGGATTTAAAGGGGATTTTGAGATGAAAAAAAGCCATCTTCAGTCTCCGAATGCTAATTCAGAATTACGTAGGCCAGAGGCAATATGTATTCGGGTGCTTCATAGACTACGAGAAGGCGTTCGACAACGTTAAGCATGAGTTCTTCAGAAAATACGTACAAGAACAAGGGCTAGATTCTAAAAATATCCGAATCAAAGCGTGCTGATACTGGAATCAGACAGCTAAAGTAAGACATCATGATGGTAACAGAAAAGAAGATTTTGAAACAAGGCAGAGTTGTGTTTTGTCACCCATGCTGTTAAACATATATGTCGAGCGTTCGTCGATGTAGTGTCGGAGAGTGATCTGAGTATCAAGCTCAACGGTGTTTCGATAAACAACATGAGATATGCAGATGAAACTGCCATCTTAGCAGCAAAATTTTGCGTCAATTTTATTATTTAGGTATTATATATTGTGTACTAAATATTAATTACCTATTGCTTACATTTCTAGCGTTTCTTGTTTGCAGTCAGAACAGCCAAGAATTCTTTTGCTAGTTATATTTTAATTTACGAATTCTCCACACTAGTAAATATTCATTCTTAAGCACCAACTTATTTCATTGTCCTGGGGTTGGTAAGCCTAAAAATTTTTAATTTACCTGAAATGACATCTATAATATATACAAAATGCAACGTCTCTCTGTCTGTCTGTCTGTCTGTCCGTTAGTGCGCTTATCACTGGAGAACCACTTATCCGATTTACGTACTTTTTTTTTTTTTCACTTTTTGTTTTAAACATACATATGTTCTCTGGCCAGGTTATAGGCTATATTTTATTACGATAGGTAGCATAAGGAATGAGCAGTGACGTAAAATAGTGAATGAAGTCGGAAAAAAGTTTGCCGCTAGCGCATTCCTTTGCAATACACAGCCTAAACCATTACATATGGAACAATATTATGTAGCAGAGAATATCTATAATCTATAATATATATAAAATGCAATGTCTCTCTGTCTGCCTGTCTGTCCATTAGTGCGTTTATCACGCGAGAACCACTTATCCGATTTACCTGCCTTTTTTTGAAATTCATACATATGTATATTCTTTTGCCAGGTTATATAATAATAATAATAATCTATATCTATAATATATATAAAATGCAACGTCTCTCTGTCTGTCTGTCTGTCCGTTAGTGCGCTTATCCCTCGAGAACCACTTATCCGATTTACGCGATTTTTTAAATTCATACACATGTTCTCTGATCAGGTTATAGATATATATTTTATTACATCTATAATATATATAAAATGCAAAGTATCTCTGTCTGTCTGTCTGTCTATCTGTCGGTTAGTGCGCTTATCACTGGAGAACCACTTATCTGATTTTCGTACTTTTTTTTTTAAAACATAGATATGTTCTCCGGCCAGGTTATAGGCTATATTTTATTACGATAGGTAGCATAAGGAATGAGCAGTGACGATAATAGTGAATGAAATCGGAAAAAAGTTTGCCGCTAGCTCGTTCTCTTGCAATACACAGTCTAAACCATTAAAAATAGAACAATATTATGTAGCAGAGAATATCTATAATCTATAATATATATATAATGCAATGTCTCTCTGTCTGTCAGTCTGTCCATTAGTGCGTTTATTACGCGAGAACCACTTATCCGATTTACATGTCTTTTTTTAAATTCATACATACATTCTTTGGCCAGGTTACATAATAATAATAATCTGTATCTATAATATATATAAAATGCAACGTCTCTCTGTCCGTCTGTCTGTCTGTCCGTCCGTTAGTGCGCTTATCACTGGAGAACCACTTATCCGAGTTACGTGCTTTTTTTTAAAACATTCATATGTTCTCTGGCCAGGTTATAGACTATATTTTATTACGTTAGGTAACATGAGGAATAAGCAGTTACGATAATAGTGAATCAAATCGGAAAAATGTTTGCCGCTAGCGCGTTCTCTTGCATTACACTGCCTAAACCACTAAATATGGAACAATATCATGTAGCAAAGGATATCTATAATATATATAAAATGCAACGTCTCTCTGTCTGTCCGTTTGTGCGCTTATCACTGGAGAACTACTTATCCGATTTACGTGCTTTTTTTTTTTAACATGCTAAACCATTAAATATGGAACAATATCATGGAGCAAAGAATATCTATAATATATATAAAATGCAACGTCTCCCTGTTTGTCTATCTGTCCGTTAGTGCGCTTATCACTGGAGAACCACTTATGCTTTTTTTTTTAAACATACGTATGTTCTCTGGCCAGGTTATAGGATATATTTTTTTACGTTAGGTGACATAAGGAATAAGCAGTGACGATAATAGTGAATCAAGTCGGAGAAAAGTTTGCCGTTAGCGCGTTCTCTTGCAATACACTGCTTAAAGCATTAAGTATGGAACAATATCATGTAGCAAAGAATATAATGTATATAAAATGTAACGTCTCTCTGTCTGTCTGTCTGTCCGTTAGTGCGCTTATCATTCGAGAACCACTTATCCGACTTACGTGTTTTTATAAATTTATACATATGTTCTATATAATTCGATATAAGCCTAGATAAGGTGAGATAATGGGAGATAAAGAGAAATATTGGGAGATAAGTTGAGATAAGCCTCGATAATGGGAGATAAGGTGAGATAATGGGAAATAAGTTTAAATAATGGGAGATAAGGAGAAATAATGGGAGATAAGCAGAGATAAGTCTAGATAATGGGAGTTATGGTGAGATAATGGAAGATAAGGAGGAGTAATGGGAGATAAGGAGAAAAATATTTCTCCTTATCTCCCGCAATAGCGAGATAAATCGAGATAAGCCTAGATAATGGGAAATAAGGTGAGATAATGGGAGATAAGGAGAAATAATGGGAGATAAGGAGAAATAATGGGAGATGAGCAGAGATAAGCCTAGGTAATGAAAATTATGTAGAAATAATGGGAAATAAGGAGAAATATTGGGAGATAAGGGGAAATAATGGGAGATATTTTATTACGTTAGGTAACATAAGGAATAAGTAGTGACGATAGTAGTGAATCAAGTCCACGCGAGCGGAGCTGCGGGCCCGGCTAGTTGAAGATATATCCTTTAAATTTTTATAATTGTAAAATAGGCAGACTCGCCCCGTATGCAACGAAATCCTACTTGCATTTTTGATGAAGCTTTTGTTCTGTCAATTAATAAATAATAGCGTATAGTTATCTTATTGTGCAAACGGGCCGAAGTCTGGTACAGGGTGGTCCAAATTCGACACTTTTAAAGGTAAACCCCTTTATCTAAAGGAGATAGACGAAAACTGATGTCGGTGTCTGAGGCTCAATTTTATGATAAACTCAATGATGAAAACCGCATATCGATTTCTAGTACTGTTTCAGATATACAGGGTGTTTTTTCAAAAATCTGGAAAAATTCTTGTAATTCTTTTCCTAATGAAAATTTTTGATTTCTGTAAAAACATTCTCAAAGCACTTTTTCACGTGGATTTCAACAATGTAAGTTACATTTTTTACAACTAATATTTTAATAGTTATTAACGCAAAAATATATTTTTTAAACGGGATACCTGTACATTTTTCCTTATCGGAATAGAGCTTTAAATTACCATTTAAAAATATAGCACATTTTATATTTTGCTTCAATCTACTTCAAAATATAAAGGTTTTCAGTTTTTACGCGAGTTTTAAATGGACATTTTATGAAGTAGGCTTTGGATGGAGCAGCAATATCAATTGTTTACCGATACCAGTCAAATCGTAAAAAACAATTTCCGAGAAGTAACTCTAAGAGTCATAACTACAATGAAATTTTCTAAATGTTATAGTACTTTAAACTATGTAGAAAATAAAACAAAACAACAATAAAACAATTTATTCCGAGTAGAGCAAACTAAAACAAAACACTTTTCGGTAAGAGATGTTCGAAATGTCGACCAGTTTCATTTACACATAGGTGGCACCTTTTCTGGACACTTCTTACCGAGTTGATTAGTTCAAGATTGATTGATTATTTTAGTTCGGCGCGTCGATATCGAGGATCATTTGGCGCCATAAGTAGGATGTTTAAATCTTAGAAAATAATTGTGTTTCTTTGAAGAATTTGATCAAACTGGAGATATTTGTAACATTTGGAATCAATATTTGATCGAGAGGTTTTAATAGATCTAACCTTGTCTTAATCTCTAAATATTCATTTGAAGTTAAAATATGGTTAATAGTTAGAATATTGTCGCAGTTTGGACATCTGGGTGGCGGATCACCTTTCAACAAATAAGAATGAGTGAGGTAGGTGTGTCCGATAGCTACCGTTCTCCATATTGTATTCTCTCTACGTGACAGAGCATCAAGTTGAAGGGGCGAAAAAACTAGAGGTTTAACCCCCCACAACTTGCACGAATCCTCCCGCAGGTCCCACTCCAGCTGAAATAGATTATCAAAAGTCTGTTTGAAAAAGTTTTTTAGATCTTTTGGAGTGAGGATTGTGTTAATTGGAGTGCCCGAGGTGATGGTAACCCTAGCTTGTAAATCAGCACTTTCATTACCTTTTATGTTAATGTGGCTGCGCACCCATAAGAAAGATATAGTGATACCCCTATTGGATGCCATTTGTATAAGATCAGATATGGCAGTAGTGATAGGGTGAAAATGCGTGGAAGAGCTGATTGATTGTAATGAACTCAAGGAGTCTGTTATGATTAAAACTTTAGTATCTAGTTTGGTGGATATTAACCATCTTAACGCTTCTTTGATAGCAAATAATTCCGCTGAAAAGATAGAGGTGTAATTGTTTAATTTGAATTTAATGGTAGTGTTATTGTATACGAAAGCGGCCCCCGTTCCCTGGGCAGTCTTAGAGCCGTCTGTATAAATATGAGAAGAGTCTTGGTATTTCTCGTTGATAAGTAATAGGAAGGCTGATCTGATTATGTGGCTTGGATTTGATTTCTTGTTATATTTTCGGAGCGTATAGTCAATGAAGGGTCTTATTGATGTCCAAGGCGGGTATATAGAAACTTTAGGAGAGTCGTTAGTTCGAATGGAGAGGTTGTGACGATTTAGGATGTTTTTTATTCTAGATGCTATGGAGTCTGGTGGAATAATTGTGTTGGGTCGCGGGTTTAAATGTAATGCTCTTTTCATGATGGGTTTAAATTAGGTAGTTGAAAAGTATAGCATAGTTCAAGAGGAGTGAGCTGCAAAATTTTGCATCACTGCGAGTTCATCAACAAGAGGTTCTATTTGCTGCTTTAAAATTTCTAAATATATCTGAGAGGTGAGTGTTCCTTCGTAAATAAATGAAACTATAACCCTGCCTCTAAAAATTCCTGCCCACACATTAAATCCAAATCTGCCTTGATTTCTTTGCTCCACAACCAAATGAGGATTTTCTTGTGCTCACGTATAAGAATTGTAACGGTTAAAAATACCTGCATTGCTTACATAAGCTTCGTCTGTCCAAATGCAATTTATTGACAAATTCGGAACATGGTTACAATTCTACAGAAACCATTGGCAAAAATTCATGCGCCGTTGAAAATCTCCGTAGGGTGATGAACTTTTCTTGTCCTATATGGCCTGAATTTGTGCTTCTTCAAAGTACGACTTACGTGAGTTCTTGGTAGTCCAGTGGATTCTTTTAACATGTCGTGTTGAAGTGTTGGGATTATTTCCGATAGTTCCTAAAACTACTATTTCTTCTAACTCCTTATCCCTGTTTGATGCATAATTTTTGTATCGTTCCTTTTCAAACTGGCCACTACTAACTAGGTTATGTCGCAATCGAGCGAATATATCCTTGAAGGGTTGACACTTCTCTGGATATCGTTCGTGGTACAAATTACTTGCCGCTTCCGAAATTCCTCCGGTTTGTATGAAACACACTATCATATCCCATTTTTCGTAATTTTCAAACTTCATTGCGATTTATTTGACAATTCAATAACTGATCCTGAAGTAAAATTTCACAACTACGAGGGCGTAAAAACTGAAAACCTTTATAATTTGAAGTAGATTTAAGCAAAATATAAAGTGTAATATTTCTAAAATGATAATTTAAAGCTCTATTCGGATAAGAAAAAATATACAGGGTATCCCATTTAAAAAATATATTTTTGCGTTAATAACTATTAAAATATTAATTGTAAAAAAATGTAACTTACACTGTTGACATCCACATGAAAAAGTGCTTTGAGAATGTTTTTACAGAAATAAAAATTTTCAGTAGGAAAAAAAATTACAAACATTTTTCCAAAATACAGATTTTCGAAAAACACCCTGTATATCTGAAACGGTACTAGATATCGATATGCGGTTTTCACCATTGAGTTTATCATAAAAATTGAGCCTTAGACACCGACATCGGTTTTCGTCTATCTCTTTTAAATAAAGAGGTTTACCTTTAAAAGTGTCCAATTTGGACCACTCTGTCCATTTTTAAAAATTTACTTCCTATGTCGAGTAGAGCATCTGACTCATAAAATTCTTGATTTAAAGTGATATTTATTGACACAGGAAATAGTCGGCGAATTTCTATTTGTGCTCAATTAACTAAATAATTTAACCGCTTCGGCGGCGATTTTAACTCAATCAAGAATATTTAGATGATATCAAGCTCTTAAATGTTATACACACTGTTGGCAAATTAAGTTTAATTTTTCAATTATAGGGATATGATTGCGTACATTTGAGTGAGATAACCGTCAACGGGGAAAGGGGAAAAAAAGAGGACGCGTCAAAATCCTGATAAAAAAATTGTATTTCTCTTTATCCTTTACACGTTCACAACTTTCCTGTTTAAGTAAAATTGCCACCTAGTTTTTCTCCTTCTCAAGGTACTCTGCAGATTAGTATGTTAAAGCCGCATTCTGGAATGCCTGAAAATCGTTTATTCCTGTCCACTGGTGGATGCTGTGCAGCCAAGACAGTCTTTTTCATCCTATGTTATTCCCCTCTTATTTCGAATTAGGCCCTGTAGAATCAGGCGTCGAAAGCCATGACTTTCATCACGAACAATATGATCCAAGTAAGAAATCTTTCTCCTTTTTATGTTTTCAAATAATTCACGATCTTCTCGATTTACCTTTTCGATTACCTCTTCATTTCTCACTACATCAACCCTAAGGTATTTTCAACATTCTTCTGAGCACCCACATTTCAAATGCCTCTAGTTTATTAACAGATGAGATTCTCAAGGTCCATTAACGGCAGTTCATCAACAAGAGGTTCTATTTGCTGCTTTAAAATTTCTAAATATATCTGAGAGGTGAGTGTTGCTTCGTAAATAAATGAAACTGTAACCCTGCCTCTAAAAATTCCTGCCCACACATTAAATCCAAATCTGCCTTGATTTCTTTGCTCCACAACCAAATGAGGATTTTCTTGTGCTCACGTAAAAGAACTGTAACGGTTAAAAATACCTGCATTGCTTACATAAGCTTCGTCTGTCTAAATGCAATTTATTGACAAATTCGGAACATGGTTACAATTCTCCAGAAACCATTGGCAAAAATTCATACGCCGTTGAAAATCTCCGTAAGGTGATGAACTTTTCTTGCCCTATATGGCCTAAATTTGTGCTTCTTCAAAGTACGACTTACGTTAGTTCTTGGTAGTCCAGTGGATTCTTTTAACATGTCGTGTTGAAGTGTTGGGATTATTTCCGATAGTTCCTAAAACTACTATTTCTTCTAACTCCTTATCCCTGTTTGATGCATAATTTTTGTGTCGTTCCTTTTCAAACTGGCCACTATTAACTAGGTTATGTCGCAATCGAGCGAATATATCCTTAAAGGGTTGACATTTATCTGGATATCGTTCGTGGTACAAATTACTTGCCGCTTCCGAATTTCCTCCGGTTTGTATGAAACACACTATCATATCCCATTTTTCGTAATTTTCAAACTTCATTGCGATTTATTTGACAATTCAATAACTGATCCTGAAATAAAATTTTACAACTACGAGCCTACTTCACAAAATGTGCATTTAAAACTCGCGTAAAAACTGAAAACCTTTATATTTTGAAGTAGATTTAAGCAAAATATAAAGTGTGATATTTCTAAAATGGTGCTTTAAAACTCTATTCGGATAAGAAAAAATATATTTTTGCGTTAATAACTATTAAAATATTAGTTGTAAAAAAATGTAACTTACACTGTTGACATCCATATGAAAAAGTGCTTTGAGAATGTTTTTAGAGAAATAAAAATTTTCAGTAGGAAAAGAATTACAAACATTTTTCCAAAATGCAGATTTTCTGAAAAACACCCTGTTTATCTGAAACGGTACTAGATATCGATATGCGGTTTTCACCATTGAGTTTATCATAAAAATTGAGCCTTAGACACCGACATCGGTTTTCGTCAATCTCTTTTATATAAAGAGGTTTACCTTTAAAAGTGTCCAATTTGGACCACTCTGTCCATCAAATTAAGTTTAATTTTTCAATTATAGGGATATGATTGCGTACATTTGAGTGAGATAACCGTCAACGGGGAAAGGGGAAAAAGAGAGGACGCGTCAAAATCCTGATAAAAAATGTATTTCTCTTTATCCTTTATACGTTCACAACTTTTCTGTTTAAGTAAAATTGCCACCTAGTTTTTCTCCTTCTCAAGGTACTCTGCAGATTTCTCCGGAGGCATCTATACCAAATTTCTCTCGTCATATTAGTATGTTTAAAGCCGCATTCTGGAATGCCTGAAAATCTTTTATTCCTGTCCACTGGTGGATGTTGTGCAGCCAAGACAGTCTTTTTCATCCTATGTTATTCCCCTCTTATTTCGAATTATGCCCTGTAGAATCAGGCGTCGAAAGCCATGACTTTCATCACGAACAATATGACCCAAGTAAGAAATCTTTCTCCTTTTTATGTTTTCAAATAATTCACGATCTTCTCGATTTACTTTTTCGGTTACTTCTTCATTTCTTACTACGTCAATCCTAAGGTATTCTCAACATTCTTCTGAGCACCCACATTTCAAATGCCTCTAGTTTATTAACAGATGAGATTCTCAAGGTCCGCGGTTCAACACCAGGCAATACAATGGACTAAACTTAGCACTTAGCCATCCGGTACCTGATTGTAGGCTGAAGTTTTAGGTAGCTTGATGAACGTTGATCTTGCCTACTCAACTCGGGCTTTAATTTTCATATTAGTATCCCCCTTATCATTTATAGGGCATCTCAGGTATCTAAACTTTCCAACCTGTGCCACATTCTCTCCATTTATAAGAATGCGGACATCCTGGATTAGGTTTATATTAATAATCAAGAATTGTCTTGTTTATATTGATACTAGCGGTGGACTTGATTCACTACTATCGTCACTGCTTAATCCTTATGTTACCCAACGTAATAAAATATCTCCCATTATTTCTCCTTATCTCCCAATATTTCTCCTTATTTCCCATTATCTCTACATAATTTCCATTATCTAGGCTTATCTCTGCTCATCTCCCATTATTTCTCCTTATCTCCCATTATTTCTCCTTATCTCCCATTATCTCACCTTATTTCCCATTATCTAGGCTTATCTCGACTTATCTCCCATTATTTCTCCTTATCTCCCATTATCTCACTATAACTCCCATTATCTAGACTAATCTCTGCTTATCTCTCATTATTTCTCCTTATCTCCCATTATTTATACTTATCTGCCATTATCTCACCTTATCTCCCATTATCGAGACTTATCTCGACTTATCTCCCATTATTTCTCCTTATCTTCCATTATCTCACCTTATCTCCCATTATCTAGGCTTATATCGAATTATATAGAACATATGTATAAATTTACAAAAACACGTAAATCGGATAAGTGGTTCTCGAGTGATAAGCGCACTAACGGACAGACAGATAGACAGAGAGACGTTGCATTTTATATATATTGTATTATTTGCTACATGATATTGTTCCATATTTAATGCTTTAGGGAGTGTATTGCATGAGAACGCGGTAGCGGCAAACTTTTCTCCGACTTAATTCACTATTATCGTCACTGTTTATTCCTTATGTCACCTAATAAAATATATCCTATAACCTGGCCAGAGAACATACGTATGTTTAAAAAGAGCACGTAAATCGGATAAGTAGTTCTCCAGTGATAAGCACACTAACGGACGGACGGACAGACAGACAGACATACAGACGGAAAAAGAGACATTGCATTTTATATATATTATAGATATTCTCTGCTACATAATATTGTTCCATATTTAATGGTTTGGACTGTGTATTGCAAGAGAACGCGCTAGCGGGCAAACTTTGTCCGACTTCATTTACTATTATTGTCACTGCTCATTCCTTATGCTACCTATCGTAATAAAATATAGCCTATAACCTGGCCGGAGAACATATGTATGTTTAAAAAAAAAAAAGTACGAAAATCGGGTAAGTGGTTCTCCAGTGATAAGCGCACTAACCGACAGACAGACAGACAGAATACGTTGCATTTTATATATATTATAGATGTAATAAAATATTTACCTATAACCTGGTCAGAGAACATATGTATGAATTTAAAAAATCACGTACATCGGATAAGTGGTTCTCGAGGGATAAGCGCATTAACGGACAGACAGACAGACAGACAAACATTGCATTATATATATTATAGATTATACATTACAGATATTCTTTGCTACATAATATTGTTCCATATTTAATGGTTTAGGCTGTGTATTGCAAAGGCACGCGCTAGCGGCAAACTTATTTCCGACATCATTCACTATTTTACGTCACTGCTCATTCCTTATGCTACCTATCGTAATAAAATATAGCCTATAACCTGGCCAGAGAAACATATGTATGTTTTTTAAAAAAAAGTACGTAAATCGGATCAGTGATTTTTCAGTGATAGGCGCACTAACGGACAGACAGACAGACAGAGAGACGTTGCATTTTATATATATTACAGATTCAATCCAACATTTTTTACTGCCATGTGTACAGGGTGTTCATTTTTAGACGCCCAGCCCCGATTTATGGAAAATTGATGGATATGTATATATATATATATATATATATATATATATATATATATATATATATATATATATATATATATATATATATATATATATATTTAAATGTAGAACGGTATAGTGCATGTCAAGGAGTTTACTGACGTATTTGACTTTTGGTAGTGAAAACGACGCCTGGCGCCGTGACGCCAAGTAACTTTTTTTTCCCATCCATTACATTTTGTAAAACGGCATTAGAAAGCTCTAATTTTTTTCCTTAAACTGTTTTTTTCTGATTTGTTTTGCAAAAAATTATGTAGCAGAAACCCTCCACAATATTATTTTTTGGCCATTGTGGATCGTGTGCCACATTTGGCGATTTTCGAACAATTTATCTAGTAAGCGGCTGTCAGCTCTTGTTTGCACCCCTATTCAATTCAATAGAGTTAAACTAAGTACTCGAAAATAGCTTCTGGTTGAAGTGGTTTTCCACGCTGAAAAAGTAGATAGGATTCTTATTTATGGAGAAGCAAGTAGAAATTCTCGGGAAGTCGTTAGACTGTATCGAGAACGTTAACCCGACAGATTTTCCATAAGTTGGTGCCGAGCCTCTAAAAATGATCCCCATGTACGTAGTCGGGCGATTTTGTAAATTTTCAAATACGTTTAAGTTTATTAAAAATAAGTATTAGGCGTCTCTCCAATTGACCCCCGTGTCACCCATTCCAATACATTAAATTATTTTTATAAAACCCTATATGTCCTGTTATTCATGCGGGTTCTTGGAGCAAGACACTTTTCATATTCCCGACTATACCATAATACTCTAAGCTCTTCTACATATTTCCTATATTCCCTGTATATATGAGAAGTTCTCTAATAGCAGATATTATGAAATGTATGCTATTAATACTAGTATATTTGCTGTGCCTTTTTAAAACTTGTTTATTCTTTCAGGACACTCTGTATAATGCAGAAAACTTAAAAAACAAGAAAAAGGAAAGGGAAAACGAAAGAAACACAACAAAAACCTCGAAAAACAGGAATCAACTTAATTAATACCACTGGTAAGCCGATCCTTCCCCATGTTTGCCCCCGCCTACGTCTCGCGCTCGAATTTTTCAATTAATTTTCTCGATGATGAAATTTATTGGCTCTCTCGCCCGCCTTCATTTGTCTTTGATCTTCCTTTGTTCCGGTGGTCTCAGACGACTTGATTTTTTTCTTCGGCTTTTGTCACTTTGTCAATATTAGGTAAATATTGAGTCTTTCTGGTGATATTAAACGACGAGGATTTAATATTGGGGGGTTATTAAACGACACGATGAATTTTCAAGTAGTTAATAATAAAATTTGTAAAAGAGAAAAGGAACTATCGGTAAAGCTTTTCCTTGCGAACACAAATTGTAAAAATTCTTAATAATTTTTTAATTTTATTCCCATCCAGTAACACGTCTTTCATACACACAATGTCTTACAATTAAAATGAGTTCGTTGAACTAGTGTTCACAGTGATTTGAACTCAATATGTTTAAAGAAATGACATATATACTTTACATACTTGACCGTGTTTGGTACGATGGATTGTTGGCTAGGATACGCTCTCGTGATGTGTCTGAAAAGTTTTATTTATGGCTCTCGTATTTCCTCATTTCGAGCGATTTTTACGAGTGGTAGTCGACAGATTTCTTTCTGACACCTTCACTATCAACGCCGGTGTGCCCCAAGGCTCCATATTGTCTACTAATTTCTTTCTTATTTACATTAACGATCTGCTGGGATCAAGAATCCAATCTACAGCTCTGCAGATGACAATACGCTTATTTATTCATTCACTTTAAACCCTGGAATATCAGCTACTCATACGAATATCAGCACACAGCAGGAAGTAGTTCAACTTACCAAAGACTTGGAAGAACTTCTATCTTGGAGTGACAGTTACCAAGTAGAATTTAACGCTATGAAAACCCAGGCGGCAGTTTTTTCTAATAAAGTAAACATTGCTCAACCCGACGTAATTATGTCAGGACACTTCATTCATCCAGATTAAAAAATAAGTTAGATTCCTACCAGCCATGCGAACCGGCTGGAGAAACGCGATATTTATTTTTAATAAACTTAAACGTAGTTGAGAATTTACAAAATCGCCCGACTACAGGGTGATCTTTTTTAGGCGCTCGGCCCCAACTTATGGAAAATCGTTGCATATTTATTTTTTTTTTTAAATGTAGAATGGCACGGTGCATGTCAAAGAGTATACTGACGTATTTAATATTTTGTTTTGAAAACGACGCTGGACGCCGGCGCCGCGACGTCAAACAACTTTTTTTTTTCATCGACATACCGTTTGTAAAACGGCATTGGAAAGCCTTGGTTTTTTCAACATTTTTTCCTTAAACTGTTTTTTTTTTCCTAATTTGTTTTGTAAAAAAGTTATGTTGAAAAACCCTCTAAAATATTATTTTTGGGGCATCGCGGTTGCTATGGATTGTATACCACGTTGGGCCGTTTACAAACAATTTATCTAGTAGGCGACAGTCATACTTTAATCTGACAGTAATTATAATAATATTAGTTACAATGCTGTCGAGGTTTTTCCTTTAATAAAATATCTTTGAACAATAAAAAACAAGAATACACAAAAAAACCACAAAAAAAATATATAACTTTTAGCATTAAATAACTTATTACATACTTACAAAATGAACTCAAAAAATAAAAAAAAAAAAAACATCAAAAGAAATTTTCTACGAGGCTGGTTTGAAAAGTCCGTGCAAAGTCCGAGAGATGGCACCACCGGCGCGTATCGAGGTCATGTTTAGTTAATAGCATCTCTTGAATGAACGCACACCAAATTTCAGCCATATTGGTCTATTTCTTTGTGTTTGGCATTCGTGTGAATCAAGGAAATCGAGTGATTTTCAAGAAATGGACGAAAAAGAATTTCGTGTGTCCAAATGTTTGGAAAAGTATTGGTTTTAAGAGAAAGGTTAAAGATAAAAGCGAGCGGTTCCAAGAAGGCAGAAATGCAATCCCTCACTAAAAAGCACGGAATTTTATCAGGACCCTCAGTAGTTTTAATTTTTAGTCTTTTAGAAGCATTCAAGATCTCGTCACACGAGATATTTTTGAGACTTATGAGTGTACTGGTATTTGATAGAAGAGTGTCAGGATCTTGAATGGACGAACCAGTATAAACTCTACTAAAAAAGTTAGCAAACGAGTTTACAATATCCTGTGGGTCTGAATACTAGGTCGCCCCATCCCATTATAATTTAATGGAAAAAACTACGAAATTTGGCAAGTAACGAAGTAAAATGGAGCAATATAAAATTTTCTGCTGTATTTACTGCAAAAATTACATTTTCTGGAATATTACGAGGTTGGTTTGAAAAGTCCGTGCAAAGTCCGAGAGATGGCACCACCGGCGCGTATCGAGGTCATGTTTAGTTAGTAGCATCTCTTGAATGAACGCACCCAAGTTTTAGCCATATTGGTCTATTTCTTTGTGTTTGGCATTCGTGTAAATCAAGGAAGTCGAGTGATTTTCAAGAAATGGACGAAAAAGAATTTCGTGTGGTGATTAAACATTTCTTTATGAAAGGCAAAACGCCCCAGGAGACTAAAGAGAAGCTTGATAAACATTATGGTGACTCTGCACCTTCGATTAGAACAGTTTATAAGTGCTTTCAAAATTTTCGGACTGGCCATATGGGCACAATTGACGCTGAACGTTCTGGACGGCCTGTGGAGGTTACGACTTCAGAAATCATTGATCAAATCCATGATATGGTGATGGATGAAAGAAGAGTTAAGGTGCGTGAGATTGCTAGTGCTGTGGGCATCTCGACTGAACGGGTACATAATATTTTGCATAAACATTTGGACATGAGAAAGCTATCCGCAAGCTGGGTGCCGCGATTGCTCACGCTTGACCAAAACGGAATCGTGTGAAGTGTTGCAAGGATGGTTTGCAGCTGTTCCAGAAGAATCCGGAGGACTTTAAGCTTCGTTTCGTTACTGTGGATGAGACATGGATACATTACTATACTCCTGAGACCAAACAACAATCTAAACAATGGGTTACCAAGGGGGAATCTGCACCAAAAAATGCGAAGACTGTTCCTTCGGCCGGAAAGGTTATGGCGACTGTCTTTTGGGATTCGCAAGGGATAATCCTCATCGACTATCTGGAAAAGGGTAAAACTATTACAGCTGAATATTATTCAACGTTATTGGACCGTTTGAAAACCGAGCTACAAGAAAAACGCCCGCGATTGGCCCACAAGAAAGTCCTTTTCCATCACGACAACGCACCAGCACACACCTCAGCAGTTGTGGTCGCAAAATTAATGGAAATAGGATTCCAACTCGTTTCACATCCCCTCTATTCTCCAGACTTGGCTCCCTCGGACTACTATTTGTTCCCCAATTTGAAGAAATGGCTGGCGGGACAAAGATTTTATTCAAACGAGGAGGTGATTGCAGACACTAATGGATATTTTGCAGACTTGGACAAATCCTATTATTCGGAAGGGATCAACAAACTAGAACATCGTTGGACGAAGTGTATAAGCCTAAAAGGAGACTATGTCGAAAAATAAAAAAGATTTACCCCAAACACATAAGTAGTTTTTATTTTTGCACGGACTTTTCAAACCAGCCTCGTATATGTCTTCCTTCTTCTGTCATGTATTTTTCCATTCCTTTTATTAACGCTTGATGAGTGGTTTTGTAAATAATTTCTTCAGATATACTATTACACGCATCTGACATTTTTGCCTTTAATTCCTCAATATCATTTATCGCAGTTTTGTATACAGTATTATTAAGAGTCCCCCACAAGAAAAAATCTAATGGCGTAAAGTCTGGTGACTTAGGTGTCCATTGAATAACTGGACTGCGAACGTCTATCCTTCATTGAAACCGTTCATTCAAATACTCTCTAACATACGCCATAATGGCCTTGATTCTGAATTTGATTAACGCTGTATTTTTTCTGTTAGGTTTGCACTCCATAATATACATAATATAGCTTGAAGAGATTTCTGAACAGTCTCATAAGATACATTCAATTGCCTGCTTACCTGATTGAATTATATGGATGGTTTTAAAAATATTGCATAACTTCGGCTACTTTTTCTTCTATCAGAACAGTTTTTCGTTTAGAAATATATTTCTGCTTAGAAAATGCATCCATATTGCTCCTCAAATTTCGTTCTAATTGACAAAATATAGTGTGATCCGGGATATATCTGTCGGGGTAACGTTCTCGATACAGTCTTCATAAATAAGAATCCTGTCTACTTTGTCAGCGTGAAAAACCACTTCAACCAGAAGCTTTAACACACTATTTTCGAGTACTTAGTTTAACTCTATTGAATTGAATAGGTGTGCAAACAAGAGCTGTTAGAATAAAATATGACAGCCGCCTACTAGATAAATTGTTTAAAAACCGCCAAATATGGCACACGATCCACGGCAACCACAGTGACATAATTATGTCAGGGCATTTCATTCATCCAGATTAAAAAATAAGTTAGATTCCTACCAGCCATGCGAACAGGCTGGTTTTGGATCCGGCTATGTGACCACTTACAGACAATGAGAAATATCCTAGAGAAGAGCAATGAATACAATTTCGAACTCTACATAGCCTTCATAGACTATGAGAAGGCTTTTTATTCTATTGAAATGTGGGCAATCATCAACGACTTGAACGAATGTAGAATTGATTCTAGATACACTATCCTAATGAAGGATATACCATATTTATTTATTTATTTATTTAAACATAGCCCAACAACAAAATAATTTACAGGGCCGTAAATATAAACAGTCTATATAAATATACTTGAATTTACACATATTACAGTCTAAATAAATATACTTAAGTTAACACATATTAATTCTAAATTCTGAAATCGAAATTACATTTATCACGGAAATCACTTTTTATTTGTATACATCTAAATACATATATATATATATATATATATATATATATATATATATATATATATATATATATATATATATCAATCGGTTTTTATAACGTCTTCCGATGCCTAATTTCCACTCCTCCCGGTTTCTCCATCCCTCCTCCATAAGTTTTCGTGTCATGTAGTCCATATCATCGATATCCTGAGCGACTACTACCTGGTCGTCCGCGAATGATAGCGTGTACAATGTAGTATCGTCATCCAGTGGTAATCCCATACTGCTGCATTTCCTTTTCCAGTTCTTCAGTGTACTCTCCAAATAGATTTCAAATAGCGTTGGGGATATAGAGCAGCCCTGTTTGAGACCCTTTGTGACCTGGAACCCTGTTGTTATACCATATTTGGTTTTCACTCTACTTCTTGCATCTTGGTATAAGGATTTTATGGCTTTAATTATTTCGGTGCTTACATTACTCTGTTGTAGTGTTTCCCACAATCTCATTAGAGGCACGCTGTCGTAGGCCTTTTTTAAATCAACAAACAAGACATGGACTTTCTGATCAAATGCGGTTCCCTTTTCTAGGATTTGTGTCAGTGAGAAGAGATGGTCTATTGTGGATCTTCCTGCTCTAAAGCCTGCCTGTTCTTCAGCTTCTACGTCCGCGTATTCCGTTTCTATTCTATTTTTAAGTATTTTTAAGTATATTCTGCTAATAGATCCTGTAACCGTTATTCGCCGATAGTTATCGCAATTATTTTTGTCTCCTTTCTTATGAATTGTTGATATGTATGATATTTTCCATTCCTCAGGTACTTATGATGTGTTAATGCATCTTTGGAATAAGTTCCTCAAAGCGCTAAATAGCTTTTCAGTTCCGTATTTTACTATCTCTCCTGGAATGTTTCCTGGTCCTGGGGCTCTAAGATTTTTTAGCGTTTTACATACTTGTTTAACTTCCGATGTTGTTATCCTTATTGGGGATCCTCGTATAACTATGTTTGGGTTTCCATGTTGGGTACTTTTAATCTCTGGTCTATCTTCTGTTAGCATATTTGTAAAGTATCGATTCCATTTTTCTGGTGTTATTGGTGAGAAGATTTCTCTTTTCCGTTCTGTTCTCATATTTTTAAGAAGTCTCCAGCTTTCTGTGCTTTTCCTTCCTCCTATGTAAGTGTTGAGTCTTGAGCATGTCTTTTCCCATTGGTTGTTCTTTTTGTTACTAATCATTTTGCGTACTCTAGCTTGGGATTCTTTGTATTTTAATTTGTCGTTTGTGCTCTTTGAACTTAAATATTTGTGATAGCTTTTCCGTTTTTCTTCAATTTCGTGTTCAATTTCTTCATCCTACCAATATGGTTTTTGCTGTTTTTCCCTTTTCTCTTGGTACCCTAATGCTTCCAGTGCGGCTGCGTGTAGGCATTCCTTTATATAGTTATATTCTTCTTCTATATTAACAAATCCCGCCCGTTGTATCTTTGGTCCAGTCTACTCTTGTATAGATTTCTTATACTTTCATTTTGTAAGCTGTTTGTATTATATCTTATTGTTGTTTCACTTGTTGTGTGCTGTGTACTTGTATCTTCCAGTTTACTTTCCCGTGTTGTTAGTGAGGTTATCTTTCCTTTCACAAGTTAGCAGTCGCTGCCACATGAAGCCTCTCTTTGGACTCTTACATCTAGGAAGTTTAATCTAGATCTCTGTCGTATTATCATATAGTCGATAATACTTTTTAAATCTCTTGTTGTTTGTCTCTACGTATAGTTATGAATATCTCTATGCTGGTAGTATCCGTTTACTTTTGTAAGGTTGTTTTTGTTCACATATCTCTATTATTCTTCTTCCGTTGTCGTTAGTATTTTCTTCGCCATAGTTTCCTACCACTTTATCGTGTTCTTTCCTTCCTATTCTTCCATTTAGATCACCCAAAAGTAATATCTCTCTTGATGTTCCAATTTTGCGTATTTCCTCATTTAGTTGTTCAAAAAAATGAATCCTTGTTATTAGCCAGATCATCGTCATTGACAGCGTATACCACCAGTAAAGTTGTGTTATTACCTAGTATTTTGAGATTCATCTTTATGATTCTTTCCCTAATCGGTTCCCAGGTAGTTATGAATTTCCTCAGTTTTCTGTGTATTAGTATGGATACTCCTTGTTTTGCTCTATCTTCTTTGGACACTCCACTATAAAAGTGATCGTAATGCCCCCAACTTTCGGAGCATTTTCCTTTCTTTTTTGTTTCCGTCAGTACTGCAATTTCGACTTGAAGATTTTCTAATTCATTTACAACTTCATTTACTTTCCTGGAGAGACCCTGTATGTTCCATGTACCACATATCGTTGTCCTTCTTCTTTGCTGTTTTCGTCTTCGTATATCCGTTCGATTCCGAGGCTTTGGATTAGGTTTTTTAGCAGAGGCTTTTTTTACGTAGGGTAGGGAGCTGGCCTACCGCTACAACCCTCCTCCTTTGTCCCGGCTTGGGACCGGCAGCGACAACTGTAAGCTATTCAATCCACCTACAGCCGTCCCAGGCGGAGTTTACATCTAAATACATACTTACACCAAATTACGTTGAATTATATTGAGTCTGTAGCAAAGTTTCTTAAAAATTAAGTTGGTTGTAAAAATTATTCATAAATTTTTTAAACGGATGACTAAAGTCGCATGCATCACATATTTTATTGAAACTCGAACAAATTTTGTGGACAGGTGATAGAAGCACAACATTGGTGTTAGCAGAAAATGGACAAAAATAGTTGCTGGATCTACTAGATATTCTAGGTACTACAAAGTTAATTTCTTTCAAAATATAAGAAGAGACAACAGAACTATTTATTCATTTATGTAAAAAAACTAATTTATGCATTTCTCTTCTTTTTTCTAAGCTATTTAAATGAAATCTATCCAGCAGAATATCATTATCCATCCCGACCCGTGGGTGTACCCCATCAACCTTAAGAGCCAAAAACATAAATTTTCTCTGTGTTGCCTCAGTCATAAACTTGTATTTCTGATCATATAATAAATGCATACTTCAATCTGCTTCGAGTAAGTGTGAACCAAAGGGTTTTTAAATGTATTAATATTAACAAAGTTCTGACAATTCCTGATAATTAAGCCCAACATTTTCATAGCATCAGAAACAATATTTTTTACATGTACATCAAAATATAATTTAGAGTCAATACTAACTCCAAGGTCTTTAACATAATTTACCCTATCAAGATTTACTTTATTTATTTGATATTGAAAGTGTACTGGCGTTTTTTTCCGGGCTATTGATATAACTGCACACTTACTAACATTTAAAATCAACCTATTCAATATGCACCATTTTTGTACTGCATCAATACTGTTTTGCAACCTTATGCAGTCCTCAACTGAATTTACTGACATATATAGTTTAAGGTCATCAGCAAACAGTTGATAATCAACTTCAATAATCTCACTTATGTCGTTGATAAACACAAGAAACAGTAGATTCCCCAGATTGGATCCCTGAGGAACTCCAAAAGAAGCAAAGAAATATCCTGCTCGAAAGCTATTACACTCGACATACTGGGTTCGGCCATTGAGATATGATTTCAAAAAAGTTAAAAAGCTCCTTGTCAGCCCAAATCTTTCCAATTTGTATAATATCAAGTTGAGATCAATTTTATCAAAGACCTTTGAAAAATCAGTAAACACCACATCAACCTGGCCCCTCTCATCTTAGGCCTCGCAAGCATAATTCATAAAACATGCCAGGTTGGTGGTGGTTGACAGAGCTCTCAAAAAGCCATGTATATATGAAATTGCAAACATGTAACCTAGGACAGAACAAATAAGTATAGGACAAGGTGTAAGACAGGGATATAAAGGGTGTTTTTTATAGAGGTATAAAACTTTAAGTTGGCAACACTTTTTTAACTGGCGGCCATTTTGTCAGCTGTCAAGTGATTTATGTTTAGTTTGGTTTGACATTTCAACATGAATAGACTGACGCCTGAACAACGCTTCCAAATTGTGCAAATTTATTTTGAAAATCATGGTTCTGTTCGAAATACGTATCGCGCACTACGTCCATTTCACGGTCAACATAATCGTCCATCAGAGCAATTAATTCGATTAACTATGGAACGTTTTCGCACCACGTTTACTCTAAATGATAATACGCATCCACAGAGACGTCGTACAGTGCGTACAGAAGAAGTCATTGCTGCTGTAGAGCGTAGCGTAGAGGAAGACCCGAATCAGTCTATCCGCCATCGTGCACAGGAATTGGATATGTGTCCATCCACTTTATGGAAGATTTTGCGGAAAGATCTTGGTTTGCGTACTTAAAAAATCCAACTCGTGCAACAATTGAAGCCACACGATCACCTAGCAAGGCGTAGATTCGGTGAATGGGCCCAAAACAAGATTGCCGTTGATCCCGATTTTCATAAGCGAATTTTGTTTAGCGATGAAGCTCACTTTTGTTTGAATGGATACGTCAATGAACAAAACTGCCGTATTTGGAGTGATGATAATCCTCAAGTGTATGTTGAGACACCGTTACATCCAGAAAAACTGACTGTTTGGTGTGCTTTATGGGCTGGTGGAATCATTGGTCCGTACTTCTTTAAAAACGATGCTGGTCAGAACGTTACAGTCAATGGTGACCGCTATAGAGCCATGATTACTGACTTTTTCGTTCATCAATTGAACAACCATGATGTGCAGGAGCTGTGGTTTCAACAAGACGGCGCAACATGTCACACAGCTCGTGCCACAATTGATTTATTGAAGGAAACGTTTGGTAACCGCATAATTTCACGTTTCGGACCCGTGAATTGGCCTCCAAGATCGTGCGATTTAACGCCGCTAGACTATTTTCTGTGGGGATATGTGAAGTCGCTAGTCTACGCCCGATAAGCACGAAACGATTGACCACTTGGAGGACAACATTCGCCGCGTTATTGCCTATATACGGCCACAAATGTTGGAAAAAGTCATCGAAAATTCGACCTCCAGATTAGACTACGTCCGAGCCAGCCGTGGCGGTCAAATGCCAGAAGTCATACTTAAATTATAATGCCAGAAGATTATCTTTCGAATAAAGTAAATTTCATGTCAATTTAAAAAATTTATCTTTGTTTTATTCCATTTCAAAGTTCTATACCTCTATAAAAAACACCCTATACAATCTCTCCTAAGCTTTATAAGACGAATTACGCCAACTATATTGTACATTACATATTCGCAGACGATATTGTAGTTATCAGTAGTAATCCACATGAGTTACAAGAAATGATATTACTACTCAAGGACAATTGGTTTTAAGATGAATAAAAGTGAAACAAAAATATGAAATTACACTAATAACAACATAGTTATAAATTTGAAAGGAACAGATCTCGAGATTGTTAAGAATTATGTGTATCTGGGATAAAAAATTACTACAACGAGAGATAGTATCTCGCATGAAATTTCAAGAAGAATCAGGCTTGGACGGTGCGCATTCGGGAAATTAAGTTGTATATTCAAAGATAAAGCCTTCCCAAATAAGTTAAAGACCAAAGTTTAAGACCAGTGCATCCTACCCATAATTACATGTAGCGCTGGAACTTGGACATTGAATAAAGCCGATATACAAAAACTAGCTTGGTTCCAGAGAGCACACGAAAGACAGATGGTCGGAATAAAACTTAAAAATAGAAAAAGAAACAAGTGGATACGTGAACCAACGTAATTAAAGGATATTATAGAGCACGTAGCAGAAAGAAAGTGGTAATGGAGAATGGAGACCACGAGAACAGAAAAGGAATGTAAGACGTCCCAAAACAAGATCGCGGGATGATATACAGAGGGCTGCGGGAATTGGATAGAACTAGACTTTTAGTGTGATAGTGTGACTCCACTCCTCTAATATCGTCACTTAATTTGCAGGGCGTTAATTTGGGAGCAAATATGCCTCGGCATGAACATGTTGCACGCATAACCAAGTTAGCTTCTCAAAAGTTGGGAATACTATTTCGAACTAGAAAGCTTTACACTCCATAACAACTCTCAATTCTGTACAAAGCTCAAATTAGACCAACGATGGAACACTGCTCCCATGTTTGGAGCTCTGCTCCCAAACACACACTGTATTTGTTGGATTCTATTCAGAACTGTTGGCCAGTTGAGTCTATTCTATAAGTATTTTCATGAAAAGTGTTCTATGGATGAAGTCCGTTGAGTTCGTCTTAGAAGGGTACATCCTAGGAGTATACATTGCGCTAACACAGTATGAGATTCAACTTGTTACCCCTCGTATAACCCTTTTCCAGCAGTCTTTTATATGGAGAACCTCATCCCTTTCGAATGATGCAGTTTCAAGGAAGCTGCAAATCATCAATCCGAGGGCAAGGGTTTCTATCTGTTGATTCACGCTGCTTGATTAACCACTGTCAGAAACCGAAACATAGGAGGCTGTTGTCTAGGCTGCCTGTTGTAACTTAGAGAACAGGTAATACCTAAGTATTACCTGTCCCACCAACCCATTTTACTGAAGACCTTTGGTTTAGTCCCAAAAGGGCAATAACTTGTTACATTTCATCAAACATTTACTTTAAAAGGATATTTAATTAGGTTAAGTAATTATATGGTTGTAAATATATTTTGCTTAGCTTTAATCTAGTGTTTCGTTGGGCTTCCGTTCTATTTTACAGGACATTTAAGTTGTACTTCATTTAATAACCTATCTACAACTACATATCTCTCCAATATTTTAATTTTTGATTTGAACAGCTGTAGAGATCATCTTCAAAAGGGGTACAAAAATTACCTCTTCCCTACTTCTCTACCATTTTGACGAGCTCGCATATATTCTTATATTTGTTACTTATACAAACTCAATATTAATATCCATTCAATTTAATCTCAAAAATAACCGGTCAAGTGCAAGTTGAACTTGCACAATTAGTGTTCCGTACGTTGATTGCTTTTAAAATAAAAAATTTTGTTACGGACTTCACAAAACATATCCCAAAGGAGTTTTCAACAAAGTTTGTTTCCAATCTTTACTGAAAACTGATAACCTTGACATTTTTGTTTTTTTATATACCAAATAAATTGTTAAAGATAATGCACCCCGTGAAGAGCATTCCAGAATTTTTTTCAAAATTTTTTGATTAGTACTTTTCGAGATAAGGTGGGGGGACAGCGATTTTTTGGCGCTTTTTAAATATAATACAAAGAAAAGTGAGTCCAATTATTACATTATATGTATATTTTTCACTCGTGTTTTCACAAGCTTTCATTTGACACCACACTCGATAAATTAGTACAAAAAAATTTTTATCACTTCCGATTTCACGCCCCAAAACTAACCCCTTAAGTCAAAATTTAACTTTCAAAACTACATGGCTTTGACGAGGCCATCAATTTCTATATTACAAATATTAACAAATTTCAACTTTCTATGACAAATAGTTTCGGAGAAAATCGGGTGTGACAGACAGACAGACGGACGGACGGACAGACAGACAGAAATCATCTTGTAAGTGTTCCGTACGGAACACTAATAGGAATATACACAAGGGGCATAATGGGTGTTCTTATATAAAATGAACAATAATTTATTAAAAAAAGAGCAGAACATAACACAAGTGCTTTAGTGCTTTTCCTAAAGCACTTGTGTTATGCTCGTACAAAAACAGCTACCAATGCAGACCGTAGAAAGTTGTTCAACTTAAAAAGGGCCTGGAAGAAATTCTAACTTGTGGTGATAGTAACCAAGTAGAATTCAACGTTGCGAAAACCAACACGGGAGTTTTTTTTCTTTAAAGTTATATCTTAGAGAACCTCACATAGTTATATGGAGATACTCCAATGCTCTAGCATCGTTACTTAATTTGCTATCTTGGCATGAACACATTGCATGCATAGCAAAGAGTGTAGTAGTGTGGACTGTAGTTATTAACTTAAAGAAATACCCCCGTAATATAATTTTTATCCATAAAAATTTGACTTTATAAAATAAAAATCTAGAAAAACATCATTAAACAAGGAAATTTCCATTTTGATTTCCGAAATTATCATAAATTAATAGTAATAAAAATTCAATAATAATTCCGTTGGATTTAAATGCCAATTTTCCGTATTTTTCGACGCCTAAGAAAGTTCGTAATATTTTCCGTTCTGAATTAATTTTTGGAATAAATTACTCCGACTAAATTATTTAATTCAATCGTATTTACGTGTCGGGAAAATTACCAACATTTTCTAAGTTTTTATTTGGTTCTTAAGTTATCAATTTTCAAGTTATTTGAATGCTGAAATTAGAAAAAGGCGGGAGGGACATTTATTAGGTATATAATTCATTTTTAAACAGAAAATAACCTACTTTTTCCACTAATAGGAGTAATATATATGTATATATTAGCCAAGTAGTCAGAGGCAAATTTTGACGAAAAGCTCTCATTAAATGCTGCATTTTGGTATACAGGTAGTTTTTTTGGACATAGAATACATTTGCTGCTCTAAAATGTACGATAAGCCTACAAAATCGAAAATAAAATGAAAAATTTAGTTTTTCCCAAATATCTCTAAAAATAAAAAAGGTAACGAAAAACTAATACCACCACGTGAAAGAACGGGAAATTTTACGAAAATATTGTATATAAATTATTTTTTTTTTAGTTTTACCGTGATTAAAAAAAATTATTTAAAACAACTGGTTTCTTCAGTTGTAATGAGAATCATGATTCCCACCTCATTTATGATTAAATTAATGTTTCTGGATACCCCTTAAATATTTTGAAATTGGCTATTAAGGGGTTTCTCGCGGTACTAATTACGAATCATATGACAGATTTAAAAAATTCAAAATGGCGTATATAATATGACGGCCAGAGAGTACGTAATTCATTTAATTTCTTTGAGTCAGAATTTTTGTATTTTCAATAACTGTTTTCTTTGTACCTGGATGCCTAAATGAAATATAAATACTTATACTTAAAATTTAGACTTTTATCTTTCATTTCCTACTTTTAAATATATATATATTTTTTTATTTTAAGTTTAAGCTGTGTGATGAATAATAAGCAAAAAATACATTTATCATGAACACTTTTTAAGAGCAATATTACAAAAAATGAGTTTTTAATGATTTTTCTAATATTAAGTATATTTTTAACTGTAACTAAAAAGAAAAAAAAATGGTCCGACTTTTTTTTGACCATTTCGTACTGCTTTGAACGTAATATTGCCGGCGGCGCACCATAGCAGGCAAAGTTTTACAAATTATAAAGCAAGAAAAATAAAAACTATTAGCTGAAAGTCTCCTTTCAAAAAGCTATCTTTTAATTTTTTTTTTACACTCTGAAAACAAGTAATAACAAACCTTCGAACGGTGCGCGTAGACTTTCAAATTAACCTGTTTGGTGAGCTACACTTTTTGAATCAGGTATCCGAATTTTTAATAAATTCTCACGCTAATAAAAAAAATCTGGAAAAAATCCCATATACCATTTTTTTTTTACAAAATTAACCGCTCTTTCACGTGGTAGTTAGTTTTTGGATATCTTTTTAGTGTTCCGTACGGAACACTTATAAGATCACTTCGGTGTCAGTCCGTTTGTCACACCCGATTTTCTCCCAAAATTATTTGTCATAGAAAGTTGAAATTTGGTAATAAAATAGGAATTAATGGTCTGTGCTGTACGGAATTTGACGGGAAACATAGGTTTCGAAGAAGATTTGTTAAATTGACCCAGGGTTTGAGGTGGGGACGATATAGAGTTGATATATAATATCTCAGCAGAGATTGTTGTTTTACGATAGAGAGCGGTGGAAAAGAGGAGGTGCACTGAAGACTTTCAATAGGTGTTGTTCTGAACGCTTCTATGATGAATCTCAAAGCTTG
>CM032448.1:23173126-23206622 GCA_019049505.1 Pachyrhynchus sulphureomaculatus
TAATAGTAATAAAAATTCAATAATAATTCCGTTGGATTTAAATGCCAATTTTCCGTATTTTTCGACGCCTAAGAAAGTTCGTAATATTTTCCGTTCTGAATTAATTTTTGGAATAAATTACTCCGACTAAATTATTTAATTCAATCGTATTTACGTTGTCGGGAAAAAATTACCAACATTTTCTAAGTTTTATTTGGGTTCTTAAGTTATCAATTTTCAAGTTATTTGAATGCTGAAATTAGAAAAAGGCGGGAGGGACATTTATTAGGTATATAATTCATTTTTAACAGAAAATAACCTACTTTTTCCACTAATAGGAGTAATATATATGTATATATTAACCCAGTAGTCAGAGGAAAATTTTGACGAAAAGCTCTCATTAAATGCTGCATTTTGGTATACAGGTAGTTTTTTTGGACATAGAATACATTTGCTGCTCTAAAATGTACGATAAGCCTACAAAAATCGAAATAAAATGAAAAAATTAGTTTTTCCCAAATATCTCTAAAAATAAAAAAGGTAACGAAAAACTAATACCACCACGTGAAAGAACGGGAAATTTTACGAAAATATTGTATATAGATTTTTTTTTAGTTTTACCGTGATTAAAAAAAAATTATTTAAAACAACTGGTTTAACCTCTTCAGTTGTAATGAGAATCATGATTCCCACCTCATTTATGATTAAAATTAATGTTTCTGGATACCCCTTTAAATATTTTGAAATTGGCTATTAAGGGGTTTCTCGCGGTACTGATTACGAATCATATGACAGATTTCAAAAATTCAAAATGGCGTATATAATATGACGGCCAGAGAGTAAGTAATTCATTTAATTTCTTTAAGTAATTTAGAATTTTTGTATTTTCAATAACTGATGCCTAAATGAAATATAAATACTTTATACTTAAAATTTAGACTTTTATCTTTCATTTCCTACTTTTAAATATATATATTTTTTTATTTTAAGTTTAAGCTGTGTGATTAATAATAAGCAAAAAATACGTTTATCATGAACACTTTTTAAGAGCAATATTACAAAAAATGAGTTTTAATGATTTTTCTAATATTTAAGTATATTTTTTAACTGTAACTAAAAGAAAAAAAAATGGTCCGACTTTTTTTGACCATTTCGTACTGCTTTGAACGTAATATTGCCGGCGGCGCACCATAGCAGGCAAAGTTTTACAAATTATAAAGCAAGAAAAATAAAAACTATTAGCTGAAAGTCTCCTTTCAAAAAGCTATCTTTTAATTTTTTTTTACACTCTGAAAACAAGTAATAACAAACCTTCGAATGGTGCGCGTAGACCTTTCAAATTAATCTGTTTGGTGAGCTACACTTTTTGAATCAGGTATCCGTATTTTTAATAAATTCTCACGCTAATAAAAAAAATCTGGAAAAAATCCCATATACCATTTTTTTTTACAATATTAACAGCTCTTTCACGTGGTAGTTAGTTTTTGGATATCTTTTTAGTGTTCCGTACGGAACACTTATAAGATCACTTCGGTGTCAGTCCGTTTGTCACACCCGATTTTCTCCCAAAATTATTTGTCATAGAAAGTTGAAATTTGGTAATAAAATAGGAATTAATGGTCTGTGCTGTATGGAATTTGACGGGAAACATAGGTTTCGAAGAAGGTTTGTTAAATTGACCCAGGGTTTGAGGTGGGGACGATATAGAGTTGATATATAATATCTCAGCAGAGATTGTTGTTTTACGATAGAGAGCGGTGGAAAAAAGAGGAGGTGCACTGAAGACTTTCAATAGGTGTTGTTCTGAACGCTTCTATGATGAATCTCAAAGCTTGATTCTGGATTGTAATCAGATATCTCTTGAAATAGGATCTAGCCGAGTCATAAATGAAACTTCGAAAGGCACAAAAAATCCACCATGTTGTTCTGACTGACAGCAAAGTGAAAGTAAGAGAGAGATGGCATCGTAAAGATATCAACAGAATGCGTGAGGCATCTTTTACAAGAATATTTTCATATAAAAAAGCTATGTGCCCGATAGGCGCCGGATACTCTTACGATTGGCCAAAAACAGCAACATGTCGAAGATTAAGAACGCTGTTTCGAGCTATTTTGGCGTAATTTGAAGGAGTTTTTGCATCGATTCGTAACAATGGATGAAACAGAGATCCACCACTACACGTCTGAGCCAAATAGCTAATCTGCCAGAGTGGCTAAAACCGTACGAAAGCCGACCGAAGCGTCCAAAATACAAACATCAGCTGGAGAGGTTTTGGCATATATTTTTGAGAACGCGCATGGAATAATACTGATCGACTATCCTGCGAAGGGGCTACTAATCATCGGGGACTACATGCGTTGGTTTGGACCGTTTGAATAGTGAAATCAAGAACAAAAGGCGGCATTTAGCGAAGAAAAAAGTGTTGTTTCACCAAGATAAATACATCGGCTCACCTTATCCTCATCCACCGTATTCACCAGATCTGGCTCCCAGTGATTACAAGTTCTTTCCAAATGACACCAGAGAAAGAAATTTGACTCAAACGAAGAAATCGGATGGAAACTGAGGCTTATTTTAGAGAAGTCGACGAATCTACATGAAAGGTATCCAAATGCTGGAGATCGCTGGAATAAGCGTGTCGCTCTTGAAGGAAACTCTGTTGAAAAGTAAAATCGATTCTTGGCATTTTTTTTTTTCTTTAAAAGTCTCGACATTTTTCACTTCATGTAGTATATAGTTGACCAGAGCAGTAATTGGCAAGGAAAGAAAATTCTCAAGAACATTTGTGAGCTTTAGGGAAGAAGCACGAGAAATCAGGACAAGGTTCTTGTAGCCAATATTTCCAAGTAAGTTTTTAAGCCTATAATATAACAATGAATTATGACTGTTAGTACAGAACTCTCAAAACACTAAGTATTTACCTTATTCTTTTTCCCCTTACTTCATTTCTTACCATTTATGTCAATAAAACACTTGAAATGTTACAGTTTCAAGACATGCTTCCACTGACAGATCTCTTTTTCGCTAATAATATATTTTCCCTTGTGAATTTTTTTCTATTTTCGCGAGCGGCCCTATCGAAAGAGGGCAATAATTTTTATCTGACATGTCAAGCCAATTCGAAGTGCTTCGTGACAATGATGAATTAACTCTTACCGCGTACGATATATGAGTGTAAAAGTGTATAAATGTTTTGGTGAAAATATTAGTTTTCTTACGGATCTACTTGAACTATACTGGTGAGCAAAAAAATCGACTCAAACTATTTGGCTTCATTTAACACGGATCCTAGAATTTACAGTGTACAACTCCTCGAAAAAAGAACTGAAAGAGGGCTAAAAACACATTTAGCATTTATTGATTTGGAAAAAGCCTACGATTCGGTACCCCGAATTGAACCATGGAAAAAAAATTAAAACACTAGGAATAAATTGTAACACCATTAACTTAATAAAAACAATGTACTCCTAAAATAAACCCTATATAAAACAAGGCTCACAATTATTCAAGGCAATAGAAACAACGAAGGGCTTGAGACAAGGATGCCCTTTATCTCCAACACTATTCAATATATACTTAGAAGGCACATTGCATGAGTGGAACAGAAAAAGTAAACGGATGGGAATACCAATAGGAGAGTACCACTTATACACTTTGAATTTTGCGGACGACCAAATCATGTTCGCACAAGATGCTTTTGACCTAGAATATATGCTTAGGAAACTATACGACGCTGTGAACTGAGTGATCTAAAAAGTAACATAAAAAAAACCGAATATATGACAATGAATTCGCCGGCAAAATTCAACATACTAATCAATGATCAAGATGAAATCGATCAGATAGAAGAATACAAATATCTAGGAACCTCTGATGACATTACTACCAAAAATATTAAACATAGAATAGAACAAGGAAGGGTGACTTAAACAGTATATGGTGGAGTAAAAACATTTCAAAAAGTACAAAAAAAACACATTGGAAAATCCATTGTAGAATCCATTACATTGTATGAATGCGAGACCTGCCCTCGAAATGGACTACCTTAGAAGAAGTATGGGGGTATCGAAAATGGAAAAGGTGCGTAAGGAAGAAATAAGAAGAACAATGGAGGCACAAGAAACTATTTCACTATCAACAACCGGTGTGCCCCAGGGCTCCATACTGTCTCCTACTCTCTTTCTCATTTACATTAACGATCTGCTGGAAAAGACCGGGAATCCAATCTACGGCTTTGCAGACGACAGTACGCTTGTCTCTTCATTCACCTTGAATGCTCGGACATCGGCTGCTCAGGCGAATATCCGCAGACATCAGGAGGTCGTTCAACTTAACAAAGACCTGGAAGAAATACTATCTTGGGTTAACAGTAACCAAGTGAAATTTAACGCTACAAAAACCCAGGAAGCAGTTTATTCAAAAAAAGTTAACGTTGCTGAACCCGACATGGTTATGTTGGGGCACTCCATTTCCCTAGCATCGTCGCTCAATTTGTTGGGCGTTAGTTTGGAGCAAATATGTCCTGGCATGAACATGTTGCAGGCATAGCAAGGAGAGCTTCTCAAAAGTTGAGAATATTATTTCGAACCAGAAAGCCTTACACCCCACAACAACTGTTAATTCTTTACAAAGCCCAAATTCGACCAACTATGAAATACTGCTCCTACGTTTGGGGCTCCGCTCCCAAACATACACTGCATTTGTTGGATTCTGTTCAGAGAAAAGCGGTCCGTTTGATTGGGGACCCGGAATTAACCGGCGGCCTTGATTCGCTGGAACATCGAAGAACGGTTGGCGACTTGAGTCTGTTCTACAAGTATTTTCATGGAAAGTGTTCGAAGGATGTAGCCCGCTTAATTCGTCCCAAAGCGGTGCATGTTAGAAATACACGTCGCGCTGGTGCTTCACATCCGTATGAGGTTCAGCTTGTTACTCCGCGTACAACGCTTTTCAAGCAATCTTTTATATGGAGAACGTCATCCCTTTGGAATAATTTGCCCAGCGCTGTGTTTCCCACCGACTACAATTTACAGCGATTCCAGAACAACGTGAATCGCTTTTTTCCGACTCATGCCGCTCCTGGAGCGCTTTAGGGACTTCCCTGCAGCACGTGTGCTAGACCCATTAAAAAAAAATAAAAAATAACAGGCAGGATAGAAATTAGAGGTTTAATATGGACCACCTCATGAGAATGGTTGAAACCAGATGGCCATATAAATTATTAAAATGGACAGCACCAGGGAACAGAAATCACGGCAGACCTAGAAGATCATGGAATGAAGGAATACGTCAAGGAATGAACTCCAGAGGTTTGACAGACGATATGACCGCGTGGGAGAGAAACTTGGCGTTTGGAAACGGATAGACAGCTATAGCTGTATTGGAATCCGTTATATATATATATATATATATATATATATATATATATATATATATATATATATATATATATATATATATGTATATATATATATATATATATATATATATATATATATATATATGTATATATATATATATATATAATATATATATATATATATATATATATGTATATATATATGTATATATATATATATATATATATATATATATATATATATATATATATATATATATATATATATGTATATATATATATATATATATATATATATATATATATATATATATATGCAGGGTTACAGGAAAAGTCGTCCTAGATAATTTAGGTCGTTTCTGACCGATTTGACTCTATGACATGATGTCCTAAATTTAACCGTTTTCGAGATATTGAAGTTTAAAGATTTTCTAAAAAAAAACATGTTTTTTTTTGCTTTTATATCGATTTTTTTTATTAGAGGTTCTCGAGGGCGATTTTTTGGTTATTTTTAGTTAGTCTGTATGTCAAGTATCAAAAATCATCAACAAAATTTGAACTAGTTACTAACAGTTTCAAATGGCGGCTTGTTAATGTTTCTAAATTACGAATTTTTAACAAGTGTTTCCTACTTTAAATCAATAAAGAGAAAAAAAAATGTATGGAAGTTATTCTGCAAATTATTTTAAAAAACTTTTACGTCTTTTTAGCTATCAAAAAAGGTATAATACTAGGAGTTTAATAGGAAAACTGTACACAGAATGACACCTAAAGCGGGCTCGGGTAGCAAAAGGTAAATTTTTAGTTCTAGGTGAAAATACGAAAAATACACAAAAAACCTTGCAATTTAATATTTTTTATTACTTATAATTCATGTTCTATATGGTCGCCCCTATTTCTAACACAAATTCTCATTCTTTTTCTTAAATTACTTTTCACAACGCTGGTTGTGAGGTGCCGCCTCATTTCGTCAGCCGCATCAATTATTTTTTGTCTTAGGACATCCACGTTTTTGATAGGAGTCATCTGGTCGTATACGAGACTTTTCATGTAACCCCACACATAAAAATCCATCGGTGTTAGGTCTGGGCTTCTCGCCGGCCAAGGTATGGGTCCGCCTCTTCCAATCCATTTGTTGGGATAATTATCTTTGAGCCATGCACGAACACTTCCTCTGTAGTGAGCTGGGCAGCCATCGTGTTGAAAGTACATGTTTTTGTCTCTAACCAATAGGTAGGTCTTCCATCAAATTAAGTAAATCGTTCCGCAAAAAATTGTCGTATTCCTCGCCATTCAAATTATCTGGCAGGAAGAATGGCCCAACCAAATAATTTGAAATTATACCCATCCACACATTTAAGCTGAATCTTGTTTGTGATCCTTTCGTTCTTTTTTCGTTTGGGTTGCCTTCCTCTTTAGAAGCCCGATAGTGGGCATTGTGGTAGTTTGTAAGACCGTCTTTGTCGAATTTTCGACTCGTCAGTCCATAGTATTTTCTTAAAAAAAGAAACATCTTCGACATCGGTATTGAGCATAAATCTGCAGAATTCTAATCGTCGCAACGGATCCCCGTCTTCAATGACTTGCACGGGCGTATAGTGGTAAGGGTGTTGCCCAACAGTATGCATTACAAACCATACCTTCCACTGCGAAATACCAAGCTGTTGTGCGACAACATTTGTAGATGTGGTTGGGTCCACCTCAAAGAGACGTCGTATTTCGTTTTCTTCGTCTTCGTCAAAGATACGTGGTCGTCCCATGTCAGTCCGCCGTCTTTGTACGGAACCAGTTTCTCGTAGTCTTCGATAAGTTCCATCAAATACGCTAACATCAGGTACACGACGAGTAGGATATCGCAGTATGTATTCATCACATGCACGCGACGACACTCCTTCGCAAAATCCGTAACACATTAGGATGTCAGCATATTCCTCGTTGGTATACGTTGCCATATTCACAAGCAAAGATCAAAATCCAGTTACGAGCCAATTCACACAGTCAGAAGATGAAACATAGATATTTTTGAAAAGCACGGTATAGCACATCTACCACGGACGAATCGCATGAGCAGACTAAAAAGTCATTCAATAATGTTTAGTGAACAGAAAATGTCACTCGCACAGAGAGTACCCCGACCGGAAAAAATGCTTACCCAACCCTCTTTATTGTTTGAAGGTACAGGTAGTAAACCGGTAATTGGTAGTATCTAAATTCTATTATTATGTTACTCTACATTTGGGCCTATTGAAATCTCATTTTCTTAGAATTTTCAATAGATCCAGTAGATATTAGACCGTTTTAGATAGCTAAAAAAATGTAAAAGTTTTTTAAATAATTTGCTGAATAACTTCCATACATTTTTTTTTTTCTCTTTATTGATTTAAAGTAGGAAACACTTGGTAAAAATTCGTATTTTAGAAACATTAACAAGCCGCCATTTGAAAACTGTTAGTAACTAGTTCAAATTTTTTTTGATGATTTTTGATACTTGACTTACAGACTAACTAAAAATAACCAAAAAATCGCACTCGAGAATCTCTAATAAAAAAAAAAATCGATATAAAAGCAAAAAAAACATGTTTTTTTTAGAAAAATCTTTAAACTTCAATATCTCGAAAACGGTTAAGTTTAGGACATCATGTCATAGAGTCAAATCGGTCAGAAACGACCTAAACTATAACGTCCTCAATTATCTAGGACGACTTTCCCTGTAACCCTGTATATATATATATATATATATATATATATATATATATATATATATATATATATATATATATATATATATTGTATATATACAATTCACATTGCTTATTCATTTATTTACACTACCCGGCTAGCTTGCCCCAGCCGGATTTCGCCAGGCATAAGGAGAGGTGCGTGCACCAGCTGTCCACTGATTACGTCGCATATCTCATGTGTTGCCGAGCACAAAAAAATTATTAACATTATAACATCTACCTTTAAATTTTAAAATTTAATTTTGGTTTTTAAAATTGATAGCCAGCGACCCTCCAAAAAAGCCAAGGCGACCCCCTTGTGGGTCGCGACCCACCAGTTGGGAAATAAAGCTCTAAATTAAATTATAATTTTTTAGATTAATAGTCGTTTCAGTTACAATAAGTTAACGTTCAAACGTAAGAGCTCGCGATTTTGGCAAAATTCTACTACCGGAAAAATAAAAACTATTTCAATTTTGTAATGAGATTACCTTAATTTGTTTTAATATTTGTTATGTTAATTTCACATGATAAAAACGGTATTGACAAGTGTTTTTCTTAGTTATTACACATCGTAAACGCATCCGCATTAATAATTTATGAAACGGATATTGAAGAACTTGGAAAAAAATTAGAAAAATTGTCAACATAGAAATTTTTGTATCTTAAATTTTACATATACCGACCTAATAAAAATATAGATCAACCCGTACATGCGCAGCATCTACAAAATGACACAACTAAGTATCTTTTATAACCTACTAAATCAAAACCATATGGCCCCCATGGCCACTGCCCATAAATTTTCGACACTATAATGAGAATTTATGGGAATATTAAGCGTCCTTTTTTCGAGAAATCACCATTGTTACCTGGTAAGATAATATGATAAACAGATCACAATGATCTCTTAGTGTCGACAACAACGGTAGGATGGTATGAATGCAATGGGTCATATATGGGCTCACGATATATATATTTTTTGAGTAAATGATTCATTGTTTCTATTTTTTACGTTTACAGGTTAATAAGTAATAAATAAATAAAAAATATTATTTTGTGTAAAATTAACATCAATTAAGTTCAGAAAAGAGAGGATTTTAAAGCTACTTCTATAATATATATTAAATGCAACGTCTCTCTATCTGAGTGTCTGCTTGTCTGTCTGTCCATTAGTGCGCTTATGACTCGAGAACCACTTATCTGATTTACGTGTTTTTTTTTAATTCATACATAACAAGTAGGCTGAAACGTTTTTGGTCTAGCTACCTAAAACTCATTTCTTTTTGCAAAATTCGACTTTATTCATCAATATAGTGTCTTTCAAGAGCGATACAATCAATCCAAAGCTTTTTTAACATTTCTATACCTTTCTTGTAGAAGGATTTGTCTTTGCCTTAAAAATAGGCTTCAGTTTCGGCGATAATTTCTTCACTGGAGCCAAATCTCTTTCCCGCGAGCATTTTCTTGAAGTCTGCGGATAGATAATAGTCGCTGGGGGCCAAATCTGGAGAATACGGTGGATGAGAAAGCAATTAGAACTTCAATTCGTGCAATTTGGCCATCGTAACCATTGACTTGTGACACGGTACATTGTCTTGATGTTATAGTGTAAGTGTGTTGAAAACAAGGCTAAAAATTGAAAATTTCAAAATAAATCAAAAACTATTAGAAATAGGTATATGTCATACTTAATAAAAGTTGGAGGGTTTTGTAAAATCTATCGAAAACAATAATAATTTACAGGGTGTGTCACTTAAAAAATTTGAGATTTTTCAATTTCAATTAGTCGAAATGCATAAATTTATTTTGAACACCCTGTAGTAACTAACTCAAATTTCTTTACATATATCTTTTTTTTCATCTCTATAGAACGCACGTACCAATTATGAGCATTCCACCTTCAGAAACAATGGCGCTACTGGCAATTTTTTACAAAAGTGAAAACTAGTATTTTTTTTAAAAAATTGAAATATTAGTAAAACTACTAGGTTTAGGTATATAACATTATTAATAACAATGGTATAAAATTTTACGCAGAATTGAAAAATAAATTAGAAAATAGGATGTTCCATTTAAAAATCATATGTTATATCGGCCACACTTTTTTGAAGTACCTTGTATACTCAAAATAATTTTAAACTATACACCTTAACATTCCCTAAAATTATTGTATTTAACATTTTTTCGTCATTCCTGAAACAAATGAGATAATGAACTTTACTCTATCGTTGACTCACCCTGTACAATGGACATAAAATAACCGATCAAGTGCAAATTGGACTTGCGCAATTAGTATTCCATATCGTGATTGCCTTGAAATACAAAAAAAATTAGACTTCACAAAACACACCCCAAATGAGTTTTCAACAAAGTTTGGTTGTTGAAAACTGATGACCTTGAAATTTTCTTTATATACCAGATAAATTATCAACGGTAATGCACTCGTGATCATTTTCGTTCAATCTACGCCTTGTGGAGCATTTTTCAGAATTTTTTCAAAATGTTGTGATAACTTTTCGAGATAAGGGGGGCAATTTTTTAAAAAATAATTCAAACAAAAGTGTGCGCAAGTATTACATCATATATATTTTTGAATTCGTGTTTTTACAAGCCTTCATTTGACGCCCCACTCGATCGATGTCTTGGTAAATTTCTTTTTTTTTTTTTTACTTTCGATATCACCCCCCAAAATTAACCCCTTAAGTCAAAATTTAACTTTCAAAACTACATAGCTCTGATGTGTCCATCAATTTCTATATTAATGCCTAATTTCAACTTTCTATGTCAAATAGTTTCGGAGAAAATTGGGTGTGACAGACGGAAAGACACCTAAGTGATCTTATAAGTGTTCCGTAAGGACAGTGCGACTGTATGAAATTTTGTTTTAAACACAGGAAAAGTGTTACTGAAATGGATAAAATGAGTCAAAAAGCATATGAGGGCGAAGTCTGAACTATACACAAATTTTCTGAGCATCTGCGACGACTTTCTATTAGTTAGAAAACGGTGAGGGGCCAAAAGAGTCTCCTCCTGCATCCCTACAATGCACCGACCCACACCCACATTTTTTTTTTCGTACACAACAATTTTTGTCGAAGAAGTTCATAACTCAACCTCCATCCCTTTATTTGCATGGTTTGGCACCCTGCGACTTCAAGCTGTTCCTCTATATAAAGATGAAGCTAAAGGGTCGCCGCTTCAAGGTTGTAGAGGAGATACAATGCGAATTGCAGACGCCGCTGAAGGCATTGAGTGTATCAACCTTCAAAAAAATGTTCGACTAGTGGAAAAAAACATCGAGATCTGATAATTCAGATGCAGGTGGATTACGTTGAGGGTGGCGGGAATCACAAAGCATAAAAGTAACTATGAGGGCTGTCTGAATAGTTCTCGGCCTGACACATAGATAGCGTTAGAAACTGTGAAACGATAATTGTATTGAAAAGTTCAGTCTTTTATATAAGCACATGTAAAATTTTATTTCGATCTGTGAATTCATTCGAGGAGTAACAGTTGTTTAATATTGACATGTCATTGATTTTTGAAAATGGAAAAAATTGAATATTGTGCAGTGATTAAATTCTTTGTTTTGGATGGTTTAACACCAACAGAAATTCATCTGAAAATGTTAAAAGTGTATAAGGATGCATTACCTTCATTTTCCACAGTGAAAAAATGGGCTGCTCTTTATACACCTGGTCGTACAAGCCTCGAAAATGATCCACGCGAAAGGCGTCCAAAAACTGCTACAAACGCCACAAATCATTCAACATGTCCATGATATGGCGTTAGATCATCGACAAGTGAAAGTGCGTGAAATAGCTGAGGCCATAGGTATCTCAAAAGAACAAATTGGAAATATTTTGCTGACAATTGACCAAAACGCAAATGCCTATTTCTCAAGCGTGTTTTGATCGTTTTAAGCAAAATAAAATGGTTTTCAAGCATCGTCTCATAACTGTTGATGAAACTTGGAACCACCACTACACACACTAGAGCAAAAAAAACAGTCGAAACAATGGATTGAAGCCGGTGAAATCACACCAAAGAAGGCAAAGACGGTTCCATCAGCAGGGAAGGTTATGGCAACAGGATACAAAGGTGTTTTATTGATCGATTATCTTCAAAAAGATAAAACAATGAACTCTGAACATTATTGTAATCTTTTAGGTCATTTGGATGCAAAATTTCGTGAGAAAAGACCTGCTTTAAAGAAGAAAAGAATCATTTTTCATCAAGACAATGCACGTGTTTATGCAAGTGTTTTGACGATGGTAAAATTCAACAAATTAATGTTCGAATTGCTTGAACATCCAGCGTATTCACCAGATTTGGCTCCCTTTGACTATTATCTGTTTCCAAACCTGAAAAGATTTCTGGCTGGAAAGCGTTTTACATCAAATGACGAAGCTATTGTATCCGTGGATGGATATTTTGCAGACCTTCCCGAATCATACTCTAATTGAATTATTGGAATTGGAATTATTGGGAAAACGTTCGAATAAGTACTCGTATACTGAAATTTCAGAAGATAATATTGAAAAATAAAACATATTTCACGTCAAACAAAATTTTCGTTCATTGTTAGGCCGAGAACTTTTCAGACAGCTCTTGTACTTCAGATTTTATAGCGTTAGTCCTAAAAGTTTTGGATCATACCACGTATTCGCAAGACTAAATAGGTAAATAAATATAAAATTCCTTTTTTTCGTACTTACTTGTGGTAGCAAGTATGTATCTAAACTGATCCCGTTCCCATTATAATAATTGACGTAGGCGCTTCGTATCGCCACAAAATCAACAGGTAAGTCTCTGTCTAAAGGGCATACACGGTAATTTTACTGGTAATTGAGTCGAGGCTCTATAAATTGAGCCCTTCGGTTATTATTGTTAATCAAGGAATTGATATTAGTTGTAGTAGGTTACAGGGCAAAAGCTAGAGATTTCCACGAAGGTGTAGAGGTTTGTAATATTGTGAGGGTTTCCATCTCGGCAGTGAGGCCTACTGTAAAACTAGCATTGCTTTCAATGACATTTTTTTTAATTGAGTGTAGTATATATATATATATATATATATATATATATATATATATTATATATATATACATATATATATATATATATATATATATATATATAATATATATATATATATATATATATATATATATATATATATATATATATATATCTAAGGTGTGGTTAGAAAATAACCGGACTGAATTTATATGGCCTTTTATTTCTGAACTTTCACATTAAAACCCTAATCCTCTTCAATATAGACTTCTTCTTAATAATAATAGTAATAATCTTTATTGTCCACTTTGCAATAGCTTTAGACAGGGTTAAGACTTAAATTTAGTCCTAAACTACATACATATATAAAATTACACAGCCCCACAAAACAAAAAGTGGGGTATACTTTTGATGCGATATATCAGATCCGTAGTATTTTTTGCCCGCTGATCACGAATCTGACGTCAGAATATCGCCATCACATCTCAATTTTTTTCTAACCTCAAAAAATAGGTAAAAATTAGTAAAAATTAAGAAAAATATACTCCTAAAAAATTGATTCAAGCTTTTTCATGAATCCAAAGATGTATTAATATGTATTCGGACACGCTAAGCTAATATTCATCGGTTGGATTGAGCCATACAGTTCTGTTTTCTTTCTAACCTCAATAAATCAGACAGATATAGTGCTTCTCGAATGCAAAAACGAATTCAAATTAAAATTCAACCGATCCTTACCAAATTTGGTACACGGAGATTTTTTGGGTCGCTGATCACGAATCTGAGGTTGGATTTGCAAAATTCAAGATGGCAGATGTTTTCGCGCCATTTTGAACGCCGAGAAAATTCATCGGTCGATTTTTATTCTTCTACCTGCATCCAGGGCACCTCCACGTGGTGACGGTGGGCAACGGTGTTACTCCACTAGCCGGCAGAGTCCCTGGATAACGGCTTAGATGCCGTCATGGCAGGTAGAAGAAAGAGAATTACGATGCAGGGACTCGGAAACCCAGTATCGGCGGTTGGTCAGGGTGGGAAAGCGGGCCCGCAGCCGTCGTCATCCAGCGACCGTAGCTCTTCATGTGTGGGTGACTTGGCTCATGTAGAGTATAATGCTACAAGAAAACGGTCTCACGGTACAAGGACTTTTCATAAGTGCGATAAAAACAGTGATTCATTTTGTTATATTTGCTGTCAACACGTATTGAGTAAAATGGGGTCACCGATAACGGATAAGATTAAAACCTTATATAAGGATTGTTTTAACATTGAAATACAGCACCAGGATACAGATTGGGTTCCCCACATCATTTGCAGTTCTTGCAAAATAATGTTGTACATCAATAAGAAGGCGATTAAATATTCCAGACCAGCAATATGGAATAGACCATACAGTGAAAATGATTGCTACTTTTGTATGAATGTTGTATCTAGGCATAACCGAAAAAATAAAAGCACTATTATAAAGATGTTTCGACAGTAACAAGACCAACTAAACTAATTCCGCCTCCTGAACCACTTGATGCTGATGTTATAGAAACAAATGATTTCACCTTATCAGTTCATGCCGAAAACATTGAGACTGTCGAAAAAGATTCAAACACTGTTACTAATGAATGTTCTAGTGACAACCTATCATATTCTAGTGACACAGATAAAGAATTTCTACCATACAACCGTAAACCAGAACCAATACTCGTATCACAGTCAGAACTTACTGATCTAGTCAGAGATTTAGGCTTATCCAAAGATGGTTCAGAGCATCTTGCTTCCTTTTTAAAGAAAATACATTTACTTAAGCCAGAAGCTACGATTTCTTATTATAGAAACAGAGATGAAGAATTTCGAAAATATTTCACAATGGACGAGGAATTGTCACTTTCATATTGTACCGATGTAAAAGGTCTAATGGATGAATTTCAAAATAACTCATACGATCCTGAAGAATGGAGACTGTTCATTGATTCTTCTAAACGGAGCATTAAGGCAGTTTTGCTGCATAATACCAACGTTTACGCTCCCATTCCGATTGCTCATTCCACAGTTATGGAAGAGCAATATGAAAAAAAATGAAGCAGCTTTTGATGAAAATAAAATATGCTGATCATAACTGGAAAATTTGTGGAGATCTGAAAATTGTAACAATATTGCTTGGCCAACAGTCAGGGTTTACACTTTATCCCTGTTATAAATGTCTGTGGAATAGCAGAGAGAGGGAACGTCATTATAAGAAAAAAATTTGGCAAACAAGAGAATCGTTCACTCCTGGTGAAAATAATGTATTGTTTCCACCATTGGTAGATCCAGGAAAAGTTCTTATTCCCCCGCTTCACATTAAGCTTGGACTTATGAAGCAATTCACGAGAGCATTAGATACAAACGGCCCATGTTTCAAATATTTGCATAAAAAATTTCCGAAATTTTCTGAAGCTAAAATTAAGGCAGGCGTATTTGACGGGCCACAAATAAGAAAATTGTTTCAAGATTCATTATTTGTTACTAAAATGAATAAAGTTGAAAAAGCTGCTTGGCTCAGTTTTAAAGAAGTCGCAACAAACTTTTTGGGAACTAATAAAAGTCTTAAGTACAAAGAAATAGTCGAGAAAAAATTTTCAAACATTAGGTTGCTTAATGAATCTAAAATTACATTTCCTGGACTCCCACATCGATGATTTCCCAGATAATCTTGGTGACTACAGTGAGGAGCAAGGGGAACGTTTTCACCAAGATCTGAAAATCATAGAAAATCGGTATCAAGGACGATGGGATGACCATATGCTAGCGGACTATTGCTGGTCGCTAAAAAGAGAAACAAGTCCTCAAAAGCGTTTGGGCAGAAAGCCTTTGAATAGGTCATTCGCGGAAAAAAGAACAAGATACAGCCAAAAAAAGGAAAGTTAGGCGCGGGTCTAACCTTCGCAATTCTAGGGCTTAAGGGTCTACTATTTGAGAGTATATGGTTTAAAAGTCCTGGTTTTGAGTTTATTGGGTCTCATTTTTAAAGTTACAGGGTTATTGAGGTCTATTTTTTGAGGTTACAGGGTGTGGGAGTCTAAGGTTTCAGGGTTTAGGGTTTAAGAGTGTCAGGTTTGAGGATTCCCCAACTGTATACCAAATTTGGTAGGAATCGGTTGGTTTTCAAAAAATTTGTCCGCCATCTAGGATCCGCCATTTTGAATTTTGCAAATCCGACCTTAGATTCAGGATCAGCAACCCAAAAAACCCCCGTGTACCAAATTTGGTAAGAATCGGTTGGATTTTAATTTGAATTCGTTTTTGCATTCGAGAAGCACTATATCTGTCTGATTTATTGAGGTTAGAAAGAAAACAGAACTGTATGGCTTAATCCAACCGATGAATATTAGCTTAGCGTATCCGAATACATATTAATACATCTTTGGATTCATGAAAAAGCTTGAATCAATTTTTTAGGAGTATATTTTTCTTAATTTTTACTAATTTTTACCTATTTTTTGAGGTTAGAAAAAAATTGAGATGTGATGGCGATATTCTGACGTCAGATTCGTGATCAGCGGGCAAAAATACTACGGATCTGATATATCGCATCAAAAGTATACCCCACTTTTTTTTTGTGGGGCTGTGTTATCAGTTAATTACATAAAAAAAGTATTGGTCAGATAAACAACAATAACTGCAAATACATGATACACAATAAACATACTGAATTAATTAAAAGTTTTTCGCTTCAGAGGCGACCAAGATAATCCTTAAATTCTTGTAAATTGTAAAATGCCTCTTCCAATAAAATATTCTTTAGTCTCTTTTTAAATCGGTTAATGCCCAGGTTTTTCATAGACACAGGCAATAGGTTATACACTACAATACTTTGGTAAAATGTACTTTTATAGTATTTGGCTGTATTTGGTAGGACCGAGCGAATGAGGTCTCTTCTAAGAGGGTATGGCACAATCCTAGAGCCAGAAATATATTTGTTCTTCATTTTGTGCATTGTTAGTAGGCTCTTATACATGTAACAAGACGGTAATGTCATAATGCGATCTTTTTTAAAATATTCTTTACATGAATCTCTAGGTTTTACATTATTAATTGCTCTCACACACCTCTTTTAAAAATTTTTTTTGAAAAATGCCCAGACTTCCAGGCTCATTCCCCCAGAACTGAACTCCATAAACCATCCTTGAATGGAAATATCCATAGTAAACCAGTTTCAACACCTTGAGAGTCACTACATTTCTCAGAACACGTATAGAGAAGCATATTGCTTGGGCGTAATTTTGTAACTTATGAAAAGGTGTTTAATTGCGCCCCACGTAGGCTGCGTCCTTTTGTAACATTGGAACTTACCCGCTTTAATTTCTTGATACTGAATTGAGTGAACCCTGATTTTAAAAGAACTAAAGAAATTAAACACACACTAGCTCAGTTTTCCTTGGTAGAGAGATATGGGTAAGAGATAATTTTCTTACGTCTTTTTGGAATTAATTTCTATTTTTTTAAAAGGCTTTAGCTGTACCAAATTTTTGGGCACCATCCATTTTAAAATAGAAAAGGATCTAACTTCAGCTAAAAAAATGGAAAAATGCTGAAGGAAAGTATTGTTGGTAAACAAGTTTCAGTTTAAGCTTTCTCAGGTGTGCTTCAAATTTAAGGTTTAAATCAACAGTTAAACCCAATATTTTTGACTGTAAAATGGAGTTGATTTTATAATCACTTGTAAACATGTTTTTACATAGCGGTTCCGAGTTTCTATTTTTGAAGACCAAGAGACAGGTTTTATCAACATTAAGCTTTAGCTTGTTCGCAGCGAACCAGTTAGTTAATTCATTTATACAATCTTTGGTCGCTATTTGCAATTTTTAGGGATTGTCGTCACTCAGGAGACAAGTTGTGTCGTCAGCACACATTACAACTTTTGCCTTGATATGTTTAGAAAGATCATTTGTATAAATACTGAATAACAAAGGCCCAAGCACAGATCCCTGTGGAACCCCAGCAGTCACATCCCCAAGATCAGAATCATAGCGATTCCCGTCAGTAAGAATTGAAACATATTGTTTTCGATCAGACAAATAGGAACAAAACCAAGTCATTGCTACGCCTCTCATGCCATATTTCTCGAGTTTCTGTAATAAAATATTATGATCTACTACATCAAAAGCTTTTGTTAAATCCCATTGTACAATGACTCAATACTTTCCCTGGTTTCGCACACCATAAACATAATTTAAAATTTCAAAAAGGGCACTCTCTGTTGATAAATTGGATCTAAATCCATACTGAGAAGGAGTCATCAAATTATTCTTTTCTGAGAATTTTTTTAAACGAGTATGTACAGTCTTTTCAATGATCTTCGTAATAACATTAGCTAATGAAATTGGACGATAGTTTGTTATTTCATTATGTTCATCATTTTTATATAAACTGGTATTACCCTAGATATTTTTAACTGATCTGGAAAACACCCCTTAGCAAAAGATACATTAATCAGGTCTTGATCCTTATATCGCTCTACTGTGGTCCAGGAATTCAGTTTTTCGTTCAAAATTATCTGCAGGTCTTAATTTTTAATCGTTTTGGATAATTTTTTTTAAAAAAATACTCGTAACTAAATTTCCAAAAAATCTCTCGACGCCGATTTTTGAATTATGGACAATATTTGGTTGTTTTTTTACCATTTTCGCATAATTTTTCGAAACTGTTCGAACTTTGTATAACCGGAAATTATTTTCAGTTCAATAAGCAATTTTTCAAACAAAGAGACGGTCTTGCCATGGGTTCTCCTCTTAGCCCTTTGCTAGCAGAAATTTTCATGTTAGAACTCAACATGCAAAAAATATTCTCTTTTGGTTTAGATATGTGCACGACATCTTAGTATGTTTCCATGGAAATGATATTGAACTAAATTGTACTTTAAATTATCTAAATAATATACACCCCATCATAAAATTCACATTGGAAAAGGAAACAGATAATAAAATAAATTTCTTAGATGTTACAATCTCATTTTTCGCAAACCGGCGTTTTCAGATCTCACCATCCTAGCTGACTCAATACACCCTAACTCCCATAAACTGGCAGCCTATAGATCTATGATCCATAGCGCCTTCAATATCCCTCTTGGTAAAAATAATTTAAAAAAAGAACTGAACACAATCAAAAATATAGCACTCAATAACGGCTTCTAACCTAAAATAATTAATACTTTAATAAGCCGTAAACAAAAACAAACCAGTTTCAGCTTAATTTACCCTGTAAAAGAAAACCGAGAAAAGAAAAACATTCATACCTCTGACATATTTTGGTCCGATCTCGGATAAAATATCCCAAATTCTCACGGCCGAAAAAACAAGAATAGCTTTAAAACCCGCTCAAAAATTACCCAATATAGTTTTCAATGCCAAAGATAAAACTAATAGAAATAGTAAATGAGGAGTTTATAACCCTAATTGTCAAGAGTGCAATAGCTATTACGTAGGCCAAACGGGATGGAATTTCAAAACAAGATTTGCAAAACACAATGCCTCTTACAGGCTAAAAAAATGAAAAACCCCACTTTGCTAAACATTTCTTAGAAACAGGTCGTCCATTTCCCAAAATCAATTGTTTACAAATACTTCATATGACACCTAAAAGGTCAAAACTTAATTTCTTAGAATTCAGAGAAATTTACAGACATTTAAATGACCATAATATAAATTTACTGAATAGTCAAATAGACGTAACAAATTCCGTCCTGTACCAACTGTTTTAGTGCATAATAGACCCATATCTGTTCATCGTATAAACATAAATACCAAAAATCTGGTTTAGTCTTAGTTAAGCGTTTGACAATGTAGTTGTACTACAAAATCGCGATAAGGCAATTGTAAAATCTTTACAAATATATTTAGTGACAGTTAACAAAGTAATTAAGTAATTTTATTGTTAAAATGTACTGTCACAAAGTAACGGAGCAATCAATCAACTCTTCATATTGTTAGCCGAAAGATGAGTGCGAATCATTTTATATGATATATCTAACCTTTCTACTTAAGTTTTTATGCCCGTTGGCACAAAGTTAAATGAGGATTTTGGGGAAAAATGTCAATAATCAATTTTTCGTTCTTCTGCGACACTTTTCTTCTCGAATCTTGTTTTGGTAGCACATCAACATTTTTCAACGAAGAGTATCGTTTCACCCACTTGCTAATAAATGCCCTCGACTTGCCCATATACTTAGCAGCCTCTGTAGGCGCCATTGTCAGACCTTTTGGATAGTTACATAGGAACACAGCATTGAAGCGCGACGCACATTCAGCATTCATATTCGATAATATACTTTTTAACCATAAATAAGGTTAAAAATAAATCTCTTTCCACAAAGCATTGTTTGCAAGAGTGCCAACAATAACCTCAAAAAAAAAGAATTTCTTTTACCGACTACGAGTTAGAGGCGACACGTTCGTAATTGACTGACTATAGATAACGTTAAAAAAACACCCTCGTTATATATGTATTTTTTATTGCGGAATTAGATGCCAAAAAATGACGCATTTTATTTTTTACAAGTAGCAATCTGATCACCAGACAAAATTGGTATTTAATATTCATATAACTATATCAATCCTCCAATATTTTCAAAGAGGAGCCCTGCAGAAGCACAACCTAACCTAAAAATGGGCAATAAAATTATACGAAAAAGTTAATCCAGCCGGAAGGCGAGAGATTCCGTCGAATATTTTGAACCTAGAAAAGACTATAAAGACAATAAATTCCATATAAATTCACTGCTTCCATATTAAATTGGAATATTTGACCGCCATAAACAGTCTAATAGCTAAAATGGAATTTGCAAATTGACAGACAAACTCTCATAAATACGCCGACATAAAATTTTATAGTTTTTCGGTTAGGAATTCAATTAAATCACTATTAATATGAGTTTTTAATTATGCCATATAATGTCTCCTTAAATATTTTTACTTGTGGTTTATACTTATTAAATAGTTTCAGTTCGTAAATGATGATCAAATATGGGGTGGGCCATTTAAAAATTTAAATTTAAAAATGCAATAAAACAAAAACGGTTTGAAAGTTTGCCAAATTTATTTTTTTGTTGTGAAGTGCAATTGTTCCGGTTAGAGATGGAATATTATTTCATTCATATGGCTGCCGCGGCTGGCCTCACAGTACCCCATTCGATCGGACCAATTTTCGAGCACTTTTTTCGAGTGTATGGGGTCGTATCTCGGCAATGACATCACGAATGTTGGCCTTCAAATGCTCAATTGTCTCTGGTTTGTCGGCATAACACTTGTCTTTAACGGCGCCCCACAGAAAATAGTCCAACGGTGTCAAATCGCAGCTTCTTGGCGGCCAATTGACATCACCATTTCGGCTAATTAAACGACCATCAAACGTTTGACGCAATAAATCGATTGTAGCATGAGATGTGTGGCAAGTTGCACCATCCTGTTGAAACCAAACATCGTTCACATCAATACCATGAAGAGCGGGCACAAAAAATCGGTTATCATGGTGCGATAGGTGTCTCCATTGACCGTAATGGTTGCGCCGTCCTCATTTTCAAAGAAATATGGGCTAATGATGCCTCCGCTCCACAAGCCGCACCAAACAGTCACTCGTAATGGGTGCATTGGCTTCTGTAAGACCACGTGTGGGTTTTCTGAGCCCCAAATACGGCTATTTTGCTTATTAACGTACCCACCAAGATGAAAATGAGCTTCATCCGAAAAGATGATTTTTTTGGCAAAATCGACATCATCGTGCAGTTTCTCGTTGGCCCATCTAGCGAAGCGAAAACGAAGCGGATGGTCATGCGGCTTCAACTCTTGAACCAATTGAACTTTGTAAGGCGTCATACCGAGATCTTTTCGCAAAATTCGACGTAAACTGGTGCGTGAAATGTTCAGTTCTTGAGAACGATGACGAGTTGTTGTTGATAGATTCTCACGCACACTCTCACAGCTTCGATATTTTCGGGTGTACGCACTGTACGAGCACGCTCACGTCTTGGCGCATCAACAATGAAACCAGTTTCACGAACTTTAGCAATAAACTTGCGTATACCGGGCACTGTTGGTCCTTCTCTGCGATCAAATTTTGTACGACATTTTCGTGCAATTTCCGAACCAATTGTCTTTGTTTTGGAAATAAATTTCCAATAAATCCCAACGTTGCTCAAGCGTAAATCGATTCATTTCGTTCAGTGGAGATAATATACTGAATTTTGTGACAAAATAGAATGACATAAGTATTGCCAGATTCGAAATAACCGGTGGTTCAAATTTAAACCAATAGATGGCCCACCCTTTATAATGGACTAAAAGTTCGCTTTCTAACAACGGATAACTTTAACAGTGCTGTCAATAACTATTGTAACCAATTTCAAAAAGTAAGCTATATATATATATATATATATATATATATATATATATATATATATATATACCGAGTGACACAGCCAAAGAATTTAAGACTATTCATTTATCGTACCATTTTCGAGAGTCTAAGTGGCTCCTTCAAAATTTTAAGCTTTACATTCAGTTACAGAATTTTCTCTTTAAATAATGATCAATATCACCGAAATTAAGATAGGAACACATATTTTTTTATTAAACCTAGTTACACATTACAGATTTTTTTGCCAACATACATCTAACAGAACTATCTAACGGATCCAACGGATTTAATATTATTTTCAGAAAATAAACCGTTTTTTTATGCAATAATGTGATATAAACAAGTTCCATTACGGACTTAGTAGGCTGTGATAAAACAAACGAACCGAAAGGTATGGTTGCTGCGGCCATGGCCGTTGTTATAGTTGACTTTACGTCAAAAATAAATTTTCGTTAACAAAAATGTATTCAACGGATGAAAAGTAGACATGTTATTAATTTATGGAGAGTGCAGAAAGAATAGCCGACAAGCCGCCAAGTTGTACATGGCAAGATATCCCGATAGGAGGCACCCACTCAACAATTATTATTTAAGGGTAGAGCAGCAGTTTAGAAGGCAACCGATTGAACCTGCTGATGTATTTATTGGTGCCGAAGAGCCAGAAAATCAATGTATTGTATTTATATAAGACATGTTAAAGAAAAAAAACGGTGTAAATCGTGAAACTGATCGCCGCATTTTAAGAAAATATAAATTCAGGTCTTACAAATATCAAATAAATCAACATTTATTTCAAACAAATTACCAAAGAATGGATTATTGTAATTGATTTTTGCAAAGATACCACCTTGACAACCAATTTCATTACAACATTCTATTTTCGGATGAATGTAGATTTATCAATTTGGGTCTATTTAATCGTAACAATAGTCGTAGTAGTATATTGGTTCCAAGAAAATCCTAGAATTATGCCAGAAAGTGCCTATCAAGAAAGATTCGGCTTTTAACGTGTGGTTGGGTATCCTTGGCACAATAATTATTGATCCTATTATATTTGATGGTGCGTTAAATGGAGAAAGATATTTGGAATTCATTCAAAATGATGTTGAAGATTTTTTAGAAACTTTACCTTTAAATAACTAGAACTACTTGAATCAAAGATTTGGTGCAAATTGCTTAGGTACCAATGGTCCTAATAAGTGGCCTGCAAGATCACCAGATTCTGTAACTGAATGTAAAGCATTTTGTAGGTGCCACTTAGACTCGCGAAAATGGCACGATAAATGGACAGTCTGAAATTCTTTTTAAAGTGAGATAAAACGAACAAAAACAATTGCTAGTATATCTGCGCTGGCCGCATAAGTCTAAGAATTTAAATCAGTTTTTGCCAGTTACCTGTCAAACAAATGTCAGTTTGTGTACATCGTTGGAAAGAGAATTTCAGAGCAAATTGAAATTGATAAAAAATATACAGGGTTCCATAAAAAATAAGAAAGTTGCAGTCACTTCCGGGCAAACTGGAAGTAGTTAAAATATTTCTTAAGTTATGAAAAAAGCCTAATAATGTCCCATTCTGGTATCTAAAAATGCAAATATGTAACTTTCAAAATAGAAAAATTACAGGGTGTTACATGTTGGCTATGTCACCCGATATATATATATATATATATATATATATATATATATATATATATATATATATATACCGCTCATAGAAGTGTGTACATTAAATAAAAAAAATTAATGTAAGGAAAACATTTTATTACATAATACATCACTATACAACACCTAAAAAGGAACTCGTCAACACTATAAAAAATTAACTTTAATATTAAACATTATTTTCATCAAAAAACTTTGTTTTTTTAATTTATAGAGTGATAGCTACTCCAGGCATCTTGAAGAAGACCTCAAAGATGATTTTTGGGCAGCTCTGTACAGCTCATCCCATAGCAATTCAATGGGGTAGAGGTCTGGACTCTGTGGTAGCCATGCCATCATTTTGAGCATTTTTTGGTTTGCTAGAGAGCCCTTACAAAGCTTTGAGGTGTGTTTAGGATGGTTGTCATGCATTTGCTTTCCGATTAATCGCAACTCAGTGGTAACATCTTTGTTTGTACCCAGAACAAGTGCAAAGAAATTACCGCCCAAACCAAGGAGGAAGGCAATTAAAGAATTAATATTAAACTTCGTGCCTACCCCAATAATTCCAAGTCCCTTTGTTCAGTTGCTAAGGCCATTAGTTAAAATTTCACTAAATTCACTATATCACCATTCACACAGCATATCAAACTATTGTCTCAACAGTAGTTAGCTGAACTCTTTGCTTCACATTCTACTGTCAATTTCCAAGGAAAAACACCACCTACTATTCCCATAGTGCAGTCAAGGATGTTCGATATTGTCTTCAGACAGCGTATCATAAAATGTATTCTAATGAAGTTAGACATCTAGAATACCTGCCATAATACTTCAGAAATCCAGGAGCAAACTAACACCGCTTTTCTGCAATTGTTTTAACTAATTCTACAGAAAGGAACATTTCCTTCCTGCTGGAAATATGCCACAGTTCCGCCGATACCCAAAAAAGACAAGAACACCTTGCCAAACAACTACCGACCATTAACACTGCTTTCAATAATATCGAAAGTTATGGAAAGGATACCAATCAGCATCTTCTAAATTATCAATAAAGATTTAATAATATTAGCGGCCATCAATATAGCTTTCGTAAGCAAAGATCAACAGCGGTTGTACTTGATATATCCAAGGCATTCGACTGTGTTTGTCATAACGGATTATTAGCTAAACTAAGCTCTTATGGTAGGCCTGAAGGGTTTTGTTTATGGCTTTCGTGTTTCCTGAGAGTGCGTTCTTTACGAGTGACAGGCGACAGCTTTCCTAATACCTTCACTATCAATCCCGGTGTGTCCTAAGACTCCATAATGTCTCATACTCGCTTTCTCATTTATATTAACGATCTACTGGAAAGGACGGCAGTATAGCCCAGACGTTAGAGACAAATTTTGACGAGAAGTTATCATTAGATGTTAACAGGCTGCATTTTGGCATATAGGTAATTTTTTGGACGTAGAATACGACAAAAAAACGTTTGCTCCTCTAAAGGATACGCTAAGCCTATAAAATCGAAATTAAACTGAAAAATTCGAATAACTAATAGCACCACGTGAAAGAACGGGAAACCGTAATTTAAAAAAATTATTTAAAATAAAATGGCTGGCTTATCCCCTCCAATTGCGGTGGGAATCATGCTTCCAACGTCATTTATGATTAAATTAACATTTCCGTATACCGTTAAAAATTGAAATTGGCTATTAAGAGGTTTCTCAGGATGCTGATTAAGAATCCGATGACAGATTTGAAAAATTCAAAATGGCGGATTCAATATGACGGCCAGAGAGTACGTAATTTTTTAAATTTCTTCGAGTAATTTGTGTTTTCAGTAATAGTTTTCTTTGTACTTGGTTGTTTAAATGAAATATAAATACTTTATACTTAAAGCTTAGACCTTTATCTTTCATTTTCCATCTTTAATTTTTTTTTTTATTTTAAGTTTAAGTTGTATGATTAATAATAATCAGAAAATATTTTTATTATGAACACTTTTTTTACACTATAAAACAAACAATGGAAAAAAAACTGGCAAAGAATAGAGAAGTTCATCTAGCCTTCATAGACATAAGAAAGGCCTATGACTCAGTACCAAGTCAAAGATTATGGAACGCAATGAAAGAAATAGGCATTGACAAAGAACTAATATACGCAGTAAAAGCTCTCTACGAAAACAACACAGTGAACATAAAAATAGGACATAAAATAGGGAAGAGATTCCAAATATCAAAAGGCCTATTACAAGGATGCTCTACATCCCCAACACTATTCAAAATATACCTCGAACAAACATTAAAAAAATGGAAGCAAAAATGTAGTGGAATGGGAGTCCCAATACGAGAAGATTACTTATATACTCTAAGTTTCGCAGACGACCAAGTAATTATAGCGCAAGATGAGGAAGACCTCAGTTATATGATAAGAAAACTGAAAGAAGAATACACTAAAGCAGGATTAGCAATAAACTTTGATAAAACGGAATATCTAACAACAAAGGCGGGAAACGTGGAGAATCTAGAAGTAGATAAACGAAACAATAATCAAAGGAACCGATAGATTTAAATATCTAGGAACCATCATTTCATAAAACGCAACATCAGAAGAAGAGATTAAAGCTAGATTAGGACAAACGCGGACATGCATAAGACAATTAAATTCGATCCTGTGGGACAAGCACATTACAAAGAGAAACAAAACACGCATATACAAATCAATAATACAAAGCATAATGACATACGGGTCAGAAACATGGACGATCAACAAAAGAAATAAATCTAAAATTAACGCGGTAGAGATGGAGTATTGGAGAGGATGTTGTAGAGTGGCACGTATGAAGAAATAAGAAGCAGAATGAACATCAAAGAGAACGCAATAAGCACCGTTGAAGGAAAACGATTAAAATGGTATGGATACATAAGACGAAGCGAAGATAATAGGTGGATAAAGAAAATAACGGAGTGGAGCCCTATAGGGAGAAGAAAAAGAGGAAGACCCAGACGATCGTGAAGAGACGATGTGGACGAGGCTATGGAGGACAGGGGTTTAACAGATGGAGACTGGGAAGATAGAAACGGATGGAATCAAAGGCTGAGAGAAGGAAGACAGCGTCAGCTGTAGAAAATCCTTGTTATATATATACTATTATTATATAACCTGGCCAGAGAACCTATGTATGAATTAAAAAAAAAAACACGTAATTCGGACAAAATGGTTCTTGAGTGATAAACGCACTAACGGACAGACGTTGCATTTTATACATATTATAAGTTATAGATTATTATTCTTATTATTATATAACCTGAAAAGAAAACATATGTGTGAATAAAAAAAAACACGTAAATCGGATAAGTGGTTTTCGAGTGATAAACATACTAACGAACAGATAGACAGACAGAGAGACGTTGGATTTTATATATTTTATATTCTTTGCTACATGATATTGTTCCATATTTAATGGTTTATTCAGTGGATTGCAAGAGAACGCGCGGCAAACTGTTTTCCTACTTGATTCACTATTATCGTCACTGCTTATTCCTTATGTTACTTAACGTACTAAAATATTTTATTTATTTATTTATTTTATTTATTTATTTATTTACGGGACAGGCCAGGCCCATTAACTCATAAAGACAAAATACAAAAGTTTACATCTATAAATGACACAACAGGGTATTCAAGTTTAATATAGATGTCAGTTTTGAATAACTAAAAGAATCATTGTTAAAGAATTTAAAATTAATATGACGTAGAAATTTACTCTGAACAAGCTCCAAGCTCCAAGCATGGCAAGCAAAAGGTGGGTTCCACACACATGAGCAATATTCCAAAAGAGGCCTAACCAACAAGCAGTATAGCATTTTTATAGAGGTAATGGATGAAAATTCTGATGAGCAACGCCTAATGAACCCAAGCATCCTCAGATACCTAGACATTACCTCGGTTATATGAAGAATAAAACTCAGTGACGAATCAAACTTAACCCCCAGATCCCTAACATTAACCACGGATACGAGGGAAGTCCCATTTATGCTGTAATCAAAAAACAATAGATTGCGCGATCTCGAGAAAGACATAGAGAAGCATTTAGAAGTATTTAAAACCATACGGTTTAGCTGACACCAGTCACTAAGTCTATCCAAATCACCCTGCAATCCCACACTATCCTGAATCGATCCAACCGCCGTATACAACTTCAATCATCAGCAAAGAGCAAAAACCTGGAAGACCGAAAGCAGTAGGCCTATAACCTGGAGAGAACATATGTATGTTTAAAATAAAAGCATGTAAATCGGATAAGTGGTTCTCGAGCCATAAGCGCACTAACGGACAGACAGACAGAGAGACGTTGCGTTTATTATATATTATAGATTTGCAATTTACTGTAGGCCCGTTACAATATTGCAAATCAAAATTTGGTTTTAAGATTTGCAAATTATAAAGCAACAAAAATAAAAACTATTAGTATCATTGGAAAGCTGAAAGTCTCCTCTTCAAAAAGCTTTCTTTTAGTTTTTTTTTTTCACTCTGAGAACAAGTAATATCGATTAATTTTCGAGCGGTGCCCGTAGACTTTCAAATTAACCTGTTTAGAGGGCTACACTTCTTGAATCACCTATCCGAATTTTTAATAAATTCTCACGCTAATAAAAAAAATCTGGAAAAAATTCTATATACTATTTTTTTGTAAAATTTCCTGCTCTTTCAAGTGGTCCTATTCGTTTTTCAGTATCTTTTTTATTTTTCGAGATTGTGGCGTGTTAAAAAAATTGCCCTTCCATTTGGGCCCAATTTTGTACCGTCAAAAAAACGCCCGCACATTGAAGCGCAATTTTGAAACGCCTTAACTTCTTTGCTTTTAATGAGTATATTATTTATTAAACAGAAGTCGTTATTTGCCCCTTATGTATATCATAATTTCTGAGAATGGATTGAGTGGATATTAATACTGAAAGAACTAGAGAAATTTGACATAAACTAGCTCAGTTTTTTGGTAGAGAAATATGGATAAGAGATAATTTTTGTACGTCTTTTGAAAATAGTCCCTACAGTTGTTTAAAATTTTGGTTCTACAGATTTTGGGCACCGTTAATTTTAAAATAAAAAGAATCTAACTTCAGCTCAAAAAAATGAAAAAATACTGAAGGGTTATGTAGTTGGTAAAAATTTTTTAATATGGTACAACCGTTGCGTCCTGAAAGGTAAAACGGGTGATTCAGTGAAACGCTAGATTTAAATAAAGAAAAGGGTTTATTAATGACAAAATTAAAAGTTCTAACTTCGCTACACTTTAAAGTTACTACTACTAAATAAAATCCCTTAATCTAGTAGAAGGTACGATCATATAGAGTCTTTAAATCAGGACTCTAATTAAGGCTTAGCTAAACGTGATGTTAAAAGTTCGTGGGGATAACTTCATGAGTTACCCGTTTTGTATAGACGATGTAAACGCACTTGTCAGCAGGAAACTAGATCTACGGATTGATATACTGATGACTTACGGTTTTTCTATGAGTTTTTGGCCAGTCCTGGTGAGATATTCATGACACTGATGTCTCCACCTTGGCTATCCCAGTTCCCTTTGGGCTACTAAACTTTTCTCGACCCCTAAAGGTCTGGGAATAAGCAGGATATTTCAAGGAAAAGGCTTTGAACTTGAAAACTAAAACCGTTTCTGCACTACTACTTCACTAATAAAAACGAGTACGGCAACGTGATAAAAAAAAAAGCCTACTGGGCTGCACTGCGGCTCTATGATGGGAAAAAAAGCCTGTACTCAACTCGGCTGGAAAAAAGCCTACTACGGCTACATGAGGGAAAAAAGCCGTTACTACAACTCGACTGGAAAAAGCCCCTTACATCTCGGCTGGAAAAAAAAGCCTACTACGGCTACATGATGGAAAAAGCCTTGAACAATGCCATCGGCACGCGTAAATATTTTTATCCCTTCCTTAAAGTAACGTCTTTAAAATGGCTACTTCCCGGATACAAATCTCTGACCAATCAGACAAATTTGATGCAAATTAAGGAGTTCAGTAGTCAAATAAGTCAAGTAAAATATGAATGAAACTGCTCAACAATTTAAAACACTGTTTTAAACTACACTACTTAAAAGTTGAAATCACTGCAATAAATATAAAAATGGAGAAAAAATATAAGTTATAGGGAGAAAAACAGTGTCGTAACATGATCTTAAAATCTAGGAAAAAAATGAATGTTACAAGATATTACCGACAAACTTTAGCAAACTTTTTTTTATCGTGTTCTACATCCAAAAATGCAGCCTGTTAGCACTTAATGAGAGCTCAAAACACCTGACCAGTGTGCTATCAGTCCTGTAGCGCTTTAGGAATCTTCTACAGCACGTATGTTATGCCCATAAAAACAATTTTCTTATCGCGAATATGTGTGTCCATCCAGACTTATTCAGTATTCTAACTTCGAAAAGTCGAGATACTTCATACAGTTATAAATGAAGGAAAGTAATTTTAAGTTGACAATAAGCATAATATCCATCCGATCAAATCCGTGAGACTTTCAGTTCCACCGTAACTTTCGTGAATAATACGAATACGTATCGCATACATAAGACCAATAATCTATAAAAGATAAGCAGAAAATCTCCTTGACCCGTGGAATTTATTTTCTTTGAATTTTTATTGAAAACAAAGTTTATTTTAAATCATTTTCGGAATTTTAATAAGTCGGCACTAAAACAATTTAAAAAAAGGTTAAGTACTTATTGTGAATTTATAAAAAAATGTGAAAGGTACCGACCAATGTATGCTACTTTATATTCTATATGAGGTTTTGCTGTTATTTATGTGGTTGCAATACAATGGTTATTTGACGTTATTGCTTTATTTCAGGTTTATACGGCCTGTAAAATCAGTCTGATCATGGCTTATACTCGTAGATATGTAGTGAGTCATACGACGTCATTTTATGGGAAAAAATAAAGGGAAAGAGTCATTTAACTTTATATACCAGGTTGTTTAAAACTTACCGTAATCAGAACATCTCAATTTTTCATTTGTAGAGGTATATAATACAGGTATGGTAAATCCCAAGATATAAGATCCTACCTTTTTGCTTTTTCAATGGGGCGATAAACAACCCTATTACGGTTTTGTGCATACTTGCCAGATATTACGATAAACGTATTTTTATTTTACCTTCTTTGTATACCGCTCTCACTTGCACCTGTAATTATATTGGATCTATTTTTACTACCTGGCAACCCGGTTTGGAGTCTTTAAGTATTTGATAATAGAGGTCTAATGACCACAGGTTCCCATTATGATTCGAAAGATACTTTTTATTATTTTTATTTTTAGTTTTCCTTACAACTTACAACGTAACGGTTCTATTTTAATTATGTGGCGCCCGTGGGAAAATTGCAATAGTGGTTATCGAAAGAGAAAATATTTATCACTTAACGCTAAACAGATAGTGAAAAATGTTTACGACAGTTTGGTAAAAAGAAATTTGAATAAACAATGTGCTTTGCAAGAAACCAGTGAAGTAACAAAAACCCCAATTTCTACGATTAAGGGTATTGTAGGAAAACCATCACTCATGAACAGGAAGAAACGGGAAGATTTTTAAATGCATCATGTAGACGGTTGTGAAAGAGACGTCATCAGGAGATAAATATATTCTATGTATGAAGAGCAGTTGGCGCCGACACTAGACAAAATAAAATTGAAACTGGTGCAGGACAGGACCAATATACATTGTGGCCGATCAACTCTTCACAGAATTCTCTTAAGAATGGGATTCACGGTCCGAAAAATCAACAAAAGGAGAGTAGTGATGGAATCACAAAGATTACGAACCTTGCAACATACTTATTTACAAGAAATTAAAAAGTATCGATCAGAGAATTGGCCAATAATTTACACGAAACATGGTTCGATACCCATGCCAGCAGCACAAAATGTCAAACTAACGCACCTTCAAACAAAGGTAAGCGAATAACCATTTTGCATGCTGGATCTGAAAAGGGCTGGGTTTCAAATTGTCTACTATTATCTGCAAAAAACATAAAAGATTTTAGTTTGGACTATCACGAAGACACGACCGTAAAACTTTTTGAAAATTGGTTTTTGCCGAATGTTCCCGAACAGAGTGTTATAGTTATGGATAATGCAAGTTATCATAGGTTCCTAATGTAGCCAACACCAAATCGGAAATACAGGAATATATGTTAGAAAATTACATTTATTTTGACTTTAGTTATAAAAAAAAATGATCTTTTGGAAATTTTGAAAGACTATAAATTGAAAAAGAAATATGTTTGTGATAGTATGGCTAAGAAAATGAGACACACTGCGGCTTCCTCCGTCTTATTGTGTGTTTAATGCGATTAAACATATTTGGCATCAAGTTAAATCAAAAATAAGGGCACAAAATGTTTCTCCTACTTTAAGCGCGTTACTGATTGAATTAGTAAAAAAAGTTATAAATGATATACCTTGTGAAAGCTGGAAGAATTCCATTCAACACGTTGTTAAAGTTGAAGATTCATATATTTATGTAAATAATATAAAACCACTGATACAATATGTCTCCTCTTGTAAACCCCATTCATTCAAACTATATATGGTATTTGTACTTCTTATCCATTTGTTTTTACATGCATCTATAAATAAACATCTCCAAAAACACTTATAATTTTATTTATTTGCATTAATGAATAAAATTCTTAAGACCATCTCTGCAACCTATCATAAACAAAAGGTCAGAATTTTTATATTGCTCACTTAAAACGGCAAAAATTATGATCTTGGCGATTCTTATAAAACGTGTTCGCAGCTTTCAAAATTTTTTATTTATGAGGATAGCGCACGTGCTGCAGGGAAACCATTAGAGCATTACAGGAGTGACGCATGTGTGGAAAAAGCGATTCACGTTGGTCTTGAATCGCTGTAAATTGTACTCGGTCGAAAAAACAGTCCTAGGCAAATCGTTTGAAAGCGATGAGGTTCCCCATGAAGATTGCATGATAGGGTTGTACGAGAACTGACAAGCTGAACTTGATACGGATATGAAGTATTAGCGCGACGTCTATTCCTAGCAGGCAACGCTCTGAGAAGAATTAAACGGGCCAGAGCCATCGAACAAGTTCCATGAAAATAACTGTAAAATAGAGTCAACTCGCCAAACATTTTTCGGTGTTCGAAGGAATTAAGATTGATGGTCAATTATGTATCTCCAATTAGACGAATAGCTCTTTTCTGAATTAAATCCAATAAAGGCAGTGTATGTTTGGGAGCACAGCCCTAAACACGGGATCAGTATTTCGTCGTTGGTCGAATTTGAGTTTTATATAGAATTAAGCAAATGCTGGTTCAGAATCGTCTGGTTCAGAGACAGGATGTATTCATGTGCTTCCCCAGACAT
>CM032448.1:23206722-23296722 GCA_019049505.1 Pachyrhynchus sulphureomaculatus
ATTAAAAACAAGGGTAAAAATTGAAAAATTCAAAATAAAACGAGAACTATTAGAAATAGGTATATGACATACTTAACAAAAGTTGGAGGATTTTGTAAAATCTATCAGAAAAAATAATATACAGGATTTCTCACTTAAAAAATTTGAGAATTTTCAATTTAAAATAGTCGAAATGTATGAATTTATTTTGAACACCCTGTAGCATCCAACTTAAATTTCTTTACCTATATCTTATTTTTCATTTCTATATAACGCGCGTACAATTATGAGTATTCCACCTTCAGAAACAATGGCGCTACTGACAATTTTTTACAAAACTGAAAATTAGTATTTTTTTTTTTTAAATTGAAATATTAGAACAACTACTATGTTTAGGTATATAACATTGTCAATAAAAAAGTTATAATATTTTACGCAGAATTTAAAAATAAATTAGAAAATAGAAGGTTCCATTTAAAAAACATATGTTACATCGACCACACTTTTTTAAAGTACCCTGTATACTCAAAAATATTTTAAACTGTGCACCTTAACATTCCCTAAAACTATTGTATTTAACATTTTTTTCATCATTCCCGAAACAAATGAGATAATGAACTTTACTCTATCGTTGACTCACCCTGTACAAGATGGGTGCCGCATTTGCTGACAATTGAAAAAAACGCAAATGCATATTTCTCAAGCGTGTTTTGATCGTTTTCAAGCGTCGTTTCATAACTGTTGATGAAACTTGTAACCACCACTATACACTAGAGCAAAAAAAAACAGTTGAAACAATGGATTGAAGCCGGTGAAGTACACCAAAGAAAGCAAAGACGGTTCCATCAGCAGTGAAGGTTATGACAACAGTTTTTGGGATACGAAGGTATTTTGTTGATCGATTACCTTTAGAAAGATAAAACAATGAGCTCTAAATATTATTGTAATCTTTTGGGTCATGCAATGATTGGATGCAAAAATTCGTGAGAAAAGACCTGCTTTAAAGAAAAAAAGAATCATTTTTCATCAAGACAATGCACGTGTTTATACAAGTGTTTTAACGATGGCAAAATTCAACAAATTAACGTTCGAATTGCTTGAACATCCAGCGTATTCACCAGATTTGGCTCCCTTGACTATTATCTGTTTTCAAACCTGAAAAAATTTCTTGCTGGAAAGCGTTTTACATCAAATGACAAAGCTATTGTATCCGTGGATGAATATTTTGCAGACCTTCCCAAATCGTACTTTAATTGAATTATTGGAATTGGAATTATTGGAAAAACGTTGGAATAAATATACTGAAGTTTCCGAAGATTATACTGACAAATAAAACATATTTCACGTCAAAAAAAATTTTCGTTTATTGTTAGGTCGAGAACTTTTCAGACAGCCCTACTACTTCAGATTTTATAGCGTTAGCCCTAGAAGTTTTGGATCATTCCACGTATTCGCAAGACTAAGTAGGTAAATAGATATAAAATTATTTTTCTTTGTACTTACTTGTGGTAGCAAGTACGTATTTAAACTGATCCCATTCCCATTATAATAATTGACGTAGGCGCTTCATATCGCCACAAAATCAACAGGTAAGTCTCTGTCTAAAGGGCATACACGGTAATTTTACTGGTAATTGAGTCGAGGCTCTATAAATTGAGCCCTTCGGTTATTATTGTTAATCAAGGAATTGATATTAGTTGTAGTAGGTTACAGGGCAAAAGCTAGAGATTTCCACGTAAGTGTAGAGGGCTTCCATGTCGGCAACGAGGCCTATATATATATATATATATAACGGGTTTTTTCTACAGCTGACGCTGTCTTCCTTTTCTTAGCCTTTGATTCCATCCGTTTCTATCTTTCCAGTCTCCATCTGTTAGACCCCTGTCCTCCATAGCCTCGTCCACATCGTCTCTCCACGATCGTCTGGGTCTTCCTCTTTTTCTTCTCCCTAGAGGGCTCCACTCCATTATTTTTTTTATCCACCTATTATCTTCGCTCCGTCTTATGTGTCCATACCATTTTAATCATTTTTCTTCAATGGTGTTTATTGCGTTCTCTTTGATGTTCATTCTGCTTCTTATTTCTTCATTTGTTATTCTCTCCATACGTGTCACTCTACAACATTTTATCCAATACTCCATCTCTACCGCGTTAATTTTAGATTTATTTCTTTTGTTGATCGTCCATGTCATTATGCTTTGTATTATTGATTTGTATATGCGTGTTTGTTTCTCTTTGTAATGTACTTGTCCCACGAATTTAATTGTCTTATGTCCGCGTTTGTCCTAATCTAGCTTTAATCTCTTCTTCTGACGTTGCGTTTTTTGAAATGATAGTTCCTAAATATTTAAATCTATCGGTTCCTTGGATTATTGTTTCGTTATCGACTTCTAGATTCTCCACGTTTCCCTCCTTTGTTGTTAGATATTCCGTTTTATCAAAGTTTATTGCTAATCCTGCTTTAGTGTATTCTTCTTTCAGTTTTCTTACCATATAACTGAGGTCTTCCTCATCTTGCGCTATGATTACTTGGTCGTCTGCGAAACTTAGAGTATATAAGTAATCTTCTCGTATAGGGACTCCCATTCCACTACATTTTTGCTTCCATTTTTTTAATGTTTGTTCGAGGTATATTTTGAATAGTGTGTGGGATGTAGAGCATCCTTGTAATAGGCCTTTTGATGTTTGGAGTCTCTTCCCTATTTTTTGTCCTATTTTTATGTTCACTGTGTTGTTTTCGTAGAGAGCTTTTACTGCGTATATTAGTTCTTTGTCAGTGCCTATTTCTTTCATTGCATTCCATAATCTTTGTCTTGGTACTGAGTCATAGGCCTTTCTTATGTCTATGAAGGCTAGATGAACTTCTCTATTCTTTGCCAGTTTTTTTCCATTGTTTGTTTTATAGTGTATATGTAGTCTATACATGATTTTCCGGCCGTAAAGCCCGCTTGGTCTTCTCCAATTTTTCCTTTTATATTTTCCTCTATGATATTTTTAATAATTTTTCCATACAAAACGTCCCATACTCGATATTATGCTTAGGCCTCTATAGTTTGTGCATTTTCTGCGGTCTCCCTTTTTAAATATAGATACTATATAAGCTTTTGACCATTCATCTGGTATTTTATCTCCATTTATCGCTCTGTGGAACATGTTTCTCAGCATTCGATGTAGTTTATTAGACCCGTACTTAATCATTTCATTTACCACACCCCCAGGCCCTGCAGATTTATTATTTTTGAGTGTTTTTATTGTCTTCTTTACTTCTTCATAGATTAGTTCTATCTTTTTTTTTCCTTATTCTGTTCTTCTTCAGGGTTCTCTTTCTGGAATTCTTGTCTTCTGTTAGCAGCTTCTTATAATATTGTTCCCACTCGCTTTCTGGGATATGCTCTATATACATCTTCTCTCTATTGTTGGTCCTTAATGCTTTAATTATTCTCCATGACTCTGTGCTTCTAGTTCCTCCTATATACTGTTCTACATGTTTGCACGATTTTTCCCATCTCTCGTTCTTTTCTCTGTTTATCATCCTCCTCGTTTCTGCATTTTTCTCTTTATATTTCTGTAGATTTCGTATTCAGCCATTTTTGGTATAGTCTTTTTTTCTCCTTTATAGATTCTTTGATTTTTTCACAGATTCTAATTTTATGTTTCTTATTCTCTGTCTTCTTTACCTAATGCTTCTAGGGCCGCCTGTTTGATGCATTCTTTTATGTGGTCATACATCTGTTGGTTAGAAAATAACCGGACTGAATTTATAAGGCCTTTTATTTCTGAACTTTCACATTAAAACCCTAATCCTCTTCAATATATACTTCTTCTTGATCCCTATATCGCTCTACTGTGGTCCAGAAATTCAGTTTTTTCGTTCAAAATTATCTACAGGTCTTAATTTTTAACCGTTTTGGATATTTTTTTTCGTAACTAAATTTCCAAAAAATCTCTCGACGCCGATTTTTGTATTATGGCCAATTTTTGGTTGTTCTTTTACTATTTTTGGATAATTTTTCCGAAGTTTGCAATCTTTAAATGAACAAACCAAGGCAATTTATGTTTCTCGATACACATAATCTAAAATTTGTTGTTTCAAGACCTATAGGTTGCAAGGTAAATCAACATAGCCATTTTTCGGCCATTATTTGGACATATTTTGACCACATTTATCATGATTTTAGCCAGAAATGTGGTCAAAATCTGTCCAAATAATGGCCAAAAAAAGACTTGCGACGTTTAGGTCTTAAAACAACAAATTTTAGATTATGCGGATCGAGAAACATAAATTGCTTTGGTTTGTTGGTTTGTTACTCAAAGTTATCCAAAAATGATAGAAAAATAACCAAAAATTGGCCATAATTCAAAAATCGGCTTCCAGAGGTTTTTTGGAAATTTAGTTACGAATATTTTTAAAAAAATATATATTCAAATCAATTGGAAATTAAGACCTGTAGATAATTTTGAACGAAAAATTAAATTCCTGGACCACAGTGCACTCCATACGAATTTTCCATTGGTGAAAGCAGGTGCTTCAAATCGGCTTCTGACAGGTTCATTATGACCTCCGTCACTTTTTTCTTTACTCCGTCAACGGACTCAAAATGGGCTCCTTTCGACTCATTCTTCACTTTGGGTCTTAAAAAAAGTCACATGGAGCAAGGTCAGGAGAGTAAGGTCGTTGCTCCAACACGGGGATTCCATGTTTCGCCAAAAAACTAGTTGATTGCGTTGTCTTAGTGGAGGAACCAAAGCCGATTCTTCCACATTTCAGGTCTCTATGTTGATTTTTGTATGCTTTTCCTTCTAATTTTTTGCATCCATTTCCTTTCCTTTCTGTTTCAGTGATTCCTACATAGTGCATTTGTTGTTCTTCTGCCAGTTCATCCTCTTTTCCGTTTATACCCCTATTATTCCGTGTTTTCAATTTAGTAACTCGATAATTATTTCCCATTTTTTTCTTCCTATCTATTTCTTTGATTATCTTCTTATTTGTATTCATTTTACTAATCTTTTCTTCCGTATCCTTTATCTTTGCCAGGGTCGTCGTCAATCTACCTATCTCTCTCCTTTTTCTCAGTTTTTTTTTACTTGATGGTTGTAGTATTATGTGTTTGTTCTTTCAATTTTTCTTCCTCAATGCCCCATTTATATTCTCTTCCTTCGATTACGATTTTTTGATATCCTATTTTCACCCTTTTTCCATCCTTTCTCTAGTTCTCTGCTATATGTTTCAATTTCCTTTGAATTTCCCATTCATCTTTTGTTAAATCGTTGTTTATGTAAACTCTCTCTCTTAAGTTTCTCAGTTTCCAAGTTTCATTTTATATATAGTCGCTTCTATTTTTATCACATCTTTAATCTGTACTTTTGTGTCCATACTCCTCTCCATAAAATATTCTACACCCATTTTCAGATCTGGTTGCCAAATCGCATTCCCGATATTACAATATTATTCCTTACGTTGTCTTTTTCCAATCTACTCATCTTCGAATCCATACTTCTCATGTTTTCTCTAATTATCTTATTTTCCCCTTTCAGTACTTCATTCTCCTCTTTTAGTTCCTTCAACTTTTGTTGGCATCTCCTCTGATCTTGTTTTAAATCCTTTATATCTGACATTAGCTCTCTGATCTCCTCCTTCTCACACTTTCATGGAGGCTGGTTAAAACCTATTGATAGTAAACACTGATTTCCAATTTGACCTTTAGGCATCCAATCAATGTGAAAAATACCACGGATGTCAAAAAAACACGATGATGATCGTCTGATCGTGCTTTGAATTTTGATTTTCTCTTCCGCGCTTTCTTTGCCTCGGTGAGTTATGATTTTTCCAGGGCATGGATTAGCGCTTGGTTTCAGGGTCATACACGAAAAAACATGATTCGTCGCATCTTATTACCTTTTCTAAAAGGTGTAAGAGCATATGGTCATTCGAGCTTACTTCTGATCAACAGAAAGGGTTTTCGGTACTAGCCTTGAACATACTTTGCTTACATTAAAACTGTCATGTTAAGTTTGCCGAACACTTTCTTTGTCAATATTTGTTAACGCACTAACAGTGACGTCAATTTTCTCTAAGGATCTTACAGCCTTTTTCAATGTTGTCGTCCCTTTTTGCTGTTCATGGACGCCCAACGCGGTGACCATCTGTGACGTCTTCTCTGCCATCTTTGAATCATTTTACCCAGCTTGAATATTGCTAACCGTACCAAATAACGCCCTTCAATATAACAAATGTGTTCTCCAATATCCCAAATAAAGATTGTTTAGAAACTATTGAAACTATGCTACAAAAAAACAACATCAATATAACAATACAAGATATATTGAAACTGTTCGAACTTTGTATAACTGGACATTATTTTCATTTCAATAATCAATTTTTCAAACAAAGAGATGGTCTTGCCATGGGTTCTTTACTTAGTCCTTTGCTAGCAGAAATTTTTATGTTAGAGCTGAAAATTAATTTTCTAAAAACCCAACACGCAAAAAATATTCTCGTTTGGTTTAGATACGTGGACGACATTTTAGTATGTTTCCATGGAAATGATATTGAACTAAATTCTACTTTAAACTATCTAAATAATATACACCCCATCATAAAATTCACACTGGAAAAGGAAACAGATATTAAAATAAATTTCTTAGATGTTACAATTTCAAAGAAGGGAAATAGATTAGAATTCGATATTTTCCGCAAGACCAACCTTTTCAGATGTCACCATCCCAGCTGACTCAATACACCCTAACTCGCATAAACTGGCAGCCTATAGATCTATGATCCATAGAGCCTTCAATATCTCTCTTAGTAAAAATAATTTAAGAAAAGAACTGGAAACAATCAAAAATATAGCAGTCAATAACGGCTTCCAACCTCCCATCTTTCAGCTTAATTTACCCCGTAAAAGAATACCGAGAAAAGAAAACATTGATACGTCTGACATATTTTGGTCCCATTTCGGATAAAATATCCTAAGTTCTCACGGCCGAAAAAACAAGAATAGCTTTAAAACCCGCTCAAAAATTATTATATATTTTACAATGCCAAAGATAAAACTAATAAAGATGATAAATCAGGAGTTTATAAACCTAATTGTCAAGAGTGCAATAGCTGTTACGTAGGCCAAACGGGACGGAATTTCAAAACAAGATTTGCAAAACACAATGCTTCTTATAGGCTAAAAAATGAAAAACCACACTATGCTAAACATTTCGTAGAAACAGGTCATCCATTTCCCAATATCAATTGTTTACAAATACTCCATATGGCACCTAAAGGGTCAAAACTTAATTTCCTAGAATCCATAGAAATTTACAGACATTTAAAGGACCATAATATTAATTTACTAAATAATCAATTAGACGTAGCAAATTCCGTCCTGTACCAACTGTTTTAGTGCATAATAGACCCACATCTGTTCTTCATATAAACATAAATACCAAAAATCTGGTTTAGTCTTAGTTAAGCGTTTGACAATGTAGTTGTACTACGAAATCGCGATAACGCAATTGTAAAATCTTTACAAATATATTTAGTGACAGTTAACAAAGCAATTAAGTAATTTTATTGTTAAAATGTACTGTCACAAAGTAACGGACCAATCAATCAACTCTTCAAATTGTTAGCCCAAAGATGAGTGCGAATCATTTTATACGATATATCTAATCTTTCTACTTAAGTTTTTATGCCCGTTGGCACAAAGTTAAATGAGGATTTTGGGAAAACATATCAATAATCAATTTTTCGTTCTTGTTCGACACTTTTCCTCTCGAATCTTGTTTTGGTAGCACATCAACATTTTTCAACGAGAGTATCGTTTCACCCACTTGCTAACGAATGTCCTTGACTTGCTCATATACTTAGCAGCCTTGTAGACGTCATTTTAAGACCTTTTGGATGATTACATAGGAACACAGCCTCTTTCTACGAAGCATTGTTTGCAAGGGTGCCAACAATAACCTAAAAAAAAAAGAATTTCTTTTACCGACTAGAAGTTACCATATAGGCTACACATTCGTAATTGACCAACTGTAGATAACGCTAAAAAGCACCCTTGTTATATATGTATTTTTTATTGTGGAATTAGATACCAAAAATGATGCATTTTATCTTTTACAAGTAGTGATCTGATCATGAGACAAAATTGGTATTTAGTATTCAAATAACTATATCAATCCTACAATATTTTCAAAGAGGAGCCCTGCAGAAGCATAACCTAACCTAAAAATGGGCAATAAAATTATACGAAAAAGTTAATCCAGCCGGAAGGCGAGAGATTCCGTCGAATATTTTGAACCTAGAAAAGACTATAAAGACAATAAATTCCATATAAATTCACTGCTTCCATATTAAATTGGAATATTTGACCGCCATAAACAGTCTAATAGCTAAAATGGAATTTGCAAATTGACAGACAAACTCTCATAAATACGCCGACATAAAAATTTTATAGTTTTTCGGTTAGGAATTCAATTAAATCACTATTAATATGAGTTTTTAATTATGCCATATAATGTCTCCTTAAATATTTTTACTTGTGGTTTATACTTATTAAATAGTTTTCAGTTCGTAAATGATGATTAAATATAATGGACTAAAAGTTAACTTTCTAACTTACGGATAACTTTAATAGTGCTGTCAATAACTATTGTAACCAATTTCAAAAAGTAAGCTATATATATACCGAGTGACGCAGCCAAAGGATTTAAGACTATTCATTTATCGTACCATTTTCGCGAGCCTAAGTAGCTCCCTCAAAATTTTATGCTTTACATTCAGTTACAGAATTTTCTCTTTAAATAATGATTAATATCACCGAAATTAAGATAGGAACACATATTTTTTATTAAACCTAGTTACACATTACAGGTTTGTTGCCAACATACATCTAACAGAACTATCTAATGGATCCAATGGATTTAATATTATTTTCAGAAAATAAACCGTTTTATTATGAAATAATGTGATATAAACAAGTTCCATTACGGACTTAGTAGGCTGTGATAAAACAAACGAACTGAAAGTCATGGTTGCTGCGTGTTACCAAAATGACCATTGTTATAGTTTACTTTACGTCAAAAATAATTTTTCGTTAACAAAAATGTATTCAACGGATGAAAAAGTAGACATGTTATTAATTTATGGAGAGTGCAGAAAGAATAGCCGACAAGCCGCCAAGTTGTACATGGCAAGATATCCCGATAGGAGGCACCCACCCAACAATTATTATTTAAGGGTAGAGCAGCAGTTTAGAAGGCAACCGATTGAACCTGCTGATGTATTTATTGGTGACGAAGAATCAGAAATCAATGTATTGGCATTTCTATAAGACATGTTGAAGAACAAAACGGTGTAAATCGTGAAATCGATCGCCGCATTTTAAGAAAATATAAATTCAGGTCTTACAAATATCAAATAAATTAACATTTATTTCAAACAGAATACCAAAGAAGAATGGATTATTGTAATTGGTTTTTGCAAAGATACCACCTTGATAACCAATTTCATTACAACATTCTATTTTCGGATGAATCTAGATTTACCAATTTGGGTCTATTTAATCATAACAATACTCGATATTGGTCCCAAGAAAATCCTAGAATTATGCCAGAAAGTGCCTATCAAGAAAGATTCGACTTTAACGTGTGGTTGGGTATCATTGGCACAATAATTATTGGTCCTATTATATTTGATGGTGCGTTAAATGGAGAAAGATATTTGGAATTCATTCAAAATGATGTTGAAGATTTTTTAGAAACGTTACCTTTAAATCGTGGGGACGTTATTTTCCAACAAGATGGCGCTCCAGCCCACAATAAAAGAAATATAGTAAACTACTTGAATCAAAGATTTGGTGCAAATTACTTAGGTACCAATGGTCCTAATAAGTGGCCTGCAAGATCACCAGATTCTGTAAGTGAATGTAAAGCATAACATTTTGTTGGAGCCACTTAGACTCGTGAAAATGGCACGATAAATGGACAGTCTTAAATTCTTTTCAAAGTGAGTTAAAACAAACAAAAACAATTGCAAATATATCCGCGATGACTGCATCAGTCTAAGAGCAAACCGTGTAGTTAAAATATTTCTTAAGTGACGAAAAAAACCTAATAATGTTCCATTCTGGTATATAAAAATGCAAATATGTAATTTTCAAAATAAAAAAATTACAGGGTGTTACATGTTGGCTGTGTCACCCGGTATGTATATACAGTGACTCACAGCTTAAATGATGCAGTCGCTATAAGAAAAGACTAACTGGTCTCAGTGCCCCTTTATTTATTTGGAAAAAAAAACAACTTATTGAAATTAAATTAGTAAAGAGTCTTCTAAAAAAGTATGAATTACTTTTTGTCTTAAATATGCTCTATTTTTACGAAAGCCATATTGGTGATCGCTAATAATGTTGAACCCTTCAAGATATTTTAGAAGATGCTGATTGATAGCCTTTTCCATGACTTTCGATATTATTGAAAGCAGTGCGATTGGTCGGTAGTTATTTGGCAAGGTCTTCTTGCCTTTTTTAGGTATCGGCTGAACTGTAGCACATTTCCAGCAGGAAGGAAATATTCCCTTTCTGTAGGATAGGTTGAAAAGTCTACAGAAAAAACTGGTGTTAGTTCCCTCGCATAGGTTTTAAGAACTATGGCAGGTATTCCGTCAGGGCCAGAAGCCTTTTTGGTGTCTAGCTTCATCAGAATACGCTTTATGATACGCTGTCTGAAGACAACATCGGGCATCCTTGACTGCACTATGGGAATAGTAGGTGGTGTCTTTCCTTGGAAATCGACAGTAGAATGTGAAGCAAAGAGATCAGCCAACAAGTTCGCTTTCTCAACAGGTGTCGTTGCAATAGAATTATCTGGCAGTGGGAGTGGTGGTATGGTGGATTTGGTGAAATTTTGACTAACTGCCTTAGCGACCGACCAAAAGGACCTTGAATTGCCGGGACAGGCGAGAAGTTTGTTACTAATCCGTTGATTGTGTACCTCCTTGGTTTCGTCGATAATTTCTTTGCATCTGTTCCTGGCACGAACAAATGTGTTACGATTTATGATGTTAGGATTTTCGCGCCATTGTCGGTATGCAAGATGTTTAGAAGCAACAGCTTCTTTGCATTTTCGGTCAAACCAAGGCTTGCCGTTGGAAGGGCATTTCTTCGAAAAAGGGATGTAAGCCTCCATACCTTTTGAAAATAGTCTCTATAATTGTTTAAAATTTTGGTTGTACAAATTTTGGGCACCATTCATTTTAAAAAAAAAGAATCCAACTTCAGCTCAAAAAAATGAAAAAATACTGAAGGGTTATGTAGTTGTTAAAATTTTTTTAATATAGTACAACCGTTGCGTCCTGCAAGGTAAAACGGGTGATTCAGTGAAACGCTAGATTTAAATAAAGAAAAGGGTTTACTAATGACAAAATTAAAAGTTCTAACTTCGCTACACTTTAAAGTTACTACTACTAAATAAAATCCCTTAATCTAGTAGATGGTACGATCATATAAAGTCTTTAAATCAGGATTCTAATTAAGGTTTAGCTAAACGTGATGTTAAAAGTTCGTGGGATTAACTTCACGAGTTACCCGTTTTGTATAGACGATGTAAACGCACTTGTCAGCAGGAAACTAGACCTACGGATTGATATACTGATGACTTACGGTTTTTCTATGAGTTTTTGGCCTGTCCTGGTGAGATATTCATAACACTGATGTCTCCACCTTGGCTACCCCAGTTCCCTTTGGGCTACCAAACTTTTCTTCACCCCTAAAGGTCTGGGAATAAGCAGGATATTTCAAGGAAAAAACCTTGAACTTGAAAACTAAAACCGTTTCTGCACTACTACTTCACTAATAAAAAGGAGTACGGCAACTTGATAAAAAAAAAGCCTACTGGGCGGCTTAAAAAACCCCTCTCTGGCTACATGATCAAAAGGAGAGCTCACTGCGGCTCTATGATGGGAAAAAAGCCTGTACTCAACTCGGCTGGAAAAAAGCCTGCTACGGCTACATGATGGAAAAAGCCGTTACTACAACTCGGCTGGAAAAAGCCCCTTACATCTCGGCTGGAAAAAGCCTACTACGGCTACATGATGGAAAAAGCCTTGAACAATGCCATCGGCACGCTTAAATATTTTTCTCCCTTCCTTAAAGTAACGTCTTTAAAAATGGCTACTTCCCGGATACAAATCTCTGACCAATCAGACAAATTCGATGCAAATTAAGGAGTCCAGCAGTCAACCCGCAATGCACACTGTAAAATTTAAATGAAACTGCTCAACAATTTAAAACACTGTTTTAAACTACACTGCATAAAAGTTGAAATCGCTGCAATAAATATAAAAATGGAGAAAAAATATAAATTATATGGAGGAAAACAGTGTCGTAACATGATCTTAAAATCTAGGAAAAAATGAATGTTACAAGATATTATCGACAAACTTTAGCAGACTTTTTTTTATCGTGTTCTACATCCAAAAAACTGCCTGTGTGCCAAAATGCAGCCTGTTAGCACTTAATGAGAGCTCAAAACCCCTGGCGACTGTGCTATCAGTCTTTTTTTTTTATGGGTCTAGCACACGTGCTACAGGGAAGTCCCTAAAGCGCTACAGGAGCGACACGTGTGCGGAGAAAGCGATTCCCGTTGTTCTTAAATCGCTGTAAATTGTACTCGGTGAGAAACACAGTCCTGGGCAAATTATTCCAAAAAGATGATGTTCTCCATATAAATGACTGCTTGAAAAGCGTTGTACGAGGAGTAACAAGCTGAACCTCATACGGATGTGAAGTATTAGCGTGACGTGTACTTCTAACATGCACCGCTCTGGGAGGAATTAAACGGGCCACATCCTTCAAACACTTTCCATGAAAGTACTTGTAGAATAGGCTCAAGTCGCCAACCGTTCTTCGATGTTCTAGTGAATCAAGGCCACCTGTCAGTTCCGGGTCTCCAATCAGACGAACAGTTCTTCTCTGAATAAAATCCAACAAATGCAGTGTATGTTTGGGAGCGGAGCCCCAAACATGGGAGCAGTATTCCATAGTTGGTCGAATTTGAGCTTTGTAAAGAATTAACAGTTGCTGTGAAGTGTAAAGCTTTCTGGTTCGAAATAATATTCCCAACTTCTGAGAAGCTCTCCTTGCTATGCCTACAACATGTTCATGCCAGGACATATTTGCTCCCAAATTAACGCCCAACAAATTGAGTGATGATGTTAGAGGAATGGAGTGCCCCGACATAACTATGTCGGGTTGAGCAACGTTAACTTTTTTAGAAAAAAACTGCCGCCTGGGTTTTTGTAGCGTTCAATTCCACTTGGTTACTGTCACCCCAAGATAGAATATCTTCCAGGTCTTTGTTAAGTTGAATGACTTCCTGCTGTCTGCGGATATTCGTCTGAGTAGCCGATGTCCGAGCGTTCAAAGTGAATGAAGAGATAAGTGTACTGTCATCTGCAAGGCTGTAGATTGGATTCTCGGTCTTTTCCAGCAGATCGTTAATATAAATGAGAAAGAGAGTAGGAGACAGTATGGAGCCTTGGGGTCCACCGGCGTTGATAGTGAAGGCGTTAGAAAGAAATCCGTCGACTGCCACTCGCAAAGAACGCTCTCTGAGGAAACATAAGAGCCACAAACAGAACTTTTCAGACATACCATAAGAACGTAGCTTAGCCAACAGCCCATCGTGCCAAACACGGTCGAATGCCTTGGATATATCAAGAGCAACTGCTCGAGATTCTCCAAAGTGTTCAATTGCGTTGTTCCAAGCATGTGTTACATAAGTCAGGAGATCTCCTGTTGATCTATTTTTACGAAAGCCATATTGGTGATTGCTAATAATGTTGAATCCTTCAAGATATTTTAGAAGATGCTGATTGATAGCCTTTTCCATGACTTTCGATATTATTGAAAGCAGTGCTATTGATCGGTAGTTATTTGGCAAGGTCTTCTTGCCTTTTTTAGGTATTGGCTGAACTGTGGCACATTTCCAGCAGGAAGGAAATATTCCCTTTCTGTAAGATAGGTTGAAAAGTCTACAGAAAACTGGTGTTAGTTCCCTAGAACTATGGCAGGTATTCCGTCAGCGCCAGAAGCTTTTTTGGTGCCTAGCTTCATCAAAATACGTTTTATGATACGCTGCCTGAAGACAATATCGGGCATCCTTGACTGCACTATGGGGATATTAGGTGGTGTTTTACCTTGGAAATCGGCAGTAGAATGTGAAGCAAAGAGTTCAGCCAACAGGTTCGCTTTCTCAACAGGTGTCGTTGCAATAGAATTATCTGGCCATGTGAGTGGTGGTATGGTGGATTTGGTGAAATTTTGACTAACTGCCTTAGCGCCTGACCAAAAGCGCTGTAGCGTTTTAGGAATTTCCTACCGCACGTATGTTATGCCCATAAAAAACAATTTCCTTATCGCGAATATGTATGTTCATCCAGACTTATTCAGTATTCTATCTTCGAAATGTCGAGATACTTCATACAGTTATAAGAGAAGGAAAGTAATTTTAAGTTGACAATAAGCATAATATCCATCCGATCAAATCCGTGAGAGTTTCAGTTCCACCGTAACTTTCGTGAATAATACGAATACGTATCGCATACATAAGACCAATAATCTATAAAAGATAAGCAGAAAATCTCCTTGACCCGTGGAATTTATTTTCTTTGAATTTTTATTGAAAACAAAGTTTATTTTAAATCATTTTCGGAATTTTAATAAGTCGGCACTAAAACAATTTAAAAAAAGGTTAAGTACTTATTGTGAATTTATAAAAAAATGTGAAAGGTACCGACCAATGTATGCTACTTTATATTCTATATGAGGTTTTGCTGTTATTTATGTGGTTGCAATACAATGGTTATTTGACGTTATTGCTTTATTTCAGGTTTATACGGCCTGTAAAATCAGTCTGATCATGGCTTATACTCGTAGATATGTAGTGAGTCATACGACGTCATTTTATGGGAAAAAATAAAGGGAAAGAGTCATTTAACTTTATATACCAGGTTTTTTTAAAACTTACCGTAATCAGAACATCTCAATTTTTCATTTGTAGAGGTATATAATACAGGTATGGTAAATCCCAAGATATAAGATCCTACCTTTTTGCTTTTTCAATGGGGCGATAAACGACCCTATTACGGTTTTGTGCATAGTTTCCAGATATTACGATAAACGTATTTTTATTTTACCTTCTTTGTATACCGCCCTCACTTGCACCTGTAATTATATTGGATCTATTTTTACCTATATATTTACTACCTGGCAACCCGGTTTGGAGTCTTTAAGTATTTGATAATATAGGTCTAATGACCACAGGTCCCCATTAAGATTCGAAAGATACTTTTTATTATTTTTATTTTTAGTTTTACTTACAACTTACAACGTAACCGTTCTATTTTAATGATGTGGCATCCGTGGGAAAATTGCAATAGTGGTTATCGCAAGAGAAAATATTTATCACTTGACGCTAAACAGATAGTGAAAAATGTTTACGACAGTTTGGTAAAAAGAAATTTGAATAAACAATATGCTTTGCAAGAAACCAGTGAACTAACAAAAACCCCAATTTCTACGATTAAGGGTACTGTAGGAAAACCATCACTCATGAACAGGAAAAAACGGAAAGATATGTATGTATGGAGAGCAGTTGGTGCCGACACTAGACAAAATAAATTTAAGACCGGTGCAGAACAGGACCAATATACATTATGGCCGATCAACCCTTCATAGAATTCTCTTGAGAATAGGATTCACGTTCCGAAAAATCAAGAAAAGGCAAGTAGTGATGGAATCACAAAGATTACGAATCTTACGACATACTTATTTACAAGAAATTAAAAACTATCGATCAGAGAATTGGCCAATAATTTACCCTGACCTTCAAATAACGGTAAACAAATAACCATTTTACATGCTGGATCTGAAAAGGGCTGAGTTTTAAATTGTCTGCTATTATCTGCAAAAAACATAGAAGGTTCTAGTTTGGACTATCACAAAGACACTACCGCAGAACGTTTTGAAAATTTGTTTCAAAATTCCCTTTTGTCAAAATCGGAAATACAGGAATATATGTTAGAAAATGACATAACATAAAAAAAGTAATCTCTTGGAAGTTTTGAAAGACTATAAATTGAAAAAGGAATATGTTTGTGATAGTATGGCTGAGAAAATGGGACACACTGTTTTGCGGCTTCCTCCGTATTATTGTGTGTTTAATCCAATTGAACATATTTGGCATCAAGTTGTCTCAAAAATAGTAAAAAAAGTTATAAATGATATACCTAGTGAAAGCTGGAAGAATTCCATTCAGCACATTGTTAAAGTTGAAGATTCATATATTTATGTAAATAATATAAAACCACTGATAATTACCTCAGCTGATGACAGTGATAGTGAAACCCAATTAGGCTCAAGTTAAAATATATTTTTATTTATACAATATGTCCCCTCTTGTAAACCCCATTCATTCAAATTGTATATTTGTACTTCTTATCCATTTGTTTTTACATGCATCTATAAATAAACATCTTCAAAAACACTTATAATTTTATTTATTTGCATTAATGAATAAAATTCTTAAGTCCATCTCTGCAACCTATCATAAATAAAAGGTCACAATTTTTATATTGCCCACTTAAAACGGCAAAAATAAGGATCTTATATTTTGGGACAGGCAGGATAGTTAAGAGCTATGTTTGGTCCATTTTGCTGTACGGTGTTGAAACATGAACATTGAAAGTGTCATCTATTAACAAACTGGAGGCATTTGAAATGTGGATGCTTAGAAGAATGCTGAGAGTATCTTGGGTTGATAGAGTGAGGAATGAAGAGGTGATCGAGAGAGCCAACCTGGAAGATCGCGAATTATTCGAAAATATAAAAAAGAGAAAGATTTCATACTTGGGTCATATTATTCGTGGGGAACGCTATGGCTTTTAAACGCCTGATACTGCAGTGTAAAATTCAAGGCAAAAGGGAATGGAACGAAAAAGACTATCATGGCTCCGCAATATTCGTCACTGGACAGGAATAAGTGATTTTCGGTCTCTCCAAAATACGGCTTTAAACAGACTTATCTGATGAGAGAAGTTTAGTACAGGCGCCTACGCAGGAATCTGCACGGCACCTTAAGAAGAAAACAGAATTAACGGTTGTTATGGAGTGTAAAACTTTCTAGTTCGAAATAATATACCCAGCTTTTGCTTGCAACATCTTCATGTCAACACATATTTGTTCCCAAATTCTTCTTCTTATCATGTCATCTTCTATTGAAGGTTGGCGACCATATCTCATATGGAACAGTTCTTCAACGCTGAGATTCGTCCTCTCTCTTATGTTTCGGAGCCAAGACTTCTTCGTTCTGCTGATACTTTTCCTTCCCCCCACTCTTCCCTGCATTATGTTTTGTAGCAACAAGTACTTGTCGTTGCGCAGAATGTGTCCTACGAAAGATGTTTTTCGTATCTCGATGGTAGTTAGGAGTTTTCTTTTGCTCCCAGTACGTCTCAGAACTTCGTCGTTGGTGACTTTATGAGTCCAAGGTATCTTTCGTATGCATCTATACAGCCACATTCCGAACGATTCTAGCTTCTTGGTAATTTGAGCTTTCAAGGTCCGAGTCTCCATCCCACACAGTAACACCAACCACACGTAGCACTCCATAAACCTTAGTCTGATGCGAAGATTTAAATTTTTATTGCCTTCCGAGCCAATTCGATTCTGATTTCTTCATCTGGATCTAGTTGTGCATCTATGACTGAACCGCGGTACTTGTATTTGTTTTCCATTCAGCGTAAGTATAGGGTTAATGTTTGGGTTTTTACTCACAACCATAAATTTTTTTTTCTAGATACTACTCAGTATATATCACCACTACACCAAATATTTTATTTTTTCACTCGACGCGCGTTTCGCTGACCATGTTAGCTTCATCAGGAGCGATGATTGACTAAACCTAAACTTATGTCTATTTATTAGCTTTAGGTTTAATATTCAGAATTGCACCTTTTTTACACGCGAAGAAAATAACACCAAGTATGTTTCCATACCATATAATCCGAAATATAGCAAGGGACTCAATAAGGTATTTAATAAGGTAGGCCTCACCTTAGTCTATAAGTCATCAGACAATCGAGGAATATCTTAGGAAATCCCAAAGATAAGATTCCTAATTGTGAGAAAAGTGGAATTTATGAAATTAGTTGTAATGATTGTGACAAAAAGTATGTTGGGCAAACTAAAAGGTCAGTTAAAACAAGATTTAAAGAACACTTAGCACACTTAAAATACAATAGAACAGAAAAGTCTAGCATTGCCGAACATGCCCTTGAAGCTAATCATACTGTAACATTAAATAACCTAAGATTAATGAAAAATGTATCTGATAGGAGATTGTTTAACGCATACGAAAGTATGGAAATCATAAACGGCAAAAGTAGTTTAAATAAAGACAGAGGGCCTATTCCTTATAGTCCCCTCTACTGGTTACTTGACCGGAACTGACGGCCTTGCCTATGTCATTAGTTCCGCTTGAGTAATTCAAGGGTTAGGTTAAGTATGAATAGGGTAGATTTGTAGTTTAGCTTTAGTCAATCATCGCTCCTGATGAAGCTAACATGGTTAGCGAAACGCGCGTCGAGTGCAAAAATAAAGATTTTAGTGTAGTGGAGATACATACTGAGTAGTATCATTGTGCCAAAGATTCCACATTCCCAACTTAGTTGTTTTCTAGATGTTTATAATGAGTCCTATTTCTTGGGGACTCTCAGTTGACTGTTTCTAAAAGGGTTTGTAGATCTTCTACACTCTTAGCCATTATAGCAGTATCATCTGCAAATCTTAGGTTGTTAATTAATGTCCCTACAATGCTCACTTCCTCAAATATTTCACCCTGTGCTTTCCGAAACACGAACTGAGAATACACGTTGAACAGTTTGGGAGGCAGGACATAGCCCTGCTGAACCCCTTTTTGAATTGGAATTTCATCCGTTTTTATGTCGCCAACACACGTTACTGATGTTTGGTTATAGTAGATATTTTTAATTAATCGTATGTTGTTTTTTATCTAAATTCGGTATCGTTTGTGAATAAGTGGATAAATCGTTTTAATGAGGCAAAAAATATCGACGACTTGCCAAAATATGGCCCGGTAGTCACTACGAAAAGCGAATGGTGTCTTTGTTTTCACGGGACCCGAAATTGACGCTGCATCAAGGAGCGGCAAAATTAAGAAAATCGGAGTTGAATGTGTCCTATGAGACCATTCAACAATATATTCGTGTTCATGATGTCAAACTCCGAAGAACGATGAAAAAACCTTTGCTGGAGGAAGGGGCACGTCGCGAAGCGACTCGCTTGGACACATGATAAGATACTAGAGTAGCCCTCATCATTGCCGGACGCCAACCCTATTGAAATCGTTTGGTGTCTTATAAAGAGAAAGCTTAGAGGAAAGGCTTTGTGGACTTTGCCTCACTGGTCTCGCGAGAGTCGAAAAATTTGGAGGTCATTGCCGTATTATGCAGAAAATCTCATCGCCAGCATGCAGTGAAGATATCAGGCGATTATTGATGCATTGGACAACTTACTAAGATAATTGCGACGTTATTAGCATACCAAAGAATACATCGATGGCAAAAATTTTTCTCGAAACACATTTTTTCAAGAATAAGAGCGATCACGTTCTTACTTGATAGGCAGTAAAATTGTAAAAAAAATGCACCTGTTATACGTTTAAAATTATATTACTAACTTCATATTGTGCCGAAATTGTTGAAAAAACTCGTAAATATGTAGATTTATGAAATAGGCGCCCGGTCGTACTATGAATCAAACAAGTAATTGTTTTATAACCAATAATCACTTCAATATATATAAAAAAAACACTTCGTAATTTAATATATTCCCTTTCCCCATTTTCTTCCCATTCCATCTTAATTATTCAGTAAAAGTTAATTACTTTTTTCTTGTAGTGACACCAAACCTTTTTCTTAATTTTCCTTTCCCCTAATTACAGAAACGTCTGTATTTATTGGGCGATCCTAGTTTTTATTTTGTTTATTTTTTTGAGGAATGTGTTGTTATCGATATCGATGTATTTTATTATTAAAATACATGGAGTTCCGTTTAACAGTTCGGGACACGAGGACGTGTATTTCCGGTTGGGGCTTCTGAGGGCGAAGTTAGCGCGTTTTGGGGCTTCGGAATGTGGAACGGTGGTCCACAAACTGCTTGGTTTTTGTGAAAATTGCGTAATAGGGCTAATGGGCTGACAGAACACGGTTATATCCAAAACCAGTGTTGAGGCTTACATCCCTTTTTCGAAGAAATGCCCTTCCAACGGTAAGCCTTGGTTTGACCGAAAATGCAAAGAAGCTGTTGCTTCTAAACAACTTGCATACCGACAATGGCGCGAAAATCCTATCACTATAAATCGTAACACCTTTGTTCGTGCCAGGAACAGATGCAAAGAAATTATCGACGAAACCAAGGAGGCACACAATCAACGGATTAGAAATAAACTTCTCGCTAGTCCCAACAATTCCAGGACCTTTTGGTCAGTGGCTAAGGCAGTTAGTCAAAATTTCACCAAATCCATCATACCACCACTCACACGGCCAGATAATTATATTGCAACGACATCTGTTGAGAAAGCAAACTTGTTGGCTGAACTGTTTGCTTCACATTCTACTGTCGATTTCCCAGGAAAAACACCACCTACTATTCCCAGAGTGCAGTCAAGGATGCCCGATATTGTCTTTAGACAGCGTATCATAAAACGTATTTTGATGAAGCTAGATACCAAAAAGGCTTCTGGCACTGACGGAATACCTGCCATAGTTCTCAAAAACTGTGCGAGGGAACTAACACCAGTTTTCTGTAGACTTTTCAACCTATCCTACAGAAAGGGAATATTTCCTTCCTGCTGGAAATGTGCCACAGTTCAGCCGATACCTAAAAAAGGCAAGAAGACCTTGCCAAATAACTACCGACCACTCATCCTGCTTTCAATAAGTCATGGAAAAGGCATCTTCTAAATATCTTGAAGGATTGAACATTATTAGCGATCACCAATATGGCTTTCGTAAAAATAGATCAACAGGAGATCTTCTGACTTAGGTAACACATATTTGGAACAACGCAATTGAACACTTTGGAGAATCTCGAGCGGTAGCTCTTGATATATCCAAGGCATTCGACCGTGTTTGGCACGATGGGCTGTTGGCTAAGCTACGTTCTTATGGTATTCTGAAAAGTTCTGTTTGTGGCTCTCATATTTCCCCAGAGAGTGTTCTTTACGAGTTGCAGTCAACGGATTTCTTTCTAACACCTTCACTATCAACGCCGGCGTACCCCAAGGCTCCATACTGTCTCCCACTCTCTTTCTCATTATATTAACGATCTGCTGGAAAAGGCCGAGAATCCAATCTACAGCTTTGCAGATGACAGTACACTTATCTCTTTATTCACTTTGAAAGCTCGGACATCGGCTACTCAGACGAATATCCGCAGACAGCAGGAAGTCATTCAACTTAACAAAGACCTGGAAGAAATTCTACCTTGGGGTGACAGTAACCAAGTGAAATTAAACGCTACAAAAATCCAGGCGGCAGTTTTTTCTAAAAAAGTTAACGTTGCTAAACCCGACATAGTTATGTCGGGGCACTCCATTCCTCTAACATCATCACTCAATTTGTTGGGCGTTAATTTGGGAGCAAATATGTCCTGGCATGAACATGTCGCAGGCATAGCAAGGAGAGCTTCTCAAAAGTTGGAAATATTATTTCGAACCAGAAAGCTTTACACTCCACAACAACTGTTAATTCTTTACAAAGCTCAAATTCGACCAACTATAAAAATACTGCTTCCATGTTTGGAGCTCCGTTCCCAAACATACACTGCATTTGTTGGATTCTATTCAGCGAAGAGCTGTGCGTCTGATTGGAGACCCGGAACTGACCGGCGGCCTTGATTCGCTGGAATATCGAAGAACGGTTGGCGACTTGAGCCTATTCTACAAGTATTTTCATGGAAAGTGTACGAAGGATGTTGCCCGCTTAATTCTTCCCAGAGCGGTGCATGTTAGAAGTACACGTCGCGCTGATACTTCACATCCGTATAAGGTTCAGCTTGTTACTTTTTTAGAGAACATTGAAACTCATCACCATCCGGTCGACTTTCATTAAATTCGAGACTAGATTGTAAAACTTCATCAAAAGACTGAGGTGGCTCAGGGACAGGAAGTCTCGGTCCACTCGGTGTCGATTAGCTCAAGTAAAGTTAGGATAGACAATTACTTTCTTATTTTTGGAGTTATATCCAGAAACATCAACGCTGCAAAAATAACAATCATTTGAATGATTTTCTTGCTCTCTCCATACCATGGGTACTGCAAATCTAAAAGCTTTCTTTTCTTCCTTATACCACATCTCCTAAGATCCTCGACACAAACATAACATACTTTATGAGGAGCCCAAGATTTTTTTGGATTTCCGATTTCTACACCAAAATATGCAAAATATACTTTTTTTTTACAAAGTCGGTAATGTTTCTTTGATGTTTTTTAACTACAAACTCACCACATATATAACAAAAAGTGTTGGAATAGTTTTTATAACCACGATTAGCCATACTTTGAGTGTGAATTAAAGCACATGGGTTAAACACTGCAATGCGAGGTTATATTAACTAGAAAAAAACAAACAGCTGTGACATTTATCGGAACTGCCAACCTAATAACATTTGATTTTACTGCCAACCTTTTAAATTCTGATTTTATTGCCAACCTAATAACATTCGAATGATAAAAAATAAACTTTTCACACTTTTTTCATTAAAAATTCATTCCTTGTAAAACACTCCATAGTCCTACTCTACTCATTTTCGGTATTTCTGAGTGATTTGTCGCAGCCTGCAGGATCATATCTAAAGATGGAATTTTTTTCCATAAAGAAGTCATGAACAATACGCCTTAATGCTTGTTTTGTGTTGTCTGTCAGCCGAAGTTCTTTTCTGCCTGGTCTCTTTTTTGGAGAGTCTATATCCCCCCATTCTCTTCTCTTACAATTCTGTAAACTGTGGCTTTACCAACTCCGGTCATTAAGAAACATCTTGTCATACAATCGTCTACACTTAAATCATAATTTTGATCGTTTTTAACGGAGTGAAATACGCTTTTAAGGATACGGTTGTCATTACGGGTTAGCTGCCCGAATTTTTGGCGTTTTTTTGGAGAAAACATTTTGGTAACACATTAACTGACTTGTCACTAACCGGCTTGACACTTGAGTATGCTAATCTAAATCTGGGGGTACGCCAGTGCTCCCGCCAAGTCGAGCAGAAAGCACAGTCGTACCATCCTTTTCTCGAAGCCACTCACGGCACTTTCGACCCCCCTGTAACTTCGTTGTGGATATAGCTAGAAGCCTGAATTTTCAGTGACCAAGAGGACATACTATACTAGCTATATTCCTAAATTACCTACTATTTATATCTTATAGCAGGGATGTCAAAGATACGGCCCGCGGGCCGCATCCGGCCCCCGGGACGTATCAATAAGGCCCGCGATCGCAATGTGTCACAGAAAGAAGAATCATGTTTTTTAGAGCTTTTAGACTTCACTCGATTCCTCTACGGAAGTTTTAAAATGCGCACACTACATTTATAAGTAATTTCATAGGCAGCGCGTGCCTTGACAAGCGAGAGAGATAGACAGTAACGCCATCTCTTAGCAACAAGCGGAAATACCCTATTATTTTTGTTGAGAACAATAGAATCTTCCACGCGCTTCGAGTCTAGACTAGAACCTTCCTTATCGATATTATAAAAGGAGTGCGTCGGCGCGACGTGAGTCAGTTGAGTGTGAGTCGAGTAATCGAAGCGATACGGTCGTTGAAGGATTTTAGTTGTACTGCGAAGCAGTGATTGTGAAGGTATTGTGCATTTGTTTGTGTCGTGCGCTTGCGATATCCCTAATTGTTGTGTCGAGTTCCATAATTGTTACGATTTTGGCATAATGTCACAAAAACGTAAAGTTGATAGTGAGTGCAGAGTTTTTCAGTCTAAATGGGAAATTGCATATTTTTTCATAGAATGGAAAGGTAAACCACTGTGTTTGATTTGCAATCAAACAGTTGCTGTTTGTAAGGAGTTTAACTTGAAGAGACTATGATACGAATCATAAATCAAAATTCGATTGTTACACTGAAAAAATAAGAATGGACACATTGTCATCTTTAAAATCTAAACTTCAAGGTCAACAATCGATGTTTACTAAAGCTAATACTGAGAGCGAAGATGCCCTGAAATCAAGTTCTATTATTGCATTAGAAATCGCGAAGAGATCAAAACCTTTCACTGATGGTGATTTTATTAAAGACTGTATGTTGAAAGTTGCCGATGTTTCATTTCCATTTCAAAAGTCAATAATTCAAAATATTTCGCTGTCAAGAAACACTGTTGCTTCAAGAATAAATGATTTTTCTCAAAATTTGGTTCTTCAACTGAAGGAGAAAATTAAGGAATTTACAAACTTTTCACTGGCTGTTGACGAGAGCACTGATACTGTTGATACAGCTCAACTTGCTGTTTTTATACGTGGTATTAACAGTAACTTTGAAATAACTGAAGAACTATTAAAGTGCGTTCCATTGACAGGTACTACAACAGCAAATGATATTTATTCTGCAATGGAGCATTTGATAGCAGAATATGAACTCGACTGGAAATACTTAGCAGCACAACTACGGATGGCGCTCCTGCCATGGCTGGCAAACATACGGGCGTTGTAACTAAATTAAAACAGAAAACATCAGGGAATTTTGTGGGATTTCACTGTATAATTCATCAGGAATCATTGGCATCCAAACATTTAAAAATGGACCATGTCATGCAACCTATAATTAAAATAGTAAATTTTATAAGGAGCAGAGGACTAAATCACCGACAGTTCAGGCAGTTTTTACAAGATTTGGACGAAAAGTTTTCTGATGTTCCTTACTTCACCGAAGTTCGTTAGCTCAGTCGAGGAGTAGTTTTAGAAAAAAATTTTGCATTACGTGACCCTATTCAAGCTTTCATGTTAGAAAAAGGCAACCCGACTGATTATGACAATGACTGGTGGGTTGATTGTGCCTTTTTGGTAGATATGAATAAACACTTGACTGATCTGAATGTAAAGTTACAGGGTAAAAATCTGATTGTCACTCAAATGTATTCATGTATTTAAGCCTTTGAAACAAAGTTGAGGCTGTGGGAAAATCAGGTAAAAAATCAAACTTTGGATCATTTCCCTCATTTAAAATCATTTGGCACAGTGAACCAAAAAAAATTGGATCAATATTCTCAACTTCTGCAAAATTTTATCACGGAATTCAACAATCGTTTTGAAGACTTTCACAAAATGAATGAAATGGAATTCCCAATTTTCAACAATCCATTCAATTTTGAAGCTTCACAGGCACCAGTTCATTTGCAAATGGAGTTGATAGATCTTCAATCGGACAGTATTTTGAAAGAAAAATTTAAAGAGATTAACGCTCTTACTTTTTATACACAATATTTCAAGAGTTTGGATAACTACCCGGAATTAAAAAAGCATGCAGCACGCATTCTCGGCATGTTTGGTAGCACCTATTTATGTGAGCAGATGTTTTCCGTCATGAAAATAAATAAAAACAAACATAGCACAAGACTTTCGAATGAACATCTCCAATCAATTCTTAAAATAACTACAACGAATATGATACCTGACATCAATGAGCTTGTTAAAAACAAGAGAAGTCAGGTATCTGGATCCTCGAGCTCAAAATAATTACCTTCTTTTATAACTTTGATATAATTTTTTAACAACCGTATATTATATACTATATAATTAAATAAATAAAATGTTATAATAATTCAGTACATTTTTTTTATTTGAATCTGGCCCACCTACACATTCTAAATTTAATATATGGCCCTCTGCAAAATTGAGTTTAACACCTCTGCCTTATAGTTTACAAACTATCGCCAGTCAAAGTTCTTTAATTTTGTCACTGACACACTCACCGATCATCAAAATTCTAAGGTACTTCTAGCAGACACATAAACTTCAAATTTTGATTTAAGTTAGTGTTTAGCCTATAAAGGAAGGAAAAACTGAAACATCCTGAAATTTCAGTCCCGTTTTCTAAACTGTACAGTAACTTAGGCCAAAAAAGAAGGTCAACCTCGGAATGAGAGATAATAAGCTGTAAACTTGTATAAACCTTTATTTTGGCATTCTAAAAGTTGTCTCAAAAGTCTCATAAAATCTCGTGTCCGCGTCTTAAGATATTCAAGGTCAAAAGACACAAAAATCGGTTTTTTCGCAAATATCTCGCTTCTTATGGTTTCAATGATATTTGCATTTATTATAAAAATTGTAGAGCATAAAATTCTCTACAGATTTTGTTCCAGACATTTTTTTATACGCTTAACCATTTTTTGAGGTAGAGTGCGGAGAGCGCGCAGCGCTCAGCCATACATAGCATAATGCAAGGTCAACCGTGAGTCCCGGTAAATAATACGTCGTATAAAGTTAATTAATCACTAAAAAATCCATAATTATGAATAATTTGTCTTATTTATTAATTAATATATTATATTTAATAATATTTTTCATTTATCAAATATATTCGTTTAATAATACTTACCTACTTCGTGTAATTAAAAAATTGTTAAGTGAAATACTTTAAGTATATTTTAATTATAAAAAAGTATGAAGATGATGCTTCCACGACAACAGGGCTAGAAGAGAATATAGTTATTAAAATAGGAGCAAAAGTCGTGTTAAGACAAAATATTGACGTGAGTCTTGACTTAGTCAACGGTTCTATCGGTATAGTACAAGGAGTAAAGGTTGATCCTGAAAATACAAATGAAATAAAAAAAAAAATACATATTACATTTAATAATGAACATTTTTACATTCAAAACTAACTAAACTTACTTTATAGTCAAAACTAAATTTGAAATTATTAATAGAGCTTATGTTCATCGCAAACAGTTTCCGATATGTATAGCCTATGCTATTACCATACACAAAAGTCAGGAGCTAAGTCTAAACAGTGCACTAATGGCCATCGGTTCTTCAGTGTTCACATGCGGTCAAGCATACGTGGCACTTTCGAGAGTGACAAGTCTGGGCGGATTACATCTAATTAATGTCGATTTCGATAGTATCAAAGCTCAGGAGTCCGCAATCGTTGAATTATTGGTCCATATTTTTTCGCAAACCGCTTAACGGGTCTAGATATCTAATTTTTTTGCAAACGAATTACCCCAGCCGGGAAAAGTTGATAACTTTGAAAGGGAACAACACCGGGAAGTTCAGGAATTTTTAAACGATCATTACCCACAAAAATTGATCGGTAGGGATGGATTCATTCAGTGGCCCCCTCGATCATGTGACTTAACACCTTTAGACTTCTTTTTGTGGGGCTACATTAAAGATCGTGTTTATGTGAGTCCCCCTACAACACCAGTAGATATGGAAAATAGGATACGGGTTGCGTGCAGGACAATAACGCCCTCTATGCTCAGGAAATTGAAGGAAAATATAGTAAAACGACTAAATATGTGTATTTAATTAGAAGCACTTATCGTCCAGAGTTGTCAAAAATTGTTACATCATAGCCTTTGAGAAAAACCAATAGAGACAGAGAGTGGACTTTAAGAAAATCGATAGCTGACGTACAAGAAATATTAGCCGAGAAGAAAAAAAAAGAGGACTACCTACAAAAAGAAATGAGATCCCATCAAAAACATAAAATATAAAAAAATACCAAGTCCTTCCACCACAAAATGTTGTGAGATCTCATGTAAAACCAAGTCAGTTATTTTAGTTAGTATCTGTGGAAGCACCTGTTCAACAACTTTGTCATAAATTGTTATCTAATTAGTTACCTACCAATATTTGTAGTGACCGTATCAATATTAGACATGTTTACTTCTATAATATATATAAAATGCAACGTCTCTCTGTCTGTCTGTCTGTCCGTTAGTGCGCTTATCACTGGAGAACCACTTATCCGATTTACGTACTTTTTTTTTTAAACATACATATGTTCTCTGGGCAGGTTATAGGCTATATTTTATTACGATAGGTGGCATAGGGAATGAGCAGTGACGATAATAGTGAAAGAAGTCGGAAAAAAAGTTTGCCGTTAGCGCGTTCCCTTGCAGTACACAGCCTAAACCATTAAATTTGGAACAATATTATGTAGCAGAGAATATCTATAATCTATAATCTATAATATATATAAAATGCAATGTCTCTCTGTCTGTCTGTCTGTCCATTAGTGCGTTTATCAGGCGAGAATCACTTATCCGATTTACGTGTCTTTTTTTAAATTAATACATATATTCTTTGGCCAGGTTATATAGTAATAATAATAATCTATATCTATAATATATGTTAAATGCAACGTCTCTCTGTCTGTCCGTTACTGCGCTTATCCCTCGAGAACCACTTACGTGATTTTTTAAATTCATACATATGTTCTCTGAAGAGGTTATGTAATAATAATAATAATCTTTATAATATATATAAAACGCAACGTCTCTCTGTCTGTCTGTCCGTTAGTGTGCTTATTACTCGAGAACCACTCATCGGATTTACGTGATTTTTTTTTAATTCTTAATTTAATATATGTCAAAAAAAATCTATAATATATATAAAACGTAACATCTCTCTGCCTGTCTGTCTATCCATTACTGCGCTAGCACTCAAGAACCACTTAACCGGTTTACGTGTTTTTTTTTTATAAAATACAAAAGGAATAAACAGAGACAAAATGCTAATATGTAGGAAAAAAGATGGAAGTTTACCAGTAAGCTTCGCAGAAAGACTGAATAGATGGGCGGAATACTTTAAAGATACATTAAATGGAGATAAAAATGAGTAATTGAATGAGAAATAGGAAGCAAAATTAACTGAAGGGCAGGAGGCGACAAATAAACCCTGCAAAGAAGAAAAATAAGAAAAATACTCAGAACCCAAAAAAATAAGGCCCCGGGTGGAAATTGTAGAACTGATAAAAGCTGGAGGAGTAGATCTGGAAAATGAAATATGCCGGTTGGTGCAAGAAATATGGGAAACAGAAAAGATGCCAGTGAGCTCGAGAGAGTCGCTCATTTGTCCAATATACAAAAAAGGAGAAAAAACTATATGTGCTAATTATAGACCAATAGCCTTACTGGATGTCGTGTACAAGATAGTAGTGACCGACTAGCAGAGAAAGCCGAGTTTATTCTGGGAGAGTACCAGTGTGGATTCAGGAAAAATAGATCGGTTACAGACCAGATATTTTCGATTAAGCAAATCCAAGATAATACCTTAGAACAAAATTTGGCACCATACTTGGTCTTTGTGGATTTAAGAGAAGCATATGACTCTGTAAATAGAGAAGGACTCTACAAGATAATGGAAGAACTAAAAATTCCAAGTAAATTGATTCGCATGGTGAGAATGACCCTGAATGACACAGAAAATAGAGTGTTGGTTGAGGGCAAAGTATCAGACAAGTTTAAGGTGAAGAGAGGATTAAGACAGGGGGAACCAGTGTCGACATGTCTATTTAATTTGGTACTAGAGAAGATAATCCGGGAGTCAGAAAAAAAAACAAATGGAACGATATACCAACAAACCTGCCAATGCTTGGCCTATGCGGTGATGTAGCAGTGATGCATAAGTAGGATAGAAGAAAGGAGAAGGATGAGAGGACTAAAGATAAATGAGGAAAAACCAAAATACATGGAAATTACAAAGAAGAAGGTGATTAAAAACAACAAAAGTTTAGATGTAATAAACAACTTAGGAAAAAGATATATGTTTGAAAAAGTAGACAAATTTAATTATCTGGGAGTAACAATAACATAGAGTGGACTAGAAAGGACGGAGATACAAGAAAGAATAGCGAAAGGACAGAGATGTTTGGGGGCAATGAATCCAATATTGAAATTAAAGAAAGTATCAAGAAAAGCAAAATAAAGAATATATACGACAGTTGTCAGACCCACGGTGACATATAGATGCGAAACGTGGGAACTGAATGTAAGAGAAAAGGAGACGTTGGAGGTGTGGGAAAGGAAAGCTTTGAGAAAAATCTACGGAGGAAGGAAAGAAGAGGGACTGTGGAGAAGAAGAACAAACTACGAATTAAAATGCCTATATACGAAACCCCTTATAAGCCAAATCATAACAAGCCAGCGATTAGAATGGTTGGGACACGTGGCAAGGATGAAGGAAGAAGGAGAGGCAAAACAAGCTCTAATAAGAGGAGTGGTTGGAAGGAGAGGCAAGGGTAGACCTCGATCTACATGGATTCAGGCAGTAAAGCAAGATCCGGAGTTGATGGGAATCCCGCACCGGGAAAAGCTAACAGGAGACAAAAAGAAGTGGAGACAAGTATGCAATCAAGCCATGGGCCTCTAAGGCCCCTTGAGCTATATAATAATATAAACATAACGAATAAGCAGTGACGATAAAGGTGAATCAAGTTCACGCGAGCGGAGCCGCGGGCACGGCTAGTCTATAATAAATATGATAACTTGGCAATAGCACGGCAACATAATCACATAAGAATAATCTACTGTTTCGATTGCTAAGTAAGTCTAAACAGTGCACTTAAGAATAAAGTATTTTAAATAGTAGATTATTCTTATGTGATTATACTTTATTCTTAAGTGATTATGTTGCCTTGCGATTGCTAAGTCATTATATTTATTATAGAAGTAAAAATGTCTAATATTGATACGGTCACTATAAATGTTGGTAGGTAACTAATTAGATGACAATTTATGACAAAGTTGTTGAGCAAGTCCTTCCATAGATACTAACTAAAGTAACTGACTTGGTTTTACATGAGATCTCACAACTTTTTGTGGTGGAAGGACTGCGTTGCGAGACTTGACATTTTTTTACATTTTATGTTTTTGATGGGATATGTATTTATAGTTGGAGCAACAGAACGGTATGTAAATAAAATGATTTGATCGGCAATAAAACTTCGTTACAAAAGAGCATTGTTACTTGAAAAATGCCTGGGAATAGATAGCACGCCTCTGTTGTAGGACCGCCGGTCAGTCCACTGGCATTTTTATTACTATCAGTTTCAAATAGATAGAGTATAGTTATTCTTCTCAAGCTCAACGCCCCACCATTGCTAACTGTGCGGCACATATATTATAGGAGATTTGAGGAATTTTCAGAAAAGAAGAGCCACAATTATGGGATCAATTCTGAAACCGATAGAGAGTATCGATAGTTACTACATCCCTACATTTAAATATCTCTTGAAATTTTTCTGATGTTTTTCAATTCCAAGAGCCGTCAAATCAATATTAATTTGTAAGCGTACGACTCGCGGACACTTTAAAAGTCATTTTCATTTATTTTTTTCCGGGTTATTTTTTTTTCTTTTATTTCTAATTGCCATCTCATTGTTTGATCTGTTCGCTGTCTTATTTAGTTGAATGTCAGGGGTTAAGTTGATTATTTTTTAATTAGACGTTTGTTTTGGAGGAATTTTTCTGTATTAAAGAAAAGGGAAAAAATTGTCTCGTACTTGTGTCGCATAAATTATTTCACAAATAATTTTCAGAGATATTTTTTTACTAACCTGAAGTTGCATGTAATATTTATTTCACACAAAAACAAATACTTAAAAATTAGTCAATAATAAAATTAAAACTTAAAAAACAAATCGGTAAAATGATACACTCAGTACTTTCCTTGAAAATATGCAGTACTAAAATAAGCAGCGAATTTGACTCAAGTGACGGGAAAGTAAATTTCCATCATCATCAATCCGGTTTTTTTTTTTTTAGCATTCTTCGCCTTCAGATTCCCAGTTTCCATCGTCTTCGATCTTCCCAATCTCCGGGTCTTAGATTTCTCTCTGATAGTAACTTCTAAACACCTCCAAACTATGTCGCTCTTGTTCTCGCTCTTAGTCTCTTTTCGCTTAATACCCACTTTAGAACCATCTTTGGTATTCGGTGTTTTTCCATTCTTTCCACATGTCCGTACCATATGAGTTGCCGTTGTTGAATTTTCTCAATAATCGTGGTTTTTACTTTCATTACATCCCTTATTCTTTCATTTCTAACTCTATCTATTCTTGACACTCCAGCCAGTAATCCATTTCGAGTGCCATTAGTTTCTGTTCCAAATGTTTCGTTGAGCTACTTGTAGGCGATTTATAATTTCTTGTTTCAAAGTTCACGTTTTCGTTCCGTATGTCAATAGTGGCAACACGCTTTGTTCAAATGTCTTCGCTTTTATTATATTTGAGACATTAGAAAGATGGAGTATGTTCCACAATCTACCAAACGCCGACCAAGCCAATGATATTCTTCTTGATAAATCTGTTTGAAAGTTTTCTTTGAATATTACTATTTTTTGTCCATAAAAATAAATAAATCCGTTCTTGTGATTTCCACATTTTCAATGTTCAGTACTACTTCTTTATCATAGTCGTAATTTGCCATGAACATGGTTTTGGCGATGTTTACTTCAGACCAATCTCTCTGGATTTATTATTAAGTTTGTTCAGCATTTCTTCCAATATTTCTTTGTTGTTAGATATAAGCACACTATCATCCGCTAATCGCAAATGATTGAGTTGCTCTCCCCCTATATTTATATCCTTACTTGTCCATAGAAGTTGTTTGAAAAGATCTACAACAATATCGAAGAGATGGTGTCCCCTTGACATACCCCTCTTTTCAGTTCTATCTTGTTGGTATTTTCTTTCAATACTATCTGAAATGTAGCATTTTTATATATATTTTGAATAATCTGCGAGTGTCTGCTGTCAATTCTACAATCAGTTAAACTATTTAATGTTGCCCAGATTTCAAGGAAGTCGCTTTCTCGTAATCCATAAAGACCAACCAATTCTTAAAATTATACTCGTCTGACTTTTCTATTAAAGTTCTTAATATTTGAAGGTGGTCCAGTATACTAAAGCAAATTTGATTCAAGTGACGAGAATGTAAATTTCCATAATATTATTAAAACCATCGACCCCCACCTCTGTCACTCCTTTCCCCTAAAACAATATTATTCAAAAACTCTAAGTATTATAATATCATTTTATTTGAGAATTATGGTACCGGCAGAAATGGGATAATATGTTTTTCGTGATCTAAGAACCCTGAAACATAAAAAAAGCAAAAGTCGAGGAGGGTAATGTTTTCACAAATCCAATACTTCCCGTAAGCAACGGAAGTAAAAACAATAATTTACCTACTGTGTCAGAGGCAAGTAAATTTTGGCCAAGTGATCTGTTTGTATTTCTAAAACTTTTTCTATATTCAGCTTAACTTTTGTTAGGTTACTCTAAGTACATCTCAATCTCTCTTCATATTATTTCCGTCAAAACTGAAAATAATAAAAAAGCAAACTGAATTGGAGGTACCTAGTACTCCCATAAATACTGTTACGATGAACACATTGCCCAAACATTTAATTTCTATAAAAATAATAAAAAAATAACCGGTCAAGTGCAAGTTGAACTTGCGCAATTAGTGTTCCGTACGTTGATTGCTTTTAAAATAAAAAATGTTGTAACGGAAGTATAAAATGATCAGCGACTTCACAAAACACACCCCAAATGAGTTTTCAACAAAGTTTATTTCCAATCTTTACTGAAAATTGATGACCTTGAAATTTCTATTTTTTTATATACCAGATAAATTATTACAGGTAATGCACTCTTGATAATTTCCGTTCAATCTACACCCCGTGGAGAATATTCCAGAATTTTTTCTAAATTTTTTGATCAGAACTTTTCGAGATAAGGAGGCTGGACAGCGATTTTTTCGCGATTTTTTAAAAATAATACAAAGAAAAGTGCGCGCAAGTATTATATTATATATATATATATATATATATATATATATATATATATATATATATATATATATATATATATATATATATATATGTATATATATATATATATATATTACTCGTGTTTTCACAAGCTTTCATTTGACACCACACTCGTTTACCTAGTAAAAACATTTTTTTTCACTTCCGATTTCACCTCCCAAACCCTTAAGTCAAAATTTAACTTTCAACACTACATGGCTCTGATGCGGCCATCAATTCCTATATTATTACCAAATTTCAACTTTCTATGACAAATAGTTTCGGAGAAAATCGGGTGTGACAGACGGACAGACAGACAGACAGAGACCGAAGTGTTCCGTACGGAACGCTAAAAATTGTGGAATTAATTCATATATTCATAATGAGAAAATTAATTTAACATTTACCCAAAATGCTTGCCCTTGCTTCTATCGAAGCTCTCAAACGATTAGGCCATTCGTCTACAGCAGCACGCAGTTGATCCAACGGAAAATTGTCCACCGCTTTTATTAAAGCTCGTTTTAAAAAGTCAAGATTGGCATGTCTTTTAGAACAAACCAAACCCTCTAAGAGGGGCCATAGAAAATATTGTAAAGGATTTAGATCAGCCAATCTTTTGTAGTAATAAATGAAGGCACATTTTCTTGAAGTCATGCTTGTGTTGTTGTAGCTTTATGTCCTGGTGTGAAAAACTTGATGCTAATTTTCGAATTTCCATCAAAGCTAACTCTCTACCAAATCATAACTGATTCTGGACGATGACTCCTCTGAACCTCTGAAAAAAATTCAGACGCTTCCTTAAAAGATCTGGCATTGATCTATAAATCATTTTGCTTATTGAAAGATTGTGTTGTGAAAATTTTTTTGTCAGTAAACAAAATTTTTCTATGTTTGTCATTAGCGTATTCCTTCAACAAACTTTTAGATATTTGCCACCGCATTCGCTTAAAATGTTCCATTAGAAAACCAATGTGTCTCGTATAAGCGCTATATGTTAGGTCTTTTTTAATAATATCACCAGATGGAGGCCTTAGGACGAGCACGGGAAAAACTGCTAAAAAATAAGAAGATATATATATATATATATATATATATATATATATATATATATATATATATATATATATATATATATATAATCGTATATCCCTTCTACCATATGGTGTAGGGCAGTTATACATTCTCCTTTTTTTCCCTCTCAATTTCCACATCTAGACTTCTTCCATTTGTCTCTATTCTTTGCCATTTTCACTCCATCTTTACAGAATTTTCCCTTCTCCTCAAGTATACTTCCAATACTCCCATTCTAGGTTTGTCTAGGTCTTCCTCGCTTCTGTTTTCCCTGTATTAGGGCTTCATACACTTGTTTCACCTGTCTATCAGCCTTCATTCTCTGTACATGTCCCCACCATCCCAGCTGTCTTAGTTGTATATATTCCATAATTGCCTGTACATATGTATATATATATATATATATATATATATATATATATATATATATATATATATATATATGGTATATATATATATATATATATATATATATATATATATATATATATATATATATATATATGGTATATATATATATATATATATATATATATATATATATATATATATATATGGTATATATATATATATATATATATATATATATATATATATATATATATATATAAATATATTTATTATACTAGTAAGTCAAAAAAATCATCTCAAACTATTTGGCTTCATTTAACATGGATTCTAGAATTTAGTGTTCACATATTTTTAAGGATTTTAGTATCATTTGAAAGCTCATTCTATTCCCTTTCTAATGATACCAAATTCCATAGCATGCCTTATCCTTTTTACTGATTAAAATGGTTGAAAGGGGAAACAAGGACAACAAGGATTGAAAATATGGATAAGAGAAAGGAAAAATTAAACAAATATTAACTTTAACAAATCAATGTTTTGTATTACCCTCCTAGCCCTTATTACTACTTCCAGCCGGTTCTTCATGGGTCAACTTTATCACCACTCTCTGTGGGATTCTTCTCCACTCTTCCGCCATCGCAACCTTTAAGTCCCTTAGCGATGCAGGAGCGGGGATTCTGGTTCTAACCCTTCTTTTGAGCTCATCCCGCATGTGCTCAATTGGATTGAGGTCAGGTCTCCGCGCAGGCCAGTCCAATGTATGTATTCCCACTTCCGCCAGGTATTGCCGCACTGATGCAATAGCATGTGGCCTCGCATTGTAGTGCATTAGCACGAAGCTATCGCAGACAAACCCAGCGTAAGGAACGACGTGTTCCTGCAGGATCTTCTCGGTGAGCAGGGTCATCAGTCATGAAAACCAAATCGGTTTTCGCATCCATTGAGATGCCTCTCCGCACCCTGACAGAACCACCTTCGTAAGCGACCGTTTCAGAAATGCAGCACTGCGCATAGCACTTCCCAGGCCTCCTATAGTCTCGTTTTCTTCCATTATTGACATGTAGGCACATTCGGGACTCGTCGAAGAATAAAACGGAACGCCATTACTCTAAGGTCCAGTCGACATGTTCTCGGGTAAGTCTGAGTCGCGCTTATCGAGGGCGCTGCTGTCAATTTAGGTCCGTTAGCTGGTCTCTTCGGATTTCTTTAAGTCATCTTCTAATGACTGACAACCCGACCACAAACTTTGGATCTAGTGCCGGATTTCAACGCCGATCAAGTGACAATTTCTTAGAGTTGTGTTGATAATGAAATGGACGTCTTGCTCCAAGGTACACCTTCTTCTTTCTGATCCTGGACTCCGTATAAAAGCGCCAGTCTCTTGGTAACATCTGTAGACTATGGAGACAGCTGACTGGCTCAGGTGCAGTTGTGCAGACACTACACGTTGGCTATGCCCTTCTTACAATGACTTGTGCCGTTTCTTCCAGGATGGTATCCATTTTTCGATGAGGTAATTAGTGGGCAGTTATAGCAGAGATGTTGACGATTCAAGTTTCGATAAAGGAATGATAGGAAAATACAGTCGCATGTGTTTTTATATGAATCAATAGCGCGCAACGAGTACGTTGCTGAGCGAGCAAAAACGGTTCTATTGAGTAAAACCGATTTAATGAGTAAAACTTTTTGGAAATACAAATGTTTTTAGTATTGTTGGGAAGAGTAGAAAATCAGCATTCTAATAATCTCAAAAATAATACCACTGTTTAAAAATTAAATTCAAGGACCGGTTTTAAATAAACCAAAATCGTTTGAGTCGATTTTTTTTGTTCACCACTGTAAACATATATCGAACTTGGCCCGCGATCGTATAACTATTTTTACCGATTTTAACTAGGGAAACACCGAATGAAAATATATCAATAAATTTATGTCGGTCATATTTCATTCGGGGAGATTCTATCAAACAGTAGTAAAAATCATTTTAAAAGATTTTAAAAGTGTCATAAGAACGGCCGTAAAAAAGTTGTTTATTGGCCGGGGGGTCTTGGTTTATTAGACTTTTTTGCTTTTAATTAGTTTTATATTAGGTATATTGCACAAGCTGTTAAAATGTTATGGGTGCATTCCGAGTTAAAAATAGAAGTTAAGAGGTGGCTGATACAATAATCCAAGTCAATAAACCATTAGAAACTATACAGAGTCTATTTTATTTTTTATATTTTCAAGTCAAGATCATTTTCTGTTCTTTAAAACTCGTATTATTCGACAGGGCCATGAGCAAGTCAATTAAAATTGTAAAGGTCAGCAGGTCAAAAAATTCGTTTTTATTTATGACTCATCATCATCCAGCCTCTCTCGTCCACTGCTGGACATAGGCCTATTGCAGGTCCTTCCAGTTCCGTCAAAGTTGTGCTTTCGCTATCCAGTTCTGGGCAATTTTCTTTAGGCCGTCCGTCCGTCGGCTAGGTGGTGTGTCTCTGCTTCTTTTGTGATGCCGCGGTCTCCACTCAACAATTCTATTCGTCCACCTATTGTCCGTCAAGCGCGCCACGTGATCGACCCACCTCCATTTCAGCTCCGTAATACGTTTTATAAAATCTACTATTTTTGTACAGGGTGAGTAAAGTTCATTATCTCATTTGTTTCGGGAATGATGAAAAAATGTTAAATACAATAGTTTTAGGGAATGTTAAGGTGCACAGTTTAAAATTATTTTTGAGTATACAGAGTACTTCAAAAAGGTGTGGCAGATACAACATATGTTTTTTTTTTTAAATGGAACATCCTATTTTCTGATTTATTTTTAAATTCTGCGTAAAATTTTTTAACTTTTTTTATTAATAATGCTATATACCTAAACCTAGTAGTTTTTCCAATATTTCAATTTAAAAAAAAAAAAATACTAGTTTTCAGTTTTGTAAAAAATTACCAGTACCGCCATTGTTTCTGAAGGTGGAATACTCATAATTGGTACGAGCATTCTATAAAGATGAAAAAAAAGATGTATGTAAAGAAATTTGAGTTAGATGCTACAGGGTGTTCAAAATAAATTTATGCATTTCGACTATTTTGAATTGAAAAATATCAAATTTTTTAAGTGGCACACCCTGTATATTATTATTTTTTCTGATAGATTTTACAAAATCCTCCAACTTTTATTAAAAATGTCGTATACCTATTTCTAATAGTTTTCAATTTATTTTAAATTTTTCAATTTTTACCCTTGGTTTTAATACACGTACGCTATAACATCATAGTTGCCAAGACAAAGCAAAAAATGTAGGCATTGTCAAATTTTGACAATGTCTATTAAGTAAGTAAAAATAGTTTAATTTGTTGTAGTAAGTAACTATAAATGTAATAGTTATGAATTTTCCTAAAAATGAATTAGTTGATATGGTTTATATACTGGGCGAGGAGGGAAAAATTGTCTTTTGCTAGTAAGGCTTTACGGAACGAAGTACCGTAATAGACGTACACCATCTAGAACAGAGGTGTCAAACTCAATTTTGCAGAGGGCCATATATTAAATTTAGAATGTGTAGGCGGGCCAGATTCAAATAAAAAAACCGGTCAAGTGCAAGTTGAACTTGCACAATTAGTGTTCCGTACGTTGATTGTTTTTAAAATAAAAATTTTCGTTAGGGTGGTATAAAATGATCAGTGACTTCGCAAAACACACCCCAAATGAATTTTCAACAAGGTTTGTTTCCAATCTTTACTGAAAACTGGTGACCTTGAAATTTTGTTTTTTTTTTTTATATACCAAATAAATTATTAAAGGTAATGCACTCGTGATAATTTTCGTTCAATCTATACCCCGTGGAGAATATTCCAGAATTTTTTTTAAAATTTTTTGATCAGTACTTTTCGATATAAGGTAGGGGACAGCGATTTTTTAAAAGTAATACAAAGAAAAGTGTGCGCAAGTATTACATTACATATATATATATATATATATATATATATATATATATATATATATATATATATATATATATATTTTTACTCGTGTTTTCACAAGCTTTCATTTGACACCACACTCGATGACCTAGTAAAAAAATTTTTTTTTCACTTCCGATTTCACCCCTCAAAACGAACCCCTTAAGTCAAAATTTATGTTACGGTGGTATAAAATGATTAGTGACTTCACAAAACACACCCCAAATGAGTTTTCAACAAAGTTTGGTTCCAATCTTTACTGAAATCTGATAACCTTGAAATTTTTGTTTTTTTATATACCATATAAATTAATAAAGGTAATGCACTCGTGATAATTTTCGTTCAATCTACACCCCGTGGAAAATATTCCAGAATTTTTTTTCGAAATTTTTTAATAAGTACTTTTCGAGATAAGGCCCGGGACAGCGATTTTTCGCGAATTTTTAAAAATAATACAAAGAAAAGTGCGCGCAAGTATAATATTATATATATATATATATTTTACTCGTGTTTTTACAAGCTTTCATTTGACACCACACTCGATGACCTAGTAAAAAATTTTTTTTTTTCACTTCCGACTTCACCCCCCAAAACTAACCCCTTAAGTCAAAATTTAATTCTCAAAACTACATGGCCCTGATGAGGCCATCAATTTCTATATTATTACCAAATTTCATCTTTCTATGTCAAATAGTTTCGGAGAAAATCGGGTGTGACAGACAGACAGACACCGAAGTGATCTTATAAGTGTTCCGTACGGAACACTAAAAAATGTACTGAATTATTATAACATTTTATTTATTTAATTATATAGTATATAATATACGGTTGTTAAAAATTATGATTCTTCATTGCGATCGCAGGCCTTAATGATACGTCCCAGGGACCGGATGAGGCCCGCGGGCCGTATCTTTGACATCCCTGATCTAGAAAATCTTTTCACTGCTTAATGGAACGCGGAGCTTGATGGTAGTTGTAGCATTAAATATACGAAACGGAAAATAGTAAACCAGAATGTAATGAGGAAAAAAAATTGGAGATTTTACTTCAAGTTGAAGATATTCCTCAGGTCAGCAGCCGTCAACTAGCTGACTTATCTGGCACATCCCAATCTACGGCTAATCGCACCAGTAAATGCAAATATCATCCCTTTCATATGAAACTACATCAAGAACTTCAAGACCGTGATTTTGAACGACGAGTAAACTTTTGTACCACCATGAATGGAGCAATAGAAGCCGATCCAAATTTTTTATCCAAAATAATGTTTTCTGATGCAGCTACTTTTCACAGTAATAAAGCAGTTAACAACCATAACAAGCATTATTATTTAACAGTTAATCCATTTTGAGTCCGGGAAGTTCAAAACCAAAACCATTGGTCGCTTAATATATGGTGTGGGTTATTAAATTGTCTTCCGATTGTTCCAAAATATTTTCCTTTAGGTGTTGTAAATATATCTCAAAAAAGCGCGAAATTTAGAACAAAATCTAAAATTAGAACCCTTACCCGATTGAATTATATTTTTTTACAACGAACTAAAATTTAATTCCTATGTACCAGACACTAAATACTACACTTTTCTATTCAAAAAATATAATCTTAAATGAATGACTTGAATATATCAAATGCCCTATTTAACACTCATTATGGTAAATAAGATATGTCCTATAAGATTAAATGATGCATTTTTAGTCAGAATATAAAGAAAATACACAATATTTTATCAAAACAAACTCTCAAACCAGAATTGTAACCAAACATGACATGATCAATTTTATTTAGCTTTAAACTATATGCGACGTATAGATTATCGCACAGAACATCACGCACCATGTGAATAGCAACGGTTGCACAGTAGAGTGCGCGAATTACAACAAGAAAAACATTTTATATTGCAGAAAAAAATTAATATTTTAAGCGTTCTATATTGCGTCGTCAATAGAACTACAACAGAAATTAAACATTGTTTTTATCGGAAATGTAGTGAGTATTCGTGGATGTGAAAATATTCAACTTTGGATATAAAATTAGTATGTGTATGTTGTTTTCGTAAATGAATAATAAAATATTAGTTTTTTTTTAACTGAAATAAGTAAAATTCCTATAATTTATTGTAAAATAAAATAACAAAATGATAATTTTAAGCAGGGCAATAAACCAGATTATTATTAGCCCAGTCTCCAGGCTGCATTTTGGCACACAGGTAGTTTTTTGGACATAGAATACGATAAGAAAAATTTTGCAAAAGTTTGATATACGGTAAGCCCGCAAAATCCAAAATGAAATAAAAAATTCGGTTTTTTGGATAATATCTCCAAAAATAAAAAAGATATCGGAAAACTAATAACACCATGTAAAAGAGCGGGAAATTTTACAAAAAAATTGTATATAGATTTTTTTTCCAGGTTTTCTTTATTAACGTGAGAATTTATTAAAAATTCGGATAAGTGATTCAAAAGTGTAGCGCACCAAACATATTAATTTGAAAGTCTACGCGCCCCGCTCGAATGTTAATCGATATTAGTTGTTTTTAGAGAGTAAAAAAAATTAAAAGACAGCTTTTTGAAGAGAAGACTTTCAGCTTTCCGATGATACCAATAGTTTTTATTTTTGTTTCTTTATAATTTGTACATTTTTGTTTGCATGATTTTAATGGGCATACAGTAAATTACAAATATTTAATAAAATATAGTATTAAAAAAAATTATTATATCTTAAGTTTCAATATAAGAACAATTACAAATACCCACATTATCTGTTATTTAATTGTTAATTGTTATTGAATTTCAAAATATGAAAATTTGCCTGCTGTAGTGCGTCGCCGCCAATTTTACGTTCAAAGCTGTACGAAATGGTTAAAAAAGTTGGACAATTTTTTTAGTTACAGTTAAAAGTATACTTGATATTAGAAAATCTTTAAAACCTTAAAATAACTTACTCTTTTTTTTGGGAATATTTATATTTATATATATATATATATATATATATATATATATATATATATATATATATATATATATATATATATATACAGTCGACACTGTTTATAGTGAAACTCTATATAGTGAAAAACTCTTTATAGTGCAATTTTTTCAAGACCTAGAATATCTTACATACATAGCAATATACGAGTATACGGATTTTTTTCTTTATATAGTGAAAAATTCTCTTTAGTGAAATTTCGTTCAACATTTTGGTCTTTCACTATATAGAGTGTCGACTGTGTATATATATATATATATATATATATATATATATATATATATATATATATATATATATATATATATAAAGGGTCTTCCATTTGGGACTTGACAACTTTGAGATTTCACTGTGAACGCACCCTTAAGCCAATCACCGAACTGTCAACGTGAAAACATTCAGTAAAGTCAACATTTTCATCATGGTGAAGTACACGAACGAACAACGTTTACAAATAATTAAAATTTACTACTAAAATTTGGAGTCGGTGACTGCAACTTTAAGAGCGTTAACGCCAAATTTTGGTCGTAATTCTCGTCCCAGTAGACAAGCAATTCATAGTCTAGTGAAAAAATTTGAATTAACATATTCGCTGCTGGATGTTCCCGTGCCAGTGAGACAACGGGTTGGTCGAAGTGGCCTGACTATTGCTGCCGTTCAAGCGTCCATCTCAAACGAACCAAAACAGTCGATTTCACGGCGTTCTCAAGAACTGGACATCGCTCAGACCACCTCTGGCGAATTTTGCGAAAGGATCTTGGCCTGCACCCTTATAAGTTAAAGTTAACTCAAGAACTAAAGCCACTCGATCATATAAAGCGACGTACGTTCTCGAATTGGGCTCTAGAAATGTTGGAAGAAGATGACCAATTTCATCGCAAAATCATTTTTAGTGATGAAGCGCATTTTTGGGTAAACGGCTTCGTCAACAAACAGAATATGCGTTATTGGTCAGGTGAAAACCCTCATGTGCTTGAAGAAACATCACCTTATTCACAAAAAATTACTGTTTGGTGCGGTTTTCATGCCGGTGGTGTCATTGGGCCGTTCTTTTTCGTTGATGAAAATAACCGTCACGTTACAGTCAATGGAGATCGCTACAGAGGCATGTTGCAACGTTATTTCTTTGATCAATTGCATGGGCTAGACATTAATGATATGTGGTTTCAACAAGACGGCGCCACAAGCCACACAGCGGGTGTAACAATCGACTTACTGCAATCTAAATTCGGTGAACGTGTTATATCGAGAAATGGTCCCGTCGAATGGCCGCCTAGATCGTGTGATTTAACACGACTTCTTGTTATGAGGGTACGTTAAATCATTGGTCTATGCTAACAAGCCTGCGTCGTTAGAGGAGCTCAGAGCCAATATTGAAAGAGAGATAGCGGCCGTTTCCGTCGAAATGTGTGGCCGAGTCATCGAAAACTGGGTTCAACGAATCGACCGCTGCAAACGTGCCCGTGGTGGACATATGAATGAAGTAGAATTCCATACATAAATGTTTTGATTGTACTTCAAGCCGATAGTAAAATTTTCGAAATGTCTCAAATGGGTTGCGTTTTATTTCAAAAAAAAAAGTTATCAAGTCCTTAATGGAAGACCCAATATATATATATATATATATATATATATATATATATATATATATATATATATATATATATATATATATATATATATATATATATATATATATATATATATATATATATATATATATATTCGGCAGGCATTCGATAAAGTTCGACATGATCAATTAAAGAGAATCCTCAAAGATAAAAATATCGATGATCTAGATATCCGCATCATATGCAATTTATATTGGAACCAGACAGCGAGAGTAAAAGTGGAGAACATGATTACGGAAGAGATAGAGATCCGCTGGGGAGTACATCAAGGCTGCATACTGTCACCCCTTTTGTTTAATATCTATAGCGAGAGTGTATGTCAGGAAGCTCTGCCTGAGGCAGACGAAGGCATAACGGTAATCGGTGAAACCCTGAATAATGTAAGTTACGCCGATAACACAGTTCTGCTAGCAGAAAGTTTAGAAGACCTACAACACCTTGTTGAGCGGTTAAATAACAGCTGCAATAAATTTGGTGGCAATTTAATGGCAAAATCTCAATATAACCAGGATCGTCTTCTGGTTAATAACATAAGTGTTGAGAAAGTCAATTGCTACAAATATTTGGGAACATGGCTGAACGAGAACACAGATCAGACAAAGGAGATTAAAACCCGAATAGAGATATCAAGATCAAGCTTTAATAGAATGAGAAAACTCTTTTGCAATCGAAATCTAAGCCTGGTACTGCGGTTACGAATGTTGCGTTGTTATATCTTCTCAACGCTTCTTTATGGAGTGGAAGCATGGATTTTGGGCGGAACAATACTAAAAGTATTGAAGCTTTCTGAAAGAGTCATCGATTGATAGGGTAACCAATAACGAGATTCTCCAAAGACTAAACAAAGCCCCAGAACTAATGTACACTATTAAAAAAAGGAAGCTCGAATATTTGGGATATGTGTTGAGGGGAGAAAGGTATTCACTTTTGCGAAATATTATGCAGGGCAAAATTGAAGGGAAGAGAAATGTTGGACGAAGAAGAATATCGTGGTTGCGTAACTTGCTCGACTGGTTTGGCTGCAGCTCAATTGAACAGTTTAGAAGAGCAGCAAATAAAGTGAGAGTAGCTGTGATGATTTCTAATCTCCGATAGGAGTGGCACTCGAAGAAGAAGATATATATATATATATATATATATATATATATATATATATATATATATATATATATATATATATATATATGTATATATATATATATATATATATATATATATATATATATATATATATATATATATATGTATATATATATATATATATATATATATATATATATATATATATATATATATATATATTTTTAAAGGTAGAAAATGAAAGATAAAAGTCCAAGCTTTAAGTATAAGGTATTTATATTTCATTGAAACATCCAGGTATAAAGAAAACAATTATTGAAAACATAAAAATTCTAAATTACTCGAAGGGATTTTGTTAATGGCGTTAATATTGTATCCGGCATTTTGAATTTTTAAAATCTGTCATCAGATTCTTAATCAGCACCCAAGAAACCCCTTAATATCCAATTTCAAAATACTTAGCGGTATACAGAAACGTTAATTGAATCATAAGTGAAGTTGGAAGCATGATTCTCACTACAACTGAAGAGGTTATACCAGCCATTTTATTTTAAATATATTTTTTTAAATTACGGTAAAACTAAAAAAATCTATATACCATTTTTTTGTAAAATTTCGCGTTCTTTCATGTTGTGCTATTAGTTTTTCGATATATTTTTTTTTATTTTTCAAGATATTTGCGAATATCTCAATTTTTCATTTTATTTTCTATTTTATAGGCTTAGCGTACACTTTAGAGCAGCAAACCTTTTTTTATTGTATTCTATGCCCAAAAAACTGCAGCTTTTCGTCAAAATTTGTCTCTGGCGACTGAGCTATATCTAAATTGAACTCAATTGCTTTTAATGTGTCTAGTGGCAACAACTATTGGCGTACGTTTTTTTTTTTTTTTTTTTTGGGTCTAGCACACGTGCTACAGGTAAGTCCCTAAAGCACTACAGGAGCGACACGTGTGCGGAGAAAGCGATTCACGTTGTTCTTGAATCGCTGTGGATTTTACTCGGTGGGAAACACAGTCCTGGGCAAATTATTCCAAAGGGATGATGTTCTCCATAAAAAAGACTGCTTGAAGAGCGTTGTACGAGGAGTAACAAGCTGATCCTCATACGGATGTGAAGAATTAGCGCGACATGTACTTCTAACATGCACCGCTCTGGGAAGAATTAAGCGGGCCACATCCTTCGAACACTTTCCATGAAAGTACTTGTAGAATAGGCTCAAGTCGCCAACCGTTCTTCGAAGTTCCAGCGAATCAAGGCCGTCGGTCAGTTCCGGGTCTCCAATCAGACGAACAGCTCTTCTCTGAATAGAATCCAACAAATGTAGTGTATGTTTGGGAGCGGAGCTCCAAACATGGGAGCAGTATTCCATAGTTGGTCGAATTTGAGCTTTGTAAAGAATTAACAGTTGTTGTGGAGTGTAAAGCTTTCTGGTTCGAAATAATATTCCCAACTTTTGAGAAGTTCTCCTTGCCATGCCTGCAACATGTTCATGCCAGGACATATTTGCTCTCAAATTAACGCCCAACAAATTGAGTGACGATGTTAGAGGGATGGAGTGCCCCGACATAACTATGTCGGATTCAGCAACGTTAACTTTTTTAGAGAAAACTGCCGCCTGGGTTTTCGTAGCGTTAAATTCCACTTGGTTACTGTCAAGATAGAATTTCTTCCAGGTCTTTGTTAAGTTGAATGACTTCCTGCTGTCTGCGGATATTCGTCTGAGTAGCCGATGTCCGAGCGTTCAAAGTGAATGAAGAGATAAGTGTACTGTCATCTGCAAAGCTGTAGATTGGATTCTCGGTCTTTTCCAGCAGATCGTTAATGTAAATGAGAAAAAGAGTAGGAGACCGTATGAAGCCTTGGGGTACACCGGCGTTGATAGTGAAGGTGTTAGAAAGAAATCCGTCAACTGCCCCTCATAAAGAACGCTCTTTGAGGAAACATGAGAGCCACAAACAGAACCTTTCAGACATACCATAAGAACGTAGCTTAGCCAACAGCCCATCGTGCCAAACACGGTCGAATGCCTCGGATATGTCAAGAGCAACCGCTCGAGATTCTCCAAAGTGTTCAATTGCGTTGTTCCAGACATGTGTTACATAAGTCAGAAGATCTCCTGTTGAACTATTTTTACGAAAACTATATTGGTGATCGCTAATAATGTTGAATCCTTCAAGATATTTTAGAAGATGCTGATTGATAGCCTTTTCCATGACTTTCGATATTATTGGAAGCAGTGCGATTGGTCGGTAGTTATTTGGCAAGGTCTTCTTGCCTTTTTTAGGTATCGGCTGAACTGTAGCACATTTCCAGCAGGAAGGAACTATTCCCTTTCTGTAGGATAGGTTCCGTCAGGGCTAGAAGCCTTTTTGGTGTCTAGCTTCATCAGTATACGCTTTATGATACGCTGTCTGAAGACAACATCGGGCATCCTTGACTGCACTATGGGAATAGTAGGTGGTGTTTTTTCCTTGAAAATCGACAGTAGAATGTGAAGCAAAGAGTTCAGCTAACAAGTTCGCTTTCTCAACAGGTGTCGTTGCAATAGAATTATCTGGCCGTGTGAGTAGTGGTATGGTGGATTTGGTGAAATTTTGACTAATTGCCTTCGCGATCGACCAAAAGGACCTGGAATTTTCGGGACAAGCGAGAAGTTTGTTTCTAATCCGTTGATTGTGTACCTCCTTGATTTCGTCGATAACCTCTTTGCATCTGTTCCTGGCACGAACAAATGTGTTACGATTTATGGTGTTAGGATTTTCATGCCATTGTCGGTATGCAAGGTATTTAGAAGCAACAGCTTCTTTGCATTTTCGGTCAAACCAAGGCTTGCCGTTGGGAGGGCATTTCTTCGAAAAAGGGATGTAAGCCTCCATACCGGCCAAAATAACATCGGAAACCCCCCTGGCGCAGTCAGATGGGTCGTCGGATCGAAAACAAACGTCTAACCAAGGGAAAGTTCGAAAATATTCCATGAGATGTTCCCATTTAGCAGACTTGTAGTGCCAAATCTTGCGCAGTTTAGGCGTCTCTCTCTGTCACTTATTGGTAGAATACTCGATATCGAAAGTAGTTTATGGTCGGAAGAACCTAACGGCGGATTTACGCTGACCGTGTAAATCTCCGGATTGGTGGTTAAAAACAGATCAAGAAGACTGGCGAACTCTCCGTCTCGATGATGTTCTCCATAAAAAAGACTGCTTGAAGAGCGTTGTACGAGGAGTAACAAGCTGAACCTCATACGGATGTGAAGAATTAGCGCGACGTGTACTTCTAACATGCACCGCTTTGGGAGGAATTAAGCGGGCCACATCCTTCGAACACTTTCCATGAAAGTACTTGTAGAATAGGCTCAAGTCGCCAACCGTTCTTCGATGTTCCAGCGTCGGTCAGTTCCGGGTCTCCAATCAGACAAACAGCTCTTCTCTGAATAGAATCCAACAAATGCAGTGTATGTTTGAGAGCGGAGCTCCAAACAAGGGAGCAGTATTCCATAGTTGGTCGAATTTGAGCTTTGTAAAGAATTAACAGTTGTTGTGGAGTGTAAAGCTTTCTGGTTCGAAATAATATTCCCAAATTTAGAGAAGCTCTCCTTGCTATGCCTGCAATATGTTCATGCCAGGACATATTTGCTCCCAAATTAACGCCCAACAAATTGAGTGACGATGTTAGAGGGATGGAGTGCCCCGACATAACTATGTCGGGTTCAGCAACGTTAACTGGGTTTTTGTAGCGTTAAATTCCACTTGGTTACTGTCACCCCAAGATAGAATTTCTTCCAGGTCTTTGTTAAGTTGAATGACTTCCTGCTGTCTGCGGATATTCGTCTGAGTAGCAGATGTCCGAGCGTTCAAAGTGAATGAAGAGATAAGTGTACTGTCATCTGCAAAGCTGTAGATTAGATTATCGGTCTTTTCCAGCAGATCGTTAATGTAAATGAGAAAGAGAGTAGGAGACAGTATGGAGCCTTGGGGTACACCGGCGTTGATAGTGAAGGTGTTAGAAAGAAGTCCGTCGACTGCCACTCGTAAAGAACGCTCTTTGAGGAAACATGAGAGCCACAAACAGAACCTTTCAGACATGCCATAAGAACGTAGCTTAGCCAACAGCCCATCGTGCCAAACACGGTCAAATGCCTTGGATATGTCAAGAGCAACCGCTCAAGATTCTCCAAAGTGTTCAATTGCGTTGTTCCAGACATGTGTTACATAAGTCAGAAGATCTCCTGTTGATCTATTTTTACGAAAGCCATATTGGTGATCGCTAATAATGTTGAATCCTTCAAGATATTTTAGAAGATGCTGATTGATAGCCTTTTCCATGACTTTCGATATTATTGAAAGCAGTGCGATTGGTCGGTAGTTATTTGGCAAGGTCTTCTTGCCTTTTTTAGGTATCGGCTGAACTGTAGCACATTTCCAGCAGGAAGGAACTATTTCCTTTCTGTAGGATACGTTGAAAAGTCTACAGAAAACTGGTATTAGTTCCCTCGCACAGATTTTATGAACTATGGCAGGTATTCCGTCAGGGCCAGAAGCCTTTTTGGTGTCTAGCTTCATCAGTAGAATAATAGGTGGTGTTCTTCCTTGAAAATCGACAGTAGAATGTGAAGCAAAGAGTTCAGCCAACAAGTTCGCTTTCTCAACAGTTGTCGTTGCAATAGAATTATCTGGCCGTGTGAGTGGTGGTATGGTGGATTTGGTGAAATTTTGACTAAATGCCTTAGCGACCGACCAAAAGGACCTGGAATTTTCGGGACAAGCGAGAAGTTTGTTTCTAATCCGTTGATTGTGTACCTCCTTGGTTTCGTCGATAACCTCTTTGCATCTGTTTATGGCACTAACAAATGTGTTACGATTTATGGTGTTAGGATTTTCATGCCATTGTCGGTATGCAAGGTGTTTAGAAGCAACAGCTTCTTTGCATTTTCGGTCAAACCAAGGTTTGCCGTTGGGAGGGCATTTCTTCGAAAAAGGGATGTAAGCCTCCATACCGGCCAAAATAACATCGGAAACCTCCCTGGCGCAGTCAGATGGGTCGTCGGATCGAAAACAAACGTCTAACCAAGGGAAAGTTCGAAAATATTCCATGAGATCTTCCCATTTAGCAGACTTGTAGTGCCAAATCTTGCGCAGTTTAGGCGTCGCTCTGTCAGTGATTGGTAGAATACTCGATGTCGAAAGTAGTTTATGGTCATAAGAACCTAACGGCGGATTTACGCTGACCCTGTAAATCTCCGGATTGGTGGTTAAAAACAGATCAAGAAGACTGGCGAACTCTCCGTCTCGATCAGGGATCCGTGTTGGTTCATCAATAAGCTGTGTTAAGCCACAACTGATTGAAAATGATTCGGCTTCACGACCTTGTTCGTCGGTAGTATTTGAGTATTTAAGCCAGTTGATGTTGTGGACATTAAAGTCGCCCAGGATCGCAATTTCGGTATTTGGATAGTTAATTTGTAAATGATCGATGGTGTCTGCAAGAGAAGCGAAAAGTGTTCTAAAGTTAGTATCACTTGGTGGTCGGTATAGGATACAGATGAACCTTGTGGTTGGTTGAGTCGTTATTTTTTACCACATAACATCAAAGTTTGGGGGCTCCAGAGCCTCTTCTTGTTGGCAAGAGAGGTCGCTTCTGACGTAAAGACAGATTCCAAAGATACGCCGAATAGAAGTCGTACCCAGGATAAAGATAGTTTACTGTGCTGGTCGATGAACTGACCTTAGTTTCACAGAGAGCGAGTACATGAGGTTTGTTTGATTGCAGGTGTTGGTGCACTGAATTTATGTTCGTGTTTAAACCTCGTATGTTGCAAAAATCCATTTTGAAATTCTGATCCCTGCATGTCAACGCCCCTGAACCAGCCCCACCCAGAGATCCGAACGGAATTTTTTGTATCCAGGTGCCTCATCATGCTATTTGGTCCCACAGTCCGGGACATCGGCACAGCCACGAAACGTTAAGCAACTTCACGCAGCCTAAGCCGACGTGATGGTATCACACCGGGCGATGCTGGTGGGATCTGGGCATCTACTATCTAGGTTGTTCTTTAAGTCGCCTCCTACGACAGGCAGAACATACCGTGGGAGATATTCTATCCCGCTCCCCCACGGAGAGTACGTGCCGCAAAAGCAAATATTTTCGCAGTCAACTTTCTCATTTTTTATAGACACTTTTCCCGAGTTCCTCCTGTTATAAAAATTTTCCGGTTTAAATATACTAGACGATGTTCATAATACCCTGTAGATATGGACTGGATTATCAACAGGATTAAACATAACAAAAAAACAAAACTTTTAGAAAACAGTCTTTGAATTACAATTTAATTACAGCGTTGCATTCCGGATAACATCTCATCCTAGTTAAATGACGACCGAGGTAATTGTTTATAAACCTCCATCCCGTAATAAACCCCGTATCTATCCTACAGGAGAGAGTCCGAATCCCGTAACCAAAAGACACAAATCATCTGGACCTAAATTATGACCCCGCAGGACTACAGGAAGGCAATTAGATCGCATCCTGCACATCGCAGGATATTCATGGCTTATTGTCCTGCGACCAGGTGATAGCAGGAGATCATGTCCTGCATACGTCAAGAGAATGACGATTTTACATTGAAGTTGATTCTAGGAATATTTATTGCTCAATTAATAATTTAATTGATATTCTGATTGATTGTAACTCAGTCGAGACGTTTGTTAGTTATTGGTATAGATTAAATTCATTGGTGCGAACGTTTTATTTACTACATATTTAGTATATATCATAGGATTTGCCCTAGTATGTTATACTGCCTGCCTATCCACTACTTACTCATATATATATATTTGCAATAAGAGCAAAACATCTGACCGTGTCGAAGTTGTATACAGTCAGTCAATACACTTCATATTCTGCCATCTAAAGGATGTTTTTTATAGAGGTATAAAACTTTAAGTTGGCAACACTTTTTTAACTGGCGGCCATTTTGTCAGCTGTCAAGTGATTTATGTTTAGTTTGGTTTGGCATTTCAAAATGAATAGACTGACGCCTGAACAACGCTTCCAAATTATGCAAATTTATTTTGAAAATCATGGTTCTGTTCGAAATACGTATCGCGCACTACGTCCATTTTACGGTCAACATAATCGTCCATCAGAGCAATTAATTCGATTAACTATGGAACGTTTTCGCACCAGTTTACTCTAAATGATAATACGCATCCACAGAGACATCGTACAGTGCGTACAGAAGAAGTCTTTGCTGCTGTAGAGCGTAAAGTAGAGGAAGACCTGAATCAGTCTATCCGCCATCGTGCACAGGAATTGGATATGTGTCCATCCACTTTATAGAAGATTTTGCGGAAAGATCTTGGTTTGCGTGCTTACAAAATTCAACTCGTGCAACAATTGAAGCCACACGATCACCTAGCAAGGCGTAGATTCGATGAATGGGCCCAAAACAAGATTGCCGTTGATCCCGATTTTCATAAGCGAATTTTGTTTAGCGATGAAGCTCACTTTTGTTTGAATGGATACGTCAATAAACAAAACTGCCGTATTTGGAGTGATGATAATCCTCAAGTGTATGTTGAGACACCGTTACATCCAGAAAAACTGACTGTTTGGTGTGCTTTATGGGCTGGTGGAATCATTGTCCGTACTTCTTTAAAAACGATGCTGGTCAGAACGTTACAGTCAATGGTGACCGCTATAGAGCCATGATTACTGACTTTTTCGTTCATCAATTGAACAACCATGATGTGCAGGAGCTGTGGTTTCAACAAGACGGCGGAACATGTCACACAGCTCGTGCCACAATTGATTTATTGAAGGAAACGTTTGGTAACCGCATAGTTTCACGTTTCGGACCCGTGAATTGGCCTCCAAGATCGTGCGATTTAACGCCGCTAGACTATTTTCTGTGGGGATATGTGAAGTCGCTACTCTACGCCGATAAACCCGAAACGATTGACCACTTGGAGGACAACATTCGCCGCGTTGTTGCCGATATACGGCCACAAATGTTGGAAAAAGTCATCGAAAATTGGACCTCCAGATTAGACTACGTCCGAGCCAGCCGTGGCGGTCATATGCCAGAAGTCATATTTAAATTATAATGCCAGAAGATTATCTTTTGAATAAAGTAAATTTCATGTCAATTTAAAAAATTCATCTTTGTTTTATTCCATTTCAAAGTTCTATACCTCTATAAAAAATACCCTATATAACGTGCTTGATTAACTATGTACCAGAAATATTTGAAATATCGTCATTATTATCGCAATGTAATTCGATTTCTGCTTTTCAAAATAGTTTGATAGATACATTTCTTTTATCCGTTTCTAAAGAGATTTAAAATTTGGCGTTCTATTTTTTACAATCTGCACAATTTGCATAATATTTGTTAAAATCGCTGCTACATTAGTGTTTTTAATAATAGAAGTTTTGCAAGAAGTAAAACACTACTTAAATTTCCACTAAATTTTTATTTTTAACACCATGACATGTTTCGCTGTACGACAGCTTCTTCAGATGGTTTGTTACAAATACTAGGAAATTTAGAATGAGTAAATACACCATGACCTGGAATCGATAAATAAATTTTAAAATATTTCTGTCAATCTAACCAATATATTTTAAATTAAACAAATAAAATTTCCGAAGGGAGACCCAATGAGCCCTAAATTATTGAATGCCGCATTGGAAGATATTTTTAGAGATCTTGAGTCGGATAAGATGGGAATAAATGTAAATGGAGAGAGGCTACATCACTTGAGATATGCTGACGATGTGGTAATAATGCAGAAGATAAACAAAAGATGTTAAATGATATTAAGGAAAAATCAGAAAAAGCGGGATTAAAATTAAATAAAAAGAAAACAAAAGCCATGGCACATGACCATAACCCGCAAGACATAAGGATAGATAACGAAAGACTTGATTATGTAGAAGAATGTATATATCTGGGACAAATGATACAATGCGGTAAACCCAATCAAACCGCAGAAAAAGAATCAGACTGGCATGGGCAGCTTTTGGTAAACAAAGATACATCCTGAATAACAAGAAAATTCCTCTTAAGACTAAGAAGAAATGTATATAACCAGTGTGTCTTACCAGTTCTCACTTACGCAGCACAAACCTGGACACTGACTAGGAATATAATGGATAGACTGGCCAAAACACAACGAGCAATGGAACGCCAGATGTTGAATATAAAGATAAAGGAAAGGATACGGAACGAATAAATTAGGGAAAAAACTAAACTAATAGATGTAAAAGAACATATAGCAAGCCTAAAATGGAGATGGGCTGGACATACAATGCTGCGACAACCGGACAATCATTGGAATAGAAAGATGCAGGATTGGAGACCCTGGTTGGGAAAGAGATCAAGGGGCAGACCTCAGACCAGGGGGAAAGACGATCAAAAACTTACAGCTGGCCTAGCGTGGATAAGAGAAGCACAGGACCGAGATAAGTGGAGAGCAAAAGGGGAGGCCTATATCCGACAATGGATGTAAAAAGGCTATGAAAAAGAAGGAGAAGAAGGAATATGTTTTTATTGGTCAAAAACTGACAAAATACGATTTTTGTCCAATCGTTCTAAAATTTTACACATTGCCATAAAATCAATTCTAAATACTCTTGGCTAATCAATAGTTTCGATATTTTAACAAACAGGGCGACTTTTGGACAAATGGCGATCAGCACTGCAAAATCATTTTTTGGATCTCTGGGAGTGAACTTACATAGCAGAAATGAAGAAAGCAGAGAAATAAATTACAGAATAAACAGAGGAAGTGGAAGTGCAGGAGCTCTAACAAAACTATTTAGATCCAAATTGGTGTCTAAGGGAGCAAAAGAAAGACTATACAAGACAGTGATAAGACCTGTAATCCTATATGGATGCGAGTTATGGATGCTAAATAGAGCCGAAGAACATAAATCTGAGATATGGGAAAAGAAAATATTACTAAGAATATATGGGGGAAAAACAGTAGACGGAATCTGGATAAGGCGAACAAATAGTGAACTATATGAACTTTACAACAGCCATTCAATAATAGCACAAGTGAAACCAGAGGATCAGATGGGTAGGTCACGTAGAAAGATTGCCAGAAAACAGAGCAGAAAAAAAAATGTTGAGAGAGGCGGTGGTTGGAAAGAGAAGAAGAGGACACCCAAGAAGAAAATGGTTGGAGGCAGTGGAGGAGGATCTAGAAAGGTTAAAGATAAATAACTGGAAAAGAAAGGCCACAGAAAAGAATGAATGAAGAAGAATTGCCGATCAAGCCTTAGACCTATAAAAAGATAACTTTTAAAGTGTTAATATTATTAGTAAGGTTTATAATTGGTTACATACATTGTAACATTAATTTTTTCCTAGATTTTAAAATCATGTTACAACACTGTTTTTCCTTCTATAATTTACGAGTATATTTTATTACATTTTTATATTTGATTAGGCAGTGATTTCAATTTTTGAGCAGTGTAACTTAAAATAGTGATTTAAATTTTTGAACAGTGTAACTCAACCATATATTGTTGCTGACTTACCGTATTTTGTTTGCAATGAATGCGTCTAATTTTACGACCCGGAAGTGAACCATTTTAAAGACTTCACTTTGAAGTAGGGAGAAGATATATAAACGGCCATTTGGAATTTTTAAGGGCTTTCTCCTCCGTGATGGAGTAACGGAATTTTCCTCCGAGATGCAGTAACGGCTTTTTCCTCCAGCAGGCCATAGTGGCTTTATCTTTCCGTCATGCCGTAGTGCAGTAACGGCAACTCAGTGAGAGAGTTGTGTTTTATCTTCGTCAAGCCGTAGTAGTCTTAGTCTTTCATCTTGCCATAGTTTAGTGGCCTGCTCATCCTAAGACATTTCGGGTCAAAAAGTGATTAGCTACCTAAATGAGATTAGGAGAGTGGCAGGTGAGACAATATCTGGATAACAATCTCACCAGGAGAGGCCAAACTATTCATGGAAAACCCACGAGGAGAAGCCAAGCAGTATGTCAACACATGAAATACGCGAAGTTAATTTTACAAACTTTTAGATCGTGTTTTTTTTTAAACCTTTTGTTTTTTTACACTTAGGATCAGTAATTCATAGAACTCTAGTTTAAATGTATACACTCTCATAATATAAGAGGTTTTTATTTAGTTAATGTAATTTTGAGAGTGTAATAACTGCAAGGATTTTTATTTTGTTAATATACTTTTCTCTGTGTTAATGCAGCCTTTTATTGAACTACCCGCTCTTTCTTTCAGGACGCACAGGTTGTAATAGATTTAATCTTATTTTAGCAACTAAATAACACTTCAGTATTTTTTCATTTTTTGAGCTGAAATTAGATCCCTTTTATTCTAAAATGAATGGTGCCCAAAAAAATAAACATTACAACCAAGCTTTAAACAACTATAGAGACTATTTTCAAAAGACGTACAAAAATTATCTCTTATCTATAATCTCTCCAAACAAATTTTTGATCTCTCAGTATTAATATCCACTCAACCCATTCTCCAAAATTAAGATATACATAAGGGGCAAATAACGGATTCTATTTAATAAATAAAATATTTACTAAAAATAAAGAAAGTTGAGGCTATACAAAATAGCGCCACAAACGTAAGGCTATAAAATAGAGCCGCAAAAAAACATGATAATGTTTTACGATTAATTTTTTCAGTAGAATTCAAAAATAATATAGTATACAATATGTTCCATAAAAAGTACCAAGGTTTTTGTATGTCAGTGTAAGTTGTTTTAATAACTGAAAGCAGACCGAAGCGTCCAAAAACACAAACATTAGCTGGAAATATTTTGACAAGTATTTTTTATGACGCAGATGGAATAACACTGGTCGACTATCTGGAAAAGGGGCGAATAATCACCGGAAACTATTGCGTTAGTTTATTGGACCATCTGACTGGTGAAATAAAGAAAAAATGCTGCATTTAGCGAAAAAACTAGTGTTGTTTTGCCAAGATAATGCACCAGCTTACAAGTCCATAAAATCGATGGAGAAATTGGATCTATTGAGCTAGGGATGGCTTCTTCATCCGCCGTACTATTATATTTATTATATTACCTCTTTCTAAATTTAAAAAAGTGTCTTCAGGAAATGAGATTTGGCTCAAATGGAGAAGTCGAATGGAAAACTGATGCTTATTTAAGACAGCTCGACAAATCATACTAATCAAAGGTATCCAAATGTTGGAAGATAGCTGGAATAAGTGTGGCGGCCCGTAGCTCCGTGACATAATAACTTGCTTGCGGTGAAGAAGGTCTCGGGTTCAATCCCGGCAGGTCGGTATACTTTTATTTAAGTATATATGTCCTGGCCACTTGCATAGGTAGCAGTCGTTTGCAGAAATGCAGTAATGGTTCTGGCAACACTACTGCGTTGTATAAAAGGTGCTGTGAAATACAAAAACGTATTTTTCGGCACTTAGACAACGTTGACGGGTATTACGACATCCCCGCCGATATCCTCAGGATATGCAAAGAGGTAAAATCCTTACTCAGGCGGGGAGGTGAACAATAAAAAAAATCGCTCTTGAAGGAAACTACAGTGCAACCTCGATAATCCAGACTAATTACAACCGCGATGATCCGAATTAGTAAATAATTCGAATTACCGAAGCAGGACATTATTTATATTAATAATAACCGGTCAAGTGCAAGTTAAACTTGCGCAATTAGTGTTCCGTACGTTGATTGCTTTCAAAATAAAAAATGTTGTAACGGAAGTATAAAATGATCAGTGACTTCACAAAACACACCCCAAATGAGTTTTCAACAAAGTTTATTTCCAATCTTTACTGAAAATTGAAGACCTTGAAATTTCTGTTTTTTTATATACCAGATAAATTATTACAGGTAATGCACTCGTGATAATTTTCGTTCAATCTACACCCCGTGGAGAATATCCTAGAATTTTTTCAAAATTTTTTGATAGGTGCTTTTCGAGATAAGGCGGGTGGACAGCGATTTTTCGCGATTTTTTAAAAATAATACAAAGAAAAGTGTTACATTATATATATATATATATATATATATATATATATATATACATATATATATATATATATATATATATATATATATATATATATATATATTTTTACTCGTGTTTTCACAAGCTTTCATTTGACACCACACTCGATTACCTAGTAAATTTTTTTTTTTTTTTTCAGCCCCCAAAACTAACCCCTTAAGTCAAAATTTAACTTTCAAAACTACATGGCTCTGATGAGGCCATCAATTCCTATATTATTACCAAATTTCAACTTTCTATGACAAATAGTTTTGGGGAAAATCGGGTGTGACAGACGGACAGACAGACAGACAGACAGACGGACAGACAGTTACCGAAGTGATCTTATAAGTGTTCCGTACGGAACACTAAAAAACGAATCAATTAATACGAAACAACTAAAAAATAGAATACATAGAACAATATTTAAAATAGAAGCATATCTTATAAAGTTTTATCTTATTTTGTAAAGACATTTGTAATTTTTGTTTGCTTTACCCTCCTCTGGTTCATCATAAAAGCAATTTCTTTTAATCTTTGAAGTACAAGAACATCACTTAGAGGGATATTATTTTCTTCTGCCCATCTCATGCAATCATTGAAACTTTTAACTGCCTCATCATTCTTCACAGTGTTCTTAACAGTCTGGTTTGTATTAGTATTTAACTCTGAACCTTCATTATCACTCTCGAGTTATTCATTTGTATCATCTATGTCTTCCAGTGGTAACAAAATTTCATCATTTTCAAGCCATTTACATATTTCCACGTTCGTGAGATTCTGCTCAGTGAGAACATTCAGCATATCTGAAACATCTGTTAAATATTTACGAATTAACCAAAAAAATACTAAAAGAGAAATTTCAGGCTTTACCTTTCATTTCTTCATTGGTGGAAAACAAATTGTGCCGCAATTCACGAAGAGGAATCTTCGTGAATTGCGACACAATTTGTGTGTCGCAATTCACGAAGAATGGATCTTTAGTATCATATTCAGTTTCTGGGTTGGTATCTGCCACATAAGCCATAATTTTGTGCCAGCACTTTTTCAAGACTTCAGGGGAGACTTTTTCCCATGAATTGCATAGCAGACATACAGCATCTTTTAGGTTAATGCTTTTTAATAACCTAACAAGGTTCTCTTCATTATTTGATAAAACATGGGCTAAAAGACTTTTCCGATAAAATAATTTTGTCAGTCTGATTGCATTCTGGTCCATAGGCTGCAAAAGTGCAGTACAATTTGGTGGAAGAAATAATGTAATGTAGACTGTCCATCCTCACTAGTCAGCTCTTCTATAGTTCCATGGCTCAAAGCGTTATCAACGATTAGCAGTGCTCTTTCAGGCAAGTTGAGACTTCTTAAATGACTTTTGACTTGACGAATAAAAGAATGATGAAACCAATCTAAGAAAATTGCTGTAGTCATCCATGCATTGGCAGATGATTTGTAGTCAACAGGTATGTTCACATTTTTAAAAGCCCTCGGATTTTTTGCCTTTGCTATCACTAACAACTTTAATTTTTGTAATCCATCAGCTTTGCAACATGCTAGAAGGGTAACGCGTTCTTTGTTTCTTTTTCGACCTGGTGCGGTCTTTTCCTGAGAACGAACCAGCGTTTTTTCAGGCAACATTTTCCAATACAGAGCTGATTCATCTGCATTGTATATTTGAGTAGGTCCAAGGTTTAATTCTTTTATCTTATCTGCGAATAAAGTTAGGAAAGGATCGACGGCACTTTCATCGTTGGATAGTTTTTCGCCACAAACTTTTAAAGCACGCAGACCATGTCTTTTTCTGAAGTTAAAAATCCAGCCTCTGCTAGCTCTAAAATTATCATTCCCGTAGGTTTCAGTGTAAATCTGTTTTGCTTTGCCTGATAAAATTTCGTAGGAAATTGGGAAGTGCCTTGATCGTTGCGTACAAAACCATGTATACAAACGAGTTTCCATTTCTGGGTATTCGGCTTTTCGTAAGATTTTTCTGACGCCAGGACCGCAATTACATTTGGAAATAAATCTAAAAGAAGTTACACGTCCATAGTGAGTGTCCAAAATTATCTTTAAAATAAATCATATATACATACCTTTTGATTTCCCTTGCTTCTTTTTTATATCCGAAATTGTGGATGTTCCTACTCCGTATTCATTTGCCAACACTTTTCCGCTTTCATCAAGAACTAGTCTTTCTAATATATCGGACTTTTGTTTTATTGTTAGTGTAATATGTTTTCTTTTAGAAGGCATTTTAATATGTAGGTACATATACGTAAAAAAAAACGTTTACATACTTATATAAACCACATAAAGTAAAATAGAACGTAGGTATGGTGTACTTGTGACAACAAAAACAAACAACTACAAAGTCCTTAATCTTTAGACGTGATACGCGATGCGTTGTAGGCAAATCAAAGGCACCTACAGTTTGTGTGAATCCCAGATGTATTAGATTGAAAGTTAGGGGAATCCCCTCACTATTTATTTCAGTTTTCCCATGTAGTAGATGTCTAAAACGCAGGTCCGGATTACCTAGTACTATCAAATCCGGATTATAATGTACACAATGCAATAGAAATGTTTGTCCGGTTTATTAAAGAAACCAGTTTAATGGAGATACGGATTATCGAGGTGGCACTGTATATTGAAAAATCAAATGAATTTTTGGCAAAAACATTGTTTTTTCTCCAAAAGTCTCGTGATTTTTCACCCCATATAGTAAGTGTAAATTGTTACGATAACTACATAACGGATTAAAATTCAACAGCTTTTTCCATATATCACACACCAATTGTAAAGCTGCAAGATGTTTCTATCACAGCTAATTAGTAATATTTCTACTTTTCCCTCGTATCATATGATTGTGACAGCGAAGAGCAAGCCCGCCAATAAGGTATTAAATTAATTAATTTCAAGTCAAAATAAAACGAAACCAAATTCAAGAAGTCCTTTGTAAAGCTCGACGTACACGTACAGTTTTATCATTATTTTGTAATTCGTCTTATTCAAAAGTCACCGTATACCCGTTTATCTATAGATAGCGCACACATATTCAATTAGAAGTCGTCGCAGCCATCTTTGATCTCTCCGGGGGCTTATTTTCCAAATGAATGTGTTTCTTAAGCCAAGAGACGTTAGTAATGGGAATAAGAAAACGAACTTATATAAAGGATATAAAGGGCTCCAATATATCGGTGAAATCTTTAAGTCAAATGTTTGAGGAAGGGTTTGTTTGTATTTTGGATTTTAGGAATTGAGCAGGATAAAGTTTATTACTTACTTTTAAGTAATTCAAAATAAGAAGGTGGATAGATCTAGAAGTTATGGATAATAGGATCACCAACTTCTGAAAATTTGCATTAAAGGTCATCACCCTCTAACCTAAAATTGTAAACTGCAAAAGTTTACGGTTGCACGGTGTTTAGACATGTGCGATCGCAAATAAAATAAATTAATTGAAATTAGGAACGAAAATTTAAATAATTGTTTTAAAGTCATCTCATATGTTTATGGTATTAGAGCTGACAATTGTTTCGACACACTCTATTTTTTTCTGAAGCAAAATGTAAAAAAACTACACAGTATGTTACAAAATATATAATTTACCTGGTTATAAGGGGTAAATTAATTAACAATATTCACCACAATACCTAAAACAATTTCTATAAAGAAGACTCACCGCCAGCGAATTGATCACTAAGTAATAAAGTCTGTCTGTCTGTCGTCCGTTAGTGCACTTATCACTGAAGAACCACTTATCCGATTTACGTATCCGATTTACGTTTTTTTTTTTAAAACATACATATGTTCTCTGGCCAGGTTATAGGCTATATTTTATTACGATAGGTAGCATAGGGAATGAGCAGTGACGATAATAGTGAATGAAGTCGGGAAAAAGTTTGCCGTTAGCGCGTTCCCTTGCAGTACACAGCCTAAACCAGGGATGTCAAAGATACCGCCCGCGGGCAGCATCCGGCCCGCGGGACGTATCAATAAGGCCCGCGATCGCAATGTGTCACACAGAAAGAAGAATATTATATACTATATAATTAAATAAATATAATGTTATAATAATTCAGTACATTTTTTTTATTTGAATCTGGCCCGCCTACACATTCTAAATTTAATATATGGCCCTCTGCAAAATTGAGTTTGACACCTCTGGAACCATTAAATTTGAAACAATATTATGTAGCAGAGAATATCTATAATCTATAATATATATAAAAAGCAATGTCTCTCTGTCTGTCTGTCTATTAGTGCGTTTATCAGGCGAGAATCACTTATCCGATTTACGTGTCTTTTTTTAAATTCATACATATATTCTTTGGCCAGGTTATATAGTAATAATAATAATCTATATCTATAATATATGTAAAATGCAACGTCTCTCTGTCTGTCCGTTAGTGCGCTTATCCCTCGAGAACCACTTACGTGATTTTTTAAATTCATACATATGTTCTCTGAAGAGGTTATATAATAAAAATAATAATAATCTATATAATATATATAAAATGCAACGTCTCTCTGTCTGTCTGTCCGTTAGTGTGCTTATCATTCGAAAACCACTCATCGGATTTACGTGATTTTTTTTTAAATTCTTAATTTAATATATGTCAAAAAAAATCTATAATATATATAAAACAACATCTCTCTGCCTGTCTGTCTATCCATTACTGCGCTTAGCACTCAAGAACCACTTATCCAATGTACGTGTTTTTTTTTTATAAATACAGAGGGAATAAACAGAGATAAAATGCTAATATATAGGAAAAAAGATGGAAGTTTAGCAGTAAGCTTTGCAGAAAGACTGAATAGATGGGCGGAATACTTTAAAGAAACATTAAATGGAGATGAAAATGAGGAATTGAATGAGAAATAGGAAGCAAAATTAACTGAAGGGCAGGAGGCGACAAATAAACCCTGCAAAGAAGAAATAAGAGAAATACTCAGAACCCAAAAAAAATAAGGCCCCGGGTGGAAATTGTAGAACTGATAAAAACTGGAGGAGTAGATCTGGAAAATGAAATATGCCGGTTGGTGCAAGAGATATGGGAAACAGAAAAGATGCCAGTGAGCTGGAGAGAGTCGCTCATTTGTCCAATATACAAAAAAGGAGAAAAAACTATATGTGCTAATTATAGACCAATAGCCTTACTGGATGTCGTGTACAAGATAGTAGTGTTGACTATCAAAAACAGACTAGCAGAGAAAGCTGAGTCTATGCTGGGAGAGTACCAGTGTGGATTCAGGAAAAATAGATCGGTTACAGACCAGATATTTTCGATTAAGCAAATCCAAGATAATAGCTTAGAACAAAATTTGGCACTACACTTGGTCTTTGTGGATTTCAGAGAAGCATATGACTCTGTAAATAGAGAAGGACTCTACAAGATAATGGAAGAACTAAAAATTCCAAGTAAATTGATTCGCATGGTAAGAATGACCCTGAATGACACAGAAAATAGAGTGTTGGTTGAGGGCAAAGTATCAGACAAGTTTAAGGTGAAGAGAGGATTAAGACAGGGGGAACCAGTGTCGACATGTCTATTTAATTTGGTACTAGAGAAGATAATCCGGGAGTCAGAAATAAAAACAAATGGAACGATATACCAACAAATCTGCCAATGCTTGGCCTATGCGGATGATGTAGCAGTGATTGCAAGAGCAAAAGAGAACCTCAAAAAAGCCATAAGTAGGATAGAAGAAAGGAGAAGGATGAGAGGACTAAAGATAAATGAGGAAAAAACAAAATACATGGAAATTACAAAGAAGAAGGATATTAAAAACAACAAAAGTTTAGATATAATAAACAACTTAGGAAAAAGATATATTTGAAAAAGTAGACAAATTTAATTATCTGGGAGTAACAATAACATAGAGTGGACAAGAAAGGACGGAGATACAAGAAAGAATAGCGAAAGGACAGAGATGTTTGGGGGCAATGAATCCAATATTGAAATTAAAGAATGTATCGAGAAAAGCAAAAGAAAGAATATATACGACAGTTGTCAGACCCACGGTGACATATAGATGCGAAACGTGGAGACTGAATGCAAGAGAAAAGGAGACGTTGGAGGTGTGAGAAAGGAAAGCTTTGAGAAAAATCTACGGAGGAAGGAAAGAAGAGGGACTGTGGAGAAGAAGAACAAACTACGAATTAAAATGTCTATATACGAAACCCCTTATAAGCCAAATCATAATAAGCCAGCGATTAGGATGGTTGGGACACGTGGCAAGGATGAAGGAAGAAAGAGAGGCAAAGCAAGCCCTAATAAGAGGAGTGGTTGGAAGAAGAGGCAAGGGTAGACCTCGATCTACATGGATTCAGGCAGTAAAGCAAGATCCGGAGTTGATGGGAATCCCGCACTGGGAAAAGCTAACAGGAGACAAAAAGGAGTGGAGACAAGTATGCAACCAAGCCATGGACCTCTACGGCCCCTTGAGCTATATAATAATATAAACATAACGAATAAGCACTGACGACAAAGGTGAATCAAGTTCACGCGAGCGGAGCCGCGGGCACGGCTAGTTATTTTATAAAACGATCTGCTTGTTTGTCCTATATAGATCTTATTACAAGGGCCACAGCCTAATTCGTATACTCCTGTTTTATTAAAGAAATTTTGCAACAGTTAATTAGTGTTGATTTATTCATTTTTATTTCTGTTGTAAAAGTAATGTTATTATGTAGTTGGTTAATATAATCTAGAAATAGTTTTAATTGTCAATCTGTACCGGTAAATCATGTCAATATATTATCTACATAACGGTACCACTAGAAGAAGTTTTTAAATAGATGAGGATTACTAATTTATTTTTCTAAATTCTCCATGAAAATTTGTGATAAAATTGAACTAAGGGAGTTTCTCATTATTAAACCTTTCCTAATTATATAAATCTCATCGTTGAATTCGAAATAATTCTACTCTAAACACAATGTTAAGAGGCCTAATATATATATATACTGTGGACGTTTGCCTGCTCGTTTTCCTTCCAGAGGAATCCTTGATAGACCATGCTCATCCATTTTTTTTACGTGGTTTGGCCACTATCTTCCTCTTTGTCAACCCCATTTTAGTAGGTCTGACACGCCACATTGTTCCATGATGCCAGTGTTTTCTATCCTATCCCTCCTTGTTTTACCAACTATTGCTCTTATTGTTTTCATTTCGGCGGTACGTAGCATACTTTTTGTTTTATGAGTATATTCTCGTAATTCTCTACCATAGCTTATTATTTTTTCTCTCTCTCTATCCCCTTTGTATTATGTTATTTATGCTTAATTGTGTTGTAAATAGTATATCTGTTAGACAAGAAAGATTATTATTATTATACTTTTATACTTATTATTATTATGATTGGTATGTTCTTCTTTCTCACATTTGGTCAATGTGGTTCCATATTTGGCTGACAGGCCCAAGCCAAGTCAGTACAAACGGTATTACCATTGTGTATTCAGGAATGATCTGACAATGTTACATATATGAATGGTGTTGGTATGTGGCCTGTGGCTAATATGACGAGGGGGGCAATGATGACATTTTCTTGTTTCCATAGCCTTTTTATTTCTGTTGCAAGCTCTTTGTATTTGGAGATTTTTTCTGTGTATTTTATTTGGATGTTTGTGTCGTTGGGGACAGCTATATCAATTAGATAGGTGACTTTTTCTTTTTTATATTGAAAAGTAATATCGGGTTTATTGGCGGGGACTGTTTTATCTGTATGGATACTGATGACCCAGTGGATCTTGTAATCTTTATTTTCAAGTATGGATGTTGGTGTGTATTTGTAGTAGGAATCTGTGTTTTTTATGAGTTTGTATGTTGTGGCTAGTATTTGGTCAAATACTTTTGTCCCTGCGTCATGTCTGGCTATGTATTCCGTTCCGGCTAATATCAATACCGTAAGAATTCTTCTTCTCTGCTTCGATACCAATAAAATTTTGTATAAGGATCTAATAAATTGTTTCCTTTAAACGAGAACCGAGAAGTTTCGCTGTATCTTTAGGTTTTAAGCGTCGGGGCTTATTCATGGAGTTGAAAGTTTCACCATGGTTGCTGATTTATGACGTTTGTGATAAAGGCATATCGATGCTCTCATTCTTAGCATGAAACAGGTATGGGTCATTCAAGCCCATGTGGCTTTGTTGTAGATGGAACATCGGGATAAATATATGATTTTGGCGGGCTTATTTTCCAAATGAATGTGTTTCTTAAGCCAAGAGGCGTTAGTAATGGGAATAAGAAAACGAACTTATATAAAGGATATAAAGGGCTCCAATATATCGGTGAAATCTTTAAGTCAAATGTTTGAGGAAGGGTTTGTTTGTATTTTGGATTTTAGGAATTGAGCAGGATAAAGTTTATTACTTACTTTTAAGTAATTCAAAATAAGAAGGTGGATAGATCTAGAAGTTATGGATGATAGGATCACCAACTTCTGAAAATTTGCATTAAAGGTCACCACCCTCTAACATAAAACTGTAAACTACAAAACTTTACGGTTGCAACGGTGTTTATACACGTCAGATCGCGAGTAAAATAAATTAATTGAAAAATTAAGACTGTAATTGATACATATTTCTTCTTTTTATTCTTCTTGTAGGTCTGATGATCTTTTAATTTCAAGGTTGTGGGATTTCTTAAGAGGTAGATTGTCAGCTATCTCTTCGTCTTCTAGGTGGTCACCCCGGTGGACGTTTGCCTGCTCGTTTTCCTTCCAGAACCATCCCTGATAGTCGATACTCCTCTATTCTTTTTACGTGGTTATGCCACTACCTTCTTCTTTATCTACCCCATCTAACTAGGTCTGGCACGCCACATTGTTCCATGTGTTTCCGATCATATCCCCCCTTCCTTTACCAACTATTGCTCTTATTGTTTTCGGCGGTACCTAGCATACTTTTTGTTTTATTGGTATCTTCTCGTGTTTCTATACCGTATATCATTACACAGGTCTGCAAAATAAAGTTTGTATAGCTTCGTGTCGTTGGTTTCCATTTATAAACTTTATCTTCATCTCTATGATTCACCCATTAAAAGTACGCCATCATTCTGACGTCCCAACGGCCTTGATATCTCCTTTCCATCTCTTTTATACCTTGATGGAACCGTTTGCCTTGTTCGTCACCGTAGTCTCGAAGATTTTTTGGGAAATCATCGACGAACCAATTCAAAAAGTGTACTTTCGGACTCATATTACACCCCAAGTTATTATAGTTGTTTAACATTTCTTGAACAATATTTTTATATTTAGGATCTTTTGTATTGCCTAAAAATCTGAAAACAACATTTTTAAAAGAATTCCAGGCATTGTTTTCTGAGTTTATCACGACTTTCTCAAAGTCTGCATTCTTGATTAGTTTCCCGATATCAATTCCTGTGAATATGCCATCCTTTAACTTTGCATCAGATAAACTAGGAAAACATGAACAGAGATACTTGAAAGTATTTCCATCTTTTGGTAATGCTTTTACAAACTGTTTGATCAAGCCAAGTTTGATGTGAAGTGGAACATATTTTTTAAGTTAGCGTAAATTTCTTTATTATTCAATTCAATTCTTTTTTATTAAATGTCAAATTTACGTACTAAACCGCCAATTTCACAGCTAAAATCCAAATTTTTCTTTTTCTTGAAATACCTTAAGAATTCTTCTTCTCTGCTTCGACACCAATAAAATTTTGTATCCGGATCTAATAAATTGTTTTCTTTTAGACCAGAACCGAGAAATTCCGCTGCATCTTTAGGTAATCCAAGATCCCCTACCAAGTCATTCAGTTTTAAAGGTCGGTGCTCATTCATAGGGTTGAAAGTTTTACCACTACTTGAATAATCTCTGATTTCTGACGTTTGTGATGAAAACATATCGATGCTCTCATTCTTAGTAGAAACAGGTGTGTGTAATTCAAGCCCATGTGGAATTAGCTTTGTAATGGATGGAACATCAGGATATACGATTTTGGTGCAATTTTTAGAATTATATCCTGTCACATTGCTCAAGCAAAAGTAACAGTCATCAGTATGATTTGTTTGTTCCCGCTGCAACATGGGAATACCAAATGACAATGAGTTTGATTTGCCATAAGTCTTAATATTCTGGCATACTTTATGTGGAATCCACTGTTTATCTTGGTGACATAACCTAATTCCGAAGTACGCAAAATATGCACTTTACACAAAGTTTGTTATATTTCGCCTTTGTCTGACTGTTGTATATTGTCCACAAATGTAACAAAATGGACTATTTTTGCAAGACCGAGAGGCCATAATTATAGATAAGAAAAAAACGCAACCTTAATCTCACACGTGTATGTCTCTCGGTCTTAAAGGCGCGCGCAGACTGCTTCAAAAGTTCTACAGTAACTGTTTTTACTTAGAGAGAGATGGATATACTATGCGTATGTGTAGTAGGGATATTTTAGATAATAAAATAAACTATACTCTCAAAGTCAACATGAATTTACTGCTTTAAAACTGATAAAAATATTTAATAATTTTAATAGACTTATTTTAAAAACAATATCGACATGTACAGGGTGAGTCAACGATAGAGTAAAGTTCATTATCTCATTTGTTTCCGGAATGACGAAAAAATGTCGAATACAATAGTTTTAGGGAATGTTAAGGTGCACAGTTTAAAATTATTTTTAAGTATACAAGGTACTTCAAAAAAGTGTGGCCGATATAACATGTTTTATGTTTTTTTTTTAAATAGAACATCCTATTTTCTAATTTATTTTTAAATTCTAAATTAAATTTTTACCTTTTTTTATTAATAATGTTATATACCTAAACCTAGTAGTTTTTCTAATATTTCAGTTTATTTAAAGAAATACTAGTTTTCAGTTTTGTAAAAATTTGCCAGAAGCGCCATTGTTTCTGAAGATGAAATACACATAAATGGTACGAACATTCTATAAAGATGAGAAAAAAAAGCATATGTAAAGAAATTTGAATTAGATGCTATAGGGTGTTCAAAATAAATTTATACATTTCGACTATTTTAAATTGAAAAACCTCAATTTTTTTAAATGGCACACCCTATATATTATTATTTTTTCTGATAGATTTTACAAAACCCTTCCAACTTTTAATAAGTATGTCATATACCTATTTCTAATAGTTTTCAATTTATTTTAAATTTTTCAATTTTTACCCTTGTTCTTAATACATTTACGCTTTATGATTAATTATTATTAATAAAAGTTAATAATAATTAAAAATATAAAGTAATAAATGTTCAAAAATATGCCCGTCTACTTGAATACACATGTTTAGTCGTTTTACTATATTTTCCTTCACTTTCCTCAGCATAAAGGGCGTTATTGTTTTGCACACATCCCGTATCCTATTTTCCATATCTACTGGTGTTGTAGGCGGATTCACATAAACACGATCTTTAATGTAGCCCCACAAAAAGAAGTCTAAAAGTGTTAAGTCACATGAACGAGGGGGCCACTGAATAAATCCATCCATACTGATCCATTTTTGTAGGTAACGATTGTTTAAAAATTCCCGAACTTCTCGATGGTCCTGTCCTCCGTCTTGTTGAATCCACATTTGTACCCTTTCAAAGTTATCAACTTCTCCAAGAAGCTGGGGTAACTCGTTTTACAAAAAATTTAGATATCTAGGCTCGTTTTGATTTTGAACTTTTAGGACCCAAAATGGATTAACTGTTGAATAATAATGCATGTTATGGCTGTTAATTGCTCAATTACTACGAAACATTATTTTGAATAAAAAATTTGGATCGGCCTCTATTGCTTCATTCATGGTGATACAAAAGTTTACTCGTCGTTCAAAATCACGGTCTTGAAGTTCTTAGTCTAGTTCCATATGAAAGGGATGATACTTGTATTTTCTCGTGGTGCGATTAGCCGTAGATTGGGATGTATCAGATAAGTCAGATGGCTGCTGACCTGGGGATATCAACATAAAGTAAAAGCTAAATTTCTTTTTCCTCATTAGTAGCATTTTAGTTTACTACTTTCCGTTTCATATTCTCAACGCTACCGCTGCCACCAAACCGTTCCATTAAGCACTGAAAAGATTTTTTAGATGGTATACGTCTATTAGGGTACTACGCTCCGTAAAGCCTTACTACTAAAAGATAATTTTTTCCCGCCTCGCCCAGTATATAAACCATATCAATTAATTCATTTCTAGAAAAATCCATAACTATTACCTTTATACGTCACTTACTACAAAAAATTAAACTATTTTTACTCGCCTATATTTTTGTTTTGTCTTAACAACTATGACGTTATAGCGTAAGTGTATTACAAATAAGGGTAAAAATTGAAAAATTCAAAATAAATCGAAAACTATTAGAAATGGGTATATGACATACTTAATAAAAGTTGGAGGGTTTTGTAAAATCTATCAGAAAAAATAATAATATACAGGGCGTCCTATTTAAAAAATTTGAGATTTTTCAATTTAGAATAGTCGAAATATATAAATTTATTTTGAACACCCTGTAGCATCTAACTCAAATTTCTTTACATATCTCTTTTTTTTCATCTCTATAGAACGCTCGTACCAATTATGAGTATTCCACCTTCAGAAACAATGGCGCTACTGGCAATTTTTTACAAAACTGAAAACTAGTATTTTAAAAAAAAAATTGAAATATTAGAAAAACTACTAGGTTTAGGTATATAACATTATTAATAAAAAAGGTATAAAATTTTACGCAGAATTTAAAAATAAATTAGAAAATAGGATGTTCCATTTAAAGAAAAAACGTATGTTATATCGGCCACACTGTTTTGAAGTACTCTGTATACTCAAAAATAATTTTAAACTGTGCACCTTAACATAACATTCCCTAAAACTATTGTATTTAACATTTTTTCGTCATTCCCGAAACAAATGAAATAGTGAACTTTACTCTATCGTTGACTTACCCTGTATATACGAATAAAAAAATCATGACGTGACACGTTAAAATGGAGCTTATATTTGGAATAAGCAGGTCAAAATTTCATGTGGGTGTATTCGAAAAACTTTTTTATTGCTGACCTGTGTTATGGGTCTGTTGCAAGTCCTGTATATTTTAACCTTGCTGTCTATTCGCATGTATTGATTGGTCCGTACGCCATCTTTTAAGCAGCCTGAGATAACTCCTGCTTTATTAATTAAAATCAAAAATTAAAAACTGACAACGTATTCAGCAATAACCCAGGCCAACCATGAAAAAAACTTTTTTAATAATTTTACCTGATTCCTATGTTTTTTTTGATGTGCTGAGTCCACCACCAATTTTTCACATTTTAATATTCAAAACGTGAAAAGTTAATTTTTTATCATTCGAATATTATTAGGTTGGCAATAGAACCAGAATTTTATACGGTTGGCAGTAAAATCAAATGTTATTAGATTGGCAGTTCCGATAAATCTCACAGCTGTTTGTTTTCTTCCAGTTAATATAACCTCGCATTGTAGTGTTTAACCCATGTGCTTTAATTCACACTCAAAATATGGCTAATCGTGGTTGTAAAACCTCTCCCAACACTTTTTGTTATTTGTGTGGTGAGTTTGTAGTTAAAAAAACATGAAAGAAACATTACTGACTTTGTAAAAAAAAGTATACTTTGCATATTTTGGTGTAGAAATCGGTAATCAAGAAAAATGTTGGGCTCCTCACAAAGCATGTTATGTTTGTGTCGAGGATCTCAGGAAATGGTATAAGAAAGAAAAGAAAGCAGTACCCATGGTACGGAGAGAGCAAGAAAATCATTCAAATGATTGTTATTTTTGCAACGTTGATGTTTCTCCAAAAATAAGAAAGTAATTCTCTATCCTAACTTTACTTCAGCTAATCGGCCAGTAGGACATGAACCGGGACTTCCTGTCCCCTGAGCCACCTCAGTGTATTGATGACGTTTTACGGTCCAGTCCCGAATTTAATGAAAGTCGAGCAGATGATGATGAGTTTCAATGTTCTCTAGAAAATGTAAAACCACAGTTGTTTACACAAGCTGAGTTGAATGATTTAGTAAGATTTGGGTTTGACTAAGGAAAAAGCAGAATTGCTTGGTTCTAAGCTGAAAGAAAAACATTTATTGGAATCTGGAACATCTATTTATTTTTTTAAAAGTTTTTATTTAATTTAATTATTTATAACTTAATTATTTAATTTTCCCTATTTTGAAATTTAATCGATGTCATATTGTGAGAGAACTGTGGGTGATACACAAAACCTGATACCAGATACGGTTTCAACACCCAAAAATACTTAACACTTAGGCATATTGGTTTAAAAAGTTCTTATAAATATTTTTTTTGTTGGCCTGTGTAATCAATAATTTCACTACTCGCTTAAAAGAGCACTGTTTTAAGTTAAGACAACATTATTTTTAAGAAATAGTGTTTCAAGGACTGTAGTTTGATATACAATACCGATTTCTTTTTTTACCAATTTATTTTCTTACTATAAATGTTTTAAAATAAAAAAAAAACGGTCAAGTGCAAACTGAATTTGCGCAATTAGTGTTCCGTACGTTGATTGCTTTTAAGATAAATAACCGGTCAAGTGCAAGTTGAACTTGCGCAATTGGTGTTCCGTACGTTGATTGCTTTTAAAATAAATAACCGGTCAAGTGCAAGTTGAACTAGCACAAATAGTGTTCCGTACGTTGATTGCTTTTAAAATCAAAAATATTATAACGGAAGTATAAAATGATCAGTGACTTCACAAAACACACCCCAAATGAGTTTTCAACAAAGTTTGTTTCCAATCTTTACTGAAAATTGATGACCTTGAAATTTCTGTTTTTTTTATATACCAGATAAATTATTAAAATTAATGCACTCATGATAATTTTCGTTCAATCTACACCCCGTGGAGAATATTCCAGAATTTTTTAAAAATTTTTTGATAAGTACTTTTCGAGATAAGGCGGGTGGACAGCGATTTTTCGCGATTTTTTAAAAATAATACAAAGAAAAGTACGCGCAAGTATTACATTATATATATACGAGGCATGTTTTTTAAGTAAGTACCGTTTTGCGATTCCGCCGCCGCAGCGATACGGTCGGCGTTCCGCGCATGCGCGCTGGTAACCTACATCTCATGTCTACGCACTGACGCCATTACAGTCTGATTCTTCATTGTATACGTTGTTTACTGAGTGTTTAAGATGCCTCCGACAATCGTGAGTCCCGCCGATTGTGAAGTACGGGCTGTTATACGATTTCTTAGTGCTAAAGGCGTAAAACCGATCGATATTCATCGTGAGATCTGTGAAGTTTACGGACAAAACATTATGAGTGATGGAATGGTAAGGAAATGGGTGAGAGCATTTAAAGATGGCCGCACAAATGTGCATGATGAAGAACGGAGTGGGCGTCCTTCGGTCGTTAATGAAGATTTGGTGCAGAAAGTGGACGAAAAGGTGAGAGAAAACAGACGCTTTACAATTTCATCATTGTGCGACTGCTTTCCTCAATATTCTCGTAGTATTTTGTATCGCATTGTGACCGAGAACTTGAATTACCGGAAATTGTGTTCACGTTGGGTTCCAAAAATGTTGACGGATTTGCACAAAACCCAACGTTTAGGCAGTGCATTGACTTTCCTTGAGCGGTACCACAATGAAGGTGAACATTTTTTAGACCAAATTGTTACTGGTGACGAAACATGGGTGGCCTACGTCACACCAGAATCGAAACAACAATCCATGGAATGGCGACATTCATCATCACCCAAAAAAGTGAAGTTTAAGCAAACAATTTCTGCCCGCAAAATCATGTGCACAGTTTTTTGGGACAGAAAAGGAGTATTGCTAGTGGAGTTTCTGCCTCGTAATGAGACAATCAATGCAGCGTCTTATTGTGAGACATTGAACAATCTGCGTCGTGCAATCCAGAACAAAAGACGTGGCAAGTTGAGTAAGGGTATCGTTTTGCTGCATGACAATGCCCGTCCACATGTGGCTAATCGGACCAAAGATCTCATCAAATCTTTTAAATTGGAAACTCTAGATCATCCTCCATACAGCCCTGATCCCAACGACTACTATTTGTTCCTGCACTTGAAGAAGCACCTGGGTGGTCAGCGTCTTCAAGACGATAACGAAGTCAAAACATTTGTGATACAGTGGTTAACAAGTCAGGCGGCAGAATTTTATGAGGAGGGTATTCAAAAACTGGTGCCACGTTATGACAAGTGCCTCAATATTCACGGAAATTATGTAGAAAAGTAGATTAAGGTACAGGCTTTCATGTAAAAATAAAATTATAGCGATATCTTTGCACGTCTTTTTTTAATTCCAAAACGGTACTTACTTAAAAAACATGCCTCGTATATATATATATATATATATATATATATATATATATATATATATATATATATATATATATATATGTATCTATATATATATATATATATATATATATATATATATATATATATATATATATTACTGGTGTTTTTACAAGCTTTCATTTGACACCACACTCGATTACCTAGTAAAAAGAATTTTTTTTCACTTCCGATTTCACCCCCCAAAACTAACCCCTTAAGTCAAAATTTAACTTTCAAAACTACATAGCTCTGCTGAGGCCATCAATTCCTATATTATTACCAAATTTGAACTTTCTATGACAAATAGTTTCGGAGAAAATCAGGTGGGACAGACGGACAGACAGACAGACAGACGGACAGACAGGCACCGAAGTCATCTTATAAGTGTTGCGTACGGAACACTAAAAATGTGGTAACGGAAGTATAAAATGATCAGTAACTTCACAAAACACACCCCAAATGAGTTTTCAACAAAGTTTATTTCCAATCTTTACTGAAAATTGATGACCTTGAAATTTCTGTTTTTTTATATACCAGATAAATTATTACAGGTAATGCACTCGTGATAATTTTCGTTCAATCTACACCCCGTGGAGAATATTCCAGAATTTTTTCAAAATTTTTTGACAAGTACTTTTCGAGATAAGGCGGGTGGACAGCGATTTTTTAAAAATATCACAAAGAAAAGTGCGCGCAACTATTACATGATATATATATATTTTTTCTCGTATTTTCACAAGCTTTCATTTGACACCACACTCGATTACCTAGTGAACAAATTTTTTTTTCACTTCCGATTCCAGGCCCCAAAACGAACCCCTTAAGTCAAAATTTAACTTTCAAAACTACATGGCTCTGATGAGGCCATCAATTCCTATATTATTACCAAATTTCAACTTTCTATGACAAATAGTTTCGGAGAAAATCGGGTGTGACAGACAAACGGACAGACAGACAGACCTACGGACAGACAGACCTACGGACAGACAGACCTACGAACAGACAGACACCGAAGTCATATAATAAGTGTTCCGTACGGAACACTAAAAAAAACTGTGGAACAACTTGTATAAATTATGACAAAATAAGAAAAAGTATATTATAGAAACTTCTAAAAACTTTATAATGCGTAAAGAAATATCGGCTATAAACTTAAGTCTATCCGATTCCCTTTCTTTCTTTAATCCGACATCGATATATCTTTCCGAGACCCGACGTTTCGAATGATTTAGTGAGAATGTACGCCTCATTCGACAAGGTCTTAAGGACTTAAAGCGAATTGTCGCTTCTAAAGACGGATTCGCGGATATTTATCGAGAGATTTCGAATTTGTTTGAATGTATAAGGTCTTTCATAATATGGTAAGAATGCAGTAGTTTTATAGCGAAGTTATATAATGGTTATATTATTGGATAATATTAGGTCTGGATTCTTAATACTAAAACATTTTTCATAATAGATGCCATGTTTGTTTTTGTTTCAGGTCTCTCACTCCCATTTGTATTCAATAGTGGTCTGTGCTCACTTTCGGGTGATTGGCTTTATCAACAAGTAACATTGTAGGATTTTCCAGGGTAGGAATCTAAAATCTAAAAGTTTAGTGTTATCATATGATGAATCCTCATATTTATCGACTAGTCACCGTTTGGTAGTCGGTACTAATGCCTTCTTGTAAATCTGGAGCTTTTTCAGCTTTTAAGTTGTAGGTAAAGAAGAAGAGTCTCCCAAAATCGTTTTCCGAAAAAAAATTCCAAACATGGATCGTCACAGGGTGATTCACGGTGTACTGAACCAATCGGTTATAAAATATGACAGGCTCATTGGGTGACAACATAACCCTAAAATGAAGCTTCATCAGAAAAAAATACATTACTCCAATCTCGATCTATGTTATCCTATGCTCAAGCGAGTCGTTTCTCGCTGTGTTTTTCGTTCAGCAATGGTTTCTCGATTGCCTCCGACACTTCGAGTGCGAATCGTTTCATATGATACAACACGTAGGCTGAAAACTTTTTGGTCTGACACATAAATGTCGTCCTTTTCAAAAAATCCGTATGATTTTTAGGAACTTTTTTTTGTATGTATCTAGCACATGTGCTACAGAGAAGTCCCTAAAGCGCTCCAGGAGCGGAATGTGTCCGTATTTGCGGATTAAGGAGTACCAACCTTCAAACGATACGTGTCAAAATTTTATGACATTTCGACGATTATTTTATAATTTACAATGGTTTTAGTGATGCTACTTTTGATATTTTCAAAACAATGGAAAAATCGAATTTAGCGTGTTGATTAAACACTGTTTTTTGATGGGAATAAATACCGTTCAAGCAAAATAATGGTTTGATAAGTTTTACGGGGACTCTGCCCCTGGAAAATCACTCATCACTTCCTGGTATGCTGAATTTAAACGTGGTCATACAAACGCGAATGATGCTAAACGTTCTAGACCTCAAAATAAGGTGATTACACCGGAAAACATAAAAAATTTATAAAATTGTTTTGGATGACCGTAAAATGAAATTGCATGAGATTGCTGACATCCTAAAGATATCAAAAGAACATGTTGGTCATATTTTGCATGAACATTTGGGCATGAAAAAGCTCTGTTCGAAATGGGTACCACGTTTCTGCACAGTGGAACAATGAATCTGAGCGCTATTTGGACCTGTTTAAGCACAATAAAAAGGATTTTTTCATGCAATATGTGACAATAGATGAAACATGAATCCACCACTACACACCGGAATCAAGTCGACAGTCAGCTGAGTGAACAGCAGCCGGTGAAAGCCGCCAGAAGCGATCAAAGACACAACAGTCGGCTGGGAAGGTTTTGACCTCTGTATTTTGGGATGCACATGGAATAATTTTTCATCGACTATGCTAAGGAGGGAGGAACCATCAATAGCGAATATTATTTAAACTTATTGGTGCGTTTGAAGGCAGAAATTGCAAAGAAACTGCCCCAAATGAACAAGAAAAAAGTGCTCTTTCATCAAGACAATGCACCGTGTCGCAACTGAATGGTTACGATGGAAAAATTGCATGAATTGAAGTTTGAATTACTTCCTCATCCACTGTATTCGCCAGACTTGACCCCCAGCGAAAATTATCTATTCGCAGACCTTAACAAAATGCTCGTGGAAAAGAAATTTGGCTCGAGTGAAGAAGTTATCGCCGAAACTGAGGCCTGTTTTTTTAAGGCAAAGACAAATCCTTTTATAAGAAAGGTATAGAAAAGTTAGAAAAGCTTTGGATTGATTGTATCGCTCTTGAAGGAGACTATAATGATAAAATAAAGTTGAATTTTGCGAAAAAAAAAAAAAATATATATTTTAGGTAGCTAAACCAAAAAATTTTCAGCCTATGTTTTATTTAAACCTCACTGCTCTAGTTTTTGCACCACCCCTTGACGTAAAGTTAATTGATGATTTCGGGAAAACATGTTAATAACACAAGCCGATAAAATTGGACAAAACTCCAGACCCCGAGACCAGAGTATACTTTCTCAAAGGTTTTTGATACACGCAATCCAAATCCGACTTCAGAATTGCCCCATCACATCAAGTTTTCCAGAGATCCTAACCTAAAAATGCAAAAAATACAGTTGTTCGCTATACTCGGGATTATATTACACTGCGAATTATTTTTTCTCTACAAAATTCGCTGCGGCATATGAAACTACTACTCTTCCCCATCAAAATGCATTTTGAATTTTTCAGATATCTTATTTCTTCTCGGAAATATCATCTTTCTAGTAGCAGCATTGTCTATTTGTTATCATACGTGGTGTCCCGTTTTAGGCTTCCTAATTTTTTTATGTCAATTTTTAGTAATAAACGTTTCAGGCAAAAATTAACTGGTTTTGCAGGGGCAATAAAATGATATAATTGAGATAACCTTGAAAGATCATTTTGAAGGTCATTTCAAAGTCAACTTTGATTTTTTTAAATGGGAACTCATATTTGTTATCACGGCAACCCCAAACATGCATAAAGGCAAATGAACCTAACATAACCTCAGACATCGAGTGAAAATCATAGAGATATTAGAATAGAGGAGAGAGAGTATATAGCCTGCTGTAAGCAAAAGCATATAGTCGTTAAAAAGAGCAGGAATTAATATGAGACAATTCTGTCTCTCTTAGTCTTCGCTTCTGCGCTGATTTGCGGCGCCGAGTAAGAGAGACAGAATGACTCTCATATTATTTCTTTCTCTTTCTATGAGCACCACGCTTTTCGTAAGAACTTACCTCCTTTATTCTAATATTTCTCTCTAAAATTGATAAAAGATATAACATTCTCAAATCATAAAAGAATCAAAATTTTTTCTCCACGGAAAGGCAAGCGTAAGTTTTATACTAATTTAGACTCGTCAGAATTCCGACCCGGCATATCGGATCCACCATTTTGAATTTCTTAAAGTTAGGGGACAAACCATGGCTCGATGGGATTAAACCGACAACGAATTCGGATTCAGCGTCACAAAAATCATATGATTACACTATCCTCGACTGCCTGCTCAACTTTTTTTTTGGTGTGGTTTTCACTACTCAGTATATATCACCACTACACCGAATACTTTATTTTTGCACTTGACGTGCGTTTCGCTAACCATGTTAGCTTCATCAGGAGTGATGATTGACTTCCTGATGAAGCTAACATGGTTGGCGAAACGCGCGTCGAGTGCAAAAATAAAGTGTTTGATGTAGTGGTGATATATACTGAGTAGTGTCATTGTGCCAAAGATTCCACATTCCCAACTTAGTATGGTTGTGAGGAAAACGCCAAACAAATTAATTTCAACGGACGATTTTTCCAAGAAGAAATAAAATATCTGAAAAAGTTAAAAGAGTAGTACTTTCAAATGTTGCAACAAGTTTTGTGGACAAAAATTAATTCGCGGTGTAATATAATTCCAAACATACCGAAAAACCGTGTTTTTTGCATTTTTTAGGTTATCTCGAAAACACCTGATGTGATGGAGCAATTCTGAGGTCGGATTTTCATTCAGTGCACCAGACACCTCCAAAAAAGTATAGTCTGGTCTTGGGGAATCGCTGTAGATTGTGGGAAACACAGTCCTGGACAAATTATTCCAAAGGAATGTGGTTCTCCATATAAAAGAATACTTGAAAAGAGTTCTACGGGGAGTGACAAGCTGAACCTCATACGGATGCGAAGTATCCAATAAATGCAGTATATGTTTGGGAGCAGAGCCCCAAACATGGGAGCAGTATTCAATTAACACTTGTTGTGGAGTGTAAAGCTTTCTGGTTCGAAATAATATTCTCAGATTTCGAGAACCTCTCTTTGCTATACTTGCAACATGTGCCAAAACATATTTGGTCCCAAATTAACGCCCAAGAAATTGAGTGATGATGTTAGAGGAATGGAGTGCCCCTACATAACTATGTCGGGTTCAGCAACTTTCACTTTTTTAGAAAAAAAAACTGCCGCCTGGGTTTTTGTAGCGTTAAATTCCACTTGGTTACTGTCACCCCAAGGTAGAATTCCTTCCTAGTCTTTGTTAAGTTGAACAACTTTCTGCTGTCTGCGGATATTCATCTGAGTAGCTGATTCAAAGTGAATGAAGAGATAAGCATACTGTCATCTGCAAAGCTATAGTTTGGATTCCTGGTCTTTTCTAGCAGATCGTTTATGTAAATAGGAAAGAGAGTAGGAGACAGTATGGAGCCCTGAGACACACCGGCGTTGATAGTGAAGGTGTTAGAAAGAAATCCGTCTACTGCCACTCGTAAAGAAGGCTTTCTGAGGAAACATGAGAATCACAAACAGAACTTTTCATACATACCAGAAGAGCGTATCTTAGCCAACAATCCATCGTGCGAAACACGGTTGAATGCCTTGAATATATCAAGAGCAACCGCTCGCAAAGCGGTCAATTGCGTTATTCCAGACATGAGTTACGTAAGTCAGAAGATAATGTACTATTGAACAATAAATAAGTTCAGAAATTAATCTCTTTCGACGAAGCATTATTTCAATTATATTTAAGAATACACCTACCAGGTGTACAAGTATGAAATGTGGATTTTTTTTTCCAAAAAAATATGTTAAATTCGGAAGAATGATAAAAAGTACTTTATTCAAAGTATGCTCCATCGCTTGGTATACGTTTTTTCCATCTTTTGGGCAATTTGTGAATACCACGCCAGTAATCTTCCCCTTTTGCTACGAACCATTCATCGAGCCATTTTTTCACATCTTCGTACGAACCAAAGCGCTGCTCAGCAAGTGCGTGACCCATCGCTGCAAACAAGCGGTAATCGGAAGGAGCCAAGTCTGGTGAGTAAGCCGCATGGGGTAGAACTTCCCAGCTGAGTGCTTCCAACGTGTCGCGAACTGGTTTTGCCGTATGTAATGGAGCAATGTCATGAAGAAAAATGACTTTTTGTTGCCTCTTTTGGTATTCTGGCCTTTTTTCAAGCAGCGAACGGTTCAAATCGGTCAATGGTTGTTGGTAACGTTTAGTATTAACCGTTTCCCCAGGTTTTAACAGCTCATAATAGACCACGCCCCTCTGATCCCACCAAACACAGAGCATCGACTTTCTGCAAAAACGATTCGGTCTTGCGGTCGATATGGAAGGTGCGCCTGGGTCTACCCATGATTTTTTGCGCTTGGAATTCTCAAAATAAATCCACTTTTCATCCCCTGTAACTATACGATGCAAAAACGACTTCCTTTTGTACCGAGCGAACAAAATGTCACAGGTGTTTTTACGCTTTTCCATTAGCCTGTCGTTCAACTCATGTGGTACCCATCTACCGGTCTTCTTAATCTTTCTCATCTCTCGTAGCCGATTGGAAACAGCTTGTTGACTAACGCCCAATTGCTCGGCGAGTTGTTTTTGTGTTTGCGAATCATCTTCGTCCAACAATTGCAATTCCACATCTTCGTATTTTTTTGGGCGGTTTTCCACGTTCCTTGTCTGCAACATCGAAGTCACCACTTTTGAAACGCCGAAACCATCGTTCACACGTATCTTGCGATGGAGCATGTCCACCATAAGCTTCTCGAAGTAATCGGTATGATTCAACAGCAGTTTTCTTCAAATGAAAACAAAAGATTAATGCTGTCGGCAAATACTCTTTGTTCGGTATAAATTTCGACATATTGAACACAACAACACAACCCTATCCACACACTTTTCCAATTTATCACTCGTGCGCGTCTGACACTTGTTGATAACACAACAAAATGGCGCAGTGTCAAATCTTTATAGCACAAACTGCATTGGTGCACCATCTGTTGTCCGCATTTCATACTTGTACACCTGGTATATGTACCGATTCCTCAATGTCTCTACTGAAGAGACAAAAATCGTGGTAATAAGGGCGTAAAGCAAAAACTAAAGTAAAATTTGAAAAGAAAAACTGGTGAATAGACTGGTAGCCAATAAATAGAACTGGTACTTTAAAACTGACACTTTAAACAGAAGCGCTAAAACGGGTACCCAACACCCTGTAGGGCATTTTATCAAGTGAAAGATAAACATTTAAATACTAAATTTTAATACTGTTCACACAGAAACTATGTAACATCACGCAAATTATGCAGATTGTAAAAAAGGAACGCTACGATATACACATAAATAACATAAGATGTGGCATTGTTAACGATAAATTCACTATTTTTTCTCTAAATAGACTTTTACTTAACAGTAGTACTATTTGCATAAATAACTTTTATAACACAATAAGAAGAAATGAGTGAATAATTGGAAGAATATTTCCTATAATGTGCAGAAAAATATGAAACATTCGAATTAATCGTATCGAGTGTTTGCTTCGAGTTACCCAACCAAGTCCGTTTGAGTATTCAGATACGGCTCTTCCGATTATTTATCGGCGAATTTTGAAATTACGTGAATAACTTTAGTCTGATTTATAGAGTTTTTCTGTCAGAATTACTTATATATGGGTATGGACAACGAGATAAAATGAGTGGAGAGTATAAAGAAAACTACCATGTGAAACTTAAGTTTCTATAAAGATTTTAAATTTGTATTACTAGTCAGTAATACCCACTCTCGTCAGATTCGGTAGCACGATGGGTTGAGAACCTGCCAAGTGACCCGTAAGTCGCTAGTCCGAATCTGGCTCTAGCGACTAGATGATGTCCCCGATTTTATCAAGATCGTGGCTAAGACCACAGTAAACATAAAACACAGTAGCAACTCTCAAGAAAATTTCTAGATCCTGTTTTTTATCATGCATGCGTTCCCTATCATACCAAAAACATGGCGGCCAGTGCGATGGCGGGTTGTGTTTACATCTGGATTTCAAGAAGAATCTGTTTATAACGTGTTCCGAAATTCATTATTAATAATTTTCCAATAAGTAAATGACCTGTTTGACGTTATAATTGAAAATAATTATAAATAACCGGTCAAGGGCAAGTTGGACTTGCGCATCTGGTGTTCCGTGCGTTGATTACTTTTAAAATAAACATTTTCGTTACGGAAGTATAAAATGAACCGTAACTTCACATCCCAAACGAGTTTTCAACAAAGTTTTTTTCCGATCTTTAGTGAAAACTTATGACCTTAAAATTTTTATTTTTTTTTTTAATATACCAGATAAATTATTAAAAGTAATACACTCGTGATAATTTTCGTTCAATCTACACCCTGTAGAGCAAATTCCCAAATTTTTTCAAAATTTTTTGATCAGTACTTTTCGAGATAATGTGGGGGGGGAGAGCGATTTTTCGGACTTTTTTAAAAATAAATGTAAAGAGAATTAGGCGCAAGTATTATAATATATATACTTTTGAACTCGTCTTTTTATAAGCTTGACACCCCACTCGATGCCCTGGTAAAAAAAAATTCACTTCCGATTTCAGCCCCCAAAACTAACCCCTGAAGTCAAAATTTAACTTTCAACACTACACTGCTCCGATAAGGCTATTAATTCCTATATTAGGGCCAAATTTCAACTTTTTATGTCAAATAGTTTCGGAGAAAATCGGGTGTGACAGACAGACAAACGGACAGACGGACAGACGGACAGACGGACACCGAAGTGATCTTATCAGTGTCAAGAGAAAGTTTTTGTTGGGCGGTTAGTGTTTATAAAAATATATATGGTAACTCCAAAGGAGTTTGTTTTAAAGCTTTAAACACAATAAAACCGACATGTGTTGAAAACGAGAGAGTGTTCTCCTTGTCCGAGACATTATTATAAAAATCAAAAACAGATTGTCGGACAAAGCTGTTAATGCACTGATTTTCTTAGAAGCCTATTTTATTAAATAAACAGAAGAGATTTAATTGGCTAGGGCACACATGGAGAACAGGCCCAGGAGCACCAATATACGAAATACTTCAATGGGAACCGGGACGTAGAAGGAGAGGTAGACCGAGAATAGGATAGCTGCAGCAAGTCCAGGAAGACATGGAGGCGGCAGGGATTACGAACTGGAAGGAGAAGACGCCTAACAGAAAACTTTGGAAACATCTAAGCAGAGAAATATAACTACAAGGAAAACGGGTCTGATCAACCCATAAACTAGATCTAGAGAACCCAAAGGATGGCCCTACCCCAAGAGGGGTGTTTCCAGGCCATTTATTTATTATTATTATTTTATTAAATAATTAATTAACATTAGAAATGTTGAGAGCTGTAGAGTTTGTGGTGTTTAGGTTAGAACGAGTTTAGTGAGACCAAGTGCAGCGTTTTTGGAAAAACTGGAAAAAACTGAGCAACGTGCGGTCAACAAGTACCTGTTTAAAAAGAGACTAACACCAAAGGAGATCCACGATGATATGAAAACAATACAAGGGGAACTTGCTCCGTTATATACCACTGTGAAAAAATGAGTTACAGAATTTAAACGTGGACGAAAGAGCATCGAAGATGACCCTCGTTCCGGCCGGCCCACGACGTCTACGACTGAAGAAAACATCGTCAAAGTGTATGATCTCATATTGAAAGACCGTAAATTAACTATCAGGAGATTGCAGACACTAAAGGCATCTCGTATGAACGAATACAAAACATGAACTCGGATTTTCTAAAGTTTCCGCTAGGTGGCTCCCCAGTTGAACAAAAACAAATTCGACTCACGATTTGTCGTGATTGTTTGGAGATGTTTGAGGCTGATCCGCAAGATTTTCTTAACAGGTTTGTGGCAATGGACGAGACCTAGATTTACCACTATACTGCAGAGTCAACACAACAATCCAAGCAATAGAAAAAATCTGATGAACCGACCCTAAAGAAAGCGAAGGCAATTCTGTCGGCTAGAAAAGTGATGGCGTCAGTTTTTTTAGATGCTAAAGGTATTATTATAGTGGAAGGCGAAACAATAAACTCGACTTACTATTGCATCGTTTTGCGTCGTTTAAGTCAAGAAATTAAAGAGAAAGCAGGATTACTGAGAAAGAAAGTTTTGTTCCACCAGAACAACGCTAGCGTTCAAACGTCTGTTGAATCTGCGGCTCAAATTCGTGATTGTGGTTTCCAATTGCTGCCCCACCCGGCTTATTCTCCTGATTTGATACTTTCGGACCTTCACCTGTTTCCAAACCTAAAAAGCACCTCGGTGGCCAGAAATTTTCGTCAAATGAAGAAGTCGAAGCTGCAGTTAACCAGTATTTTGAAGACCTTCACGAATCTTTTTTTGAAATAGTTGTGCAAGCTTTGCATAGAGCTAGGTTGATATTACGTCGAAAAATAAAAATATTTTTGTACGTATTTTATTTTGTTTTTTGACTAGGCCGCGAACTCTTCAATCCATCCTCGTACATCTTGCTCCAGAAGAAGACATAGTGTGTCGAAACAATTTTTAGCTCCAATACAATGAACGGAAGTGTTTTTTTTTTATGGGTCTAGCATATGTGCTACAGGGAAGTCCCTAAATCGCTCCAGGAGCGGCATGTGTGCGGAATAGTTGTTTGCTTACATAGTTGTTTAAATTTTCGTTCCTACTTTTTGCTTTAGTTTTTGCTCCTCTAGGCACAAAGTTAAATGAGGATTTCGGTCCCGACACTTTTCCTTTCGAACTCTTGACCGACTGTATTTGACATTTGCCTGTTGTTTATATGCTGGGTTAGAAACTTATTAAAACACCCTCGTAGAGAGAAAGGGAAGTGGACAAAACTTGACAATATCTTTTTACAATGTTAACTCTAGTTTTACGATTTCATAGTATTTTCATCCACTTGTCAACCGAGCCCGCACATATTATATGGATACACTTATTCGACATTACCGTGAAATAGTCTGAGAAAAACTCGAATTTGATTTATGCAAGAAACGCTGCTTTCTGCACGCGGAATGTGCGAAAGAAATATAAAAAAGTCCGGCCTATAAATCATGCGATTCTCCGTTTTGAATAGTTTTGCTGCAATCTTTCTCTACCGGGTGAAGATAAAAATCGACACTATTTTAATAATTTAAATTAACTATACAGGCTGCCCCATATGTATGGAATAATGATTCCACAGCATTTATTAATCAGTATGTAAATAAATGCTTAAATAAAAGTTATAGGGTGTTATACGGCGCACATGCTAACGTTCACAATAAAATGTTTTGAACTGTCATTTCAAAGAAATTACGCCATCTTCATTTTTTTTAAATGGAAAGCCCATGTATTTTATTTTTTAGTCCTACTAAAAATTCCAGATATTATTTGTCTAACATACCATATGTCTAAATTGAACTGTTTTGAAATTATTGTCATTGTCATATTGAAATTTAAAATAAAAAAAAAGACAAAAAAATATTAATAAACTAGCCGTGCCGCGGCTCCGCTCGCGTGGTCTTGATTCACCTTTATCATCACTGTTTATTCGTTATGTTTATATTATTATATAGCTCAAGGGGCCTTAGACGCCCATGACTTGGTTGCATACTTGTCTCCACTTCTTTTTTGTCTCCTGTGAGCTTTTCCCAGTGCGAGATTCCCATCAACTCCGGATCTTGCTTTACTGCCTGAATCCATGTAGATCGAGGTCTACCCTTGCCTCTTCTTCCAACCACTTTCCTTTCCCACACCTCCAACGTCTCCTTTTCTCTTGCATTCAGTTTCCACGTTTCGCATCTATATGTCACCGTGGGTCTGACAACTGTCGTATATATTCTTTCTTTTGCTTTTATTGATACATTTTTTGATTTCAATATTGGATTCATTGCCCCCAAACATCTCCGTCCTTTCGCTATTCTTTCTTGTATCTCCGTCCTTTCTTGTCCACTCTCTGTTATTGTTACTCCCAGATAATTAAATTTGTCTACTTTTTCAAACATATATCTTTTCCCTAAGTTATTTATTATATCTAAACTTTTGTTGTTTTTATTATCCTTCTTCTTTGTAATTCATGTATTTTGTTTTTTCCTCATTTATCTTTAGTCCTCTCATCCTTCCCCTTTCTTCTATCCTACTACTACTTTTTTGAGGTTTTATTTTGCTCTTGCAATCACTGCTACATCATCCGCATAGGCCAAGCATTGGCAGGTTTGTTGGTATATCGGATTATCTTCTTTAGTACCAAATTAAATAGACATGTCGATACTGGTTCCCCCTGTCTCAATCCTCTCTTCACCTTAAACTTGTCTGATACTTTGCCTTCAACCAACACTCTATTTTCTGTGTCATTCAGGGTCATTCTCACCATGCGAATCAATTTACTTGGAATTTTTAGTTCTTCCATTATCTTGTAGAGTCCTTCTCTATTTACAGAGTCATATGCTTCTCTGAAATCCACAAAGACCAAGTGTAGTGCCAAATTTTGTTCTAAGCTATTATCTTGGATTTGCTTAATCGAAAATATCTGGTCTGTAACCGATCCACACTGGTACTCTTCCAGAATAGACTCGGCTTTCTCTGCTAATCTGTTTTTGATAGTCAACACTACTATCTTGTACACGACATCCAGTAAGGCTATTGGTCTATAATTAGCACATATAGTTTTTTCTCCTCCTTTTTTTGTATATTGGACAAATGAGCGACTCTCTCCAGCTCACTGGCATCTTTTCTGTTTCCCATATTTCTTGCACCAACCGGCATTTTCATTTTCCAGATCTACTCCTCCAGCTTTTATCAGTTCTACAATTTCCACCCGGGGCCTTATTTTTTTTTTTGGGTTCTGAGTATTTCTCTTAGTTCTTTTTTGCAAGGCTTATTTGTCCCCTCCTGCCCTTCAGTTAATTTTGCTTCCTATTTCCCATTCAACTCATTTTCATCTCCATTTAGTGTTTCTTTAAAGTATTCCCCCCATCTATTCAGTCTTTCTGCGAAGCTTACTACTAAACTTCCATCTTTTTTCCTACATATTAGCATTTTGTCTCTGTTTATTCCCTTTGTATTTTATAAAAAAAAAACACGTAAATCGGATAAGTGGTTCTTGAATGCTAGGCGCAGTAATGGATAGACAGACAGACAGAGAGACGTTACGTTTTATATATATTATAGATTTTCTTCGACATATATTAAATTAAGAATTTTAAAAAAATCACGTAAATCGGATGAGTGGTTCTCAAATGATAAGCACACTAACGGACAGACAGACAGAGAGACGTTGCGTTTTATATATATTATATAGATTATTATTATTATTATATAACCTGGTCAGAGAACATACGTATGAATTTAAAAAATCACGTAAATCGGATAAGTGGTTCTCGAGGGATAAGCGCACTAACGGACAGACAGAGAGACGTTGCATTTTACATATATTATAGATATAGATTATTATTATTACTATATAACCTGGCCAAAGAATATATGTATGAATTTAAAAAAAGACACGTAAATCGGATAAGTGGTTCTCCCCTGATAAACGCACTAATGGACAAACAGACAGACAGAAAGATATTGCATTTTATATATATTATAGATTATAGATTATAGATATTCTCAGCTTCATAATATTGTTCCAAATTTAATGGTTTAGGCTGTGTACTGCAAGGGAACGCGCTAGTGGCGAACTTTTTTCCGACTTCATTCACTATTATCGTCACTGCTCATTCCCTATGCTACCTATCGTAATAAAATATAGCCTATAACCTGGCCAGAGAACATATGTATGTTTTAAAAAAAAAAGTACGTAAATCGGATAAGTGGTTCTCCAGTGATAAGCGCACTAACGGACAGACAGACAGACAGACAGACAGACAGAGAGACGTTGCATTTTATATATATTATAGATACTCTAGGTTTATTTTTAAGTTAACAATTGCTCAAAATGTCTGCTGTTAACAGCGAGGCAATGACCCAATCTGTCATAAACAGCCTTAACAGAGTTTTGCAGAGAATTCGGAGTGATCTGTGCTACTTTATATTGAATTCTTTGTTGTAAATGGGTTTTGCGGACGTCATATCATTGGTCCCTTTTTATCAATGGAAATCTTACAGGACAGCGGTACTTACAGTTACTTCAAGAGCAAGTTATTCCAACTTATGCAGGTCTTTTTGTCCATGAAAATAATTTGGATACCCCTAACAGGAATCTGTGGTATCAACATGACGGAACACCTCCTCACTGTGAAATCAATGTTCATAGATATTTGGATGCGATTTTTCCTAATCGATGGGTAAGTAGAAGAGGTGATGTAGAATGGCCTACAAGGAGTCTGGACCTTAAGCCACTCGATTTTTTTTTGTTAGGTCATTTGAACACCAAGGTTTACCGAAGTCGACCTGAAACTGTAAAAGATTTACAACAAAGAATTCAATATGAAGTAGCACAGATCACCACGGATTCTCTGTAAAAACGCTGTTCAAGTTGTTTATGACAGATTGGGTCATTGCCTTGTTGTTAACGTTATACATTTTGAGCAATTATTACCTTAAAATTAAACCTATAATATTTTTTAATAGTTTTTTTGTCTTTTTTTTATTTTAAATTTCAAGTGACAATAATTCCAAAACAGTTCAATTTGGACATATAGTATGTAGACAAATAATATTTAGAATTTTTAGTAGGACTCAAAAATAAAATAACATATAGGGCTTTTCATTTTAAAAAAAATCAAGATGGCGTAATTTCTTCGAGCTGACAGTTTAAAACATTTTATTGACAACGTCAGCATGTGCGCCATGTAACACCCTATAATTTTTATTTAAAACTTTTGATAAACTGATTAATAAATGCTGTGAAATCATTATTTCATACATATGGGGCACCCTGTATATGGTGTTTGGTGTTTGAAGAGGTATTACACACCTTCTTAACTCAGAAACCGCAAGTTTAATAAAAAAATCGACCAGTGTACACTGAGAACGCCTTTATAATGATTTTCTCCGAAACTATTTGACATAGGCAGTTGAAATTTGACACTAATATAGGAATTGATGGCCTCATCAGAGCCTACACGGCATAAAGGGTTAGTTTTGGGGATGAAATCAGAAGTGAAAAAATTTTTCTTTGCTAGGTCATCGAGTGGGGTATCAGATGAAAGCTTGTAAAAACACGACTTGCACTTGTCCAGTTTTTTTATTTTATCGAAAATATGAACGGCATATTCGAGTTCTTAAGGATACGCTGTAAGTTTCCGACTTTATTTCCTTCCTGCGCTCTAGGTCAGGCAATACCCAAAAATGACAAAGATACCTCGCTAAACAACTAACGACTAGTGGCACTGTTATCTGTAATCTGTATCTTTTGAAATATGTATATTAACAACTATCAATATGGCTTTTATAAGCAGCAATCTAAACATCTCCCATCCAACCCCACTCATCTT
>CM032448.1:23300561-23337345 GCA_019049505.1 Pachyrhynchus sulphureomaculatus
GAAGGTTTTGACCTCTGTATTTTGGATGCACATGGAATAATTTTTCATCGACTATGCTAAGGAGGGAAGAACCATCAATAGCGATATTATTTAAACTTATTGGTGCGTTTGAAGGCAGAAATTGCAAAGAAACTGCCCCAAATGAACAAGAAAAAAGTGCTCTTTCATCAAGACAATGCACCGTGTCGCAACTGAATGGTTACGATGGAAAAATTGCATGAATTGAAGTTTGAATTACTTCCTCATCCACTGTATTCGCCAGACTTGACCCCCAGCGAAAATTATCTATTCGCAGACCTTAACAAAATGCTCGTGGAAAAGAGATTTTTGCTCGAGTGAAAGAAGTTATCGCCGAAACTGAGGTCTGTTTTTTTAAGGCAAAGACAAATCCTTTTATAAGAAAGGTATAGAAAAGTTAGAAAAGCTTTGGATTGATTTTATCGCTCTTGAAGGAGACTATAATGATAAAATAAAGTTGAATTTTGCGAAAAAATATATAATAAAAATATATTTTAGGTAGCTAAACCAAAAAATTTTCAGCCTATGTTTTATTTTAAACCTCACTGCTCTAGTTTTTGCACCACCCCTTGACGTAAAGTTAATTGATGATTTCGGGAAAACATGTTAATAACACAAGCCGATAAAATTGGACAAAACTCCAGACCCCGAGACCAGAGTATACTTTCTCAAAGGTTTTTTTGATACACGCAATCCAAATCCGACTTCAGAATTGCCCCATCACATCAAGTTTTCCAGAGATCCTAACCTAAAAAATGCAAAAAATACAGTTTTTTCGCTATACTCGGGATTATATTACACTGCGAATTATTTTTTCTCTACAAAATTCGTTGCGGCATATGAAACTACTACTCTTCTTTCCCATCAAAATGCATTTTGAATTTTTCAGATATCTTATTTCTTCTCGGAAATATCATCTTTCTAGTAGCAGCATTGTCTATTTGTTATCATACGTGGTGTCCCGTTTTAGGATTCCTAATTTTTTATGTCAATTTTTAGTAATAAACGTTTCAGGCAAAAATTAACTGGTTTTGAAGGGGCAATAAAATGATATAATTGAGATAACCTTGAAAGATCATTTTGAAGGTCATTTCAAAGTCAACTTTGATTTTTTTTAAATGGGAACTCATATTTTTATCACGGCAACCCCAAACATGCATAAAGGCAAATGAACCTAACATAACCTCAGACATCGAGTGAAAATCATAGAGATATTAGAATAGAGGAGAGAGAGTATATAGCCTGCTGTAAGCAAAAGCATATAGTCGTTAAAAAGAGCAGGAATTAATATGAGACAATTCTGTCTCTCTTAGTCTTCGCTTGTGCGCTGATTTGCGGCGCCGAGTAAGAGAGACAGAATGACTCTCATATTATTTCTTTCTCTTTCTATGAGCACCACGCTTTTCGTAAGAACTTACCTCCTTTATTCTAATATCTCTCTCTAAAATTGATAAAAGATATAACATTCTCAAATCATAAAAGAATCAAAATTTTTTCTCCACGGAAAGGCAAACGTAAGTTTTATATACTAATTTAGACTCTTCAGAATTCCGACCCCGGCATATCGGATCCACCATTTTGAATTTCTTAAAGTTAGGGACAAACCATGGCTCGATGGGATTAAACCGACAACGAATTCGGATTCAGCGTCACAAAAATCATATGATTACACTATCCTCGACTGCCTGCTCAACTTTTTTTTTGGTGTGGTTTTCACTACTCAGTATATATCACCACTACACCGAATACTTTATTTTTGCACTTGACGTGCGTTTCGCTAACCATGTTAGCTTCATCAGGAGTGATGATTGACTTCCTGATGAAGCTAACATGGTTGGCGAAACGCGCGTCGAGTGCAAAAATAAAGTGTTTGATGTAGTGGTGATATATACTGAGTAGTGTCATTGTGCCAAAGATTCCACATTCCCAACTTAGTATGGTTGTGAGGAAAACGCCAAACAAATTAATTTCAACGGACGATTTTTCCAAGAAGAAATAAAATATCTGAAAAAGTTAAAAGAGTAGTACTTTCAAATGCTGCAACAAGTTTTTGTGGACAAAAATTAATTCGCGGTGTAATATAATTCCAAACATACCGAAAAAACCGTGTTTTTTGCATTTTTTAGGTTATCTCGAAAACACCTGATGTGATGGAGCAATTCTGAGGTCGGATTTTGATTCAGTGCACCAGACACCTCCAAAAAAGTATAGTCTGGTCTTGGGGAATCGCTGTAGATTGTGGGAAACACAGTCCTGGACAAATTATTCCAAAGGAATGTGGTTCTCCATATAAAAGAATACTTGAAAAGAGTTCTACGGGGAGTGACAAGCTGAACCTCATACGGATGCGAAGTATCCAATAAATACAGTATATGTTTGGGAGCAGAGCCCCAAACATGGGAGCAGTATTCAATTAACACTTGTTGTGGAGTGTAAAACTTTCTGGTTCGAAATAATATTCTCAGATTTCGAGAAGCTCTCTTTGCTATACTTGCAACATGTGCCAAAACATATTTGGTCCCAAATTAACGCCCAAGAAATTGAGTGATGATGTTAGAGGAATGGAGTGCCCCTACATAACTATGTCGGGTTCAGCAACTTTCACTTTTTTAGAAAAAACTGCCGCCTGGGTTTTTGTAGCGTTAAATTCCACTTGGTTACTGTCACCCCAAGGTAGAATTCCTTCCTAGTCTTTGTTAAGTTGAACAACTTTCTGCTGTCTGCGGATATTCATCTGAGTAGCCGATTCAAAGTGAATGAAGAGATAAGCACACTGTCATCTGCAAAGCTATAGTTTGGATTCCTGGTCTTTTCTAGCAGATCGTGGTATGTAAATAGGAAAGAGAGTAGGAGACAGTATGGAGCCCTGAGACACACCGGCGTTGATAGTGAAGGTGTTAGAAAGAAATCCGTCTACTGCCACTCGTAAAGAAGGCTTTCTGAGGAAACATGAGAATCACAAACAGAACTTTTCAGACATACCAGAAGAGCGTATCTTAGCCAACAATCCATCGTGCGAAACACGGTTGAATGCCTTGAATATATCAAGAGCAACCGCTCGCAAAGCGGTCAATTGCGTTATTCCAGACATGAGTTACGTAAGTCAGAAGATAATGTACTATTGAACAATAAATAAGTTCAGAAATTAATCTCTTTCGACGAAGCATTATTTCAATTATATTTAAGAATACACCTACCAGGTGTACAAGTATGAAATGTGGATTTTTTTTTCCAAAAAATATGTTAAATTCGGAAGAATGATAAAAAGTGCTTTATTCAAAGTATGCTCCATCGCTTGGTATACGTTTTTCCCATCTTTTGGGCAATTTGTGAATACCACGCCAGTAATCTTCCCCTTTTGCTACGAACCATTCATCGAGCCATTTTTTCACATCTTCGTACGAACCAAAGCGCTGCTCAGCAAGTGCGTGACCCATCGCTGCAAACAAGCGGTAATCGGAAGGAGCCAAGTCTGGTGAGTAAGCCGCATGGGGTAGAACTTCCCAGCTGGGTGCTTCCAACGTGTCGCGAACTGGTTTTGCCGTATGTAATGGAGCAATGTCATGAAGAAAAATGACTTTTTGTTGCCTCTTTTGGTATTCTGGCTGTGTGGCCTTGTTTTTTTTCAAGCAGCGAACGGTTCAAATCGGTCAATGGTTGTTGGTAACGTTTAGTATTAACCGTTTCCCCAGGTTTTAACAGCTCATAATAGACCACGCCCCTCTGATCCCACCAAACACAGAGCATCGACTTTCTGCAAAAACGATTCGGTCTTGCGGTCGATATGGAAGGTGCGCCTGGGTCTACCCATGATTTTTTGCGCTTGGAATTCCCAAAATAAATCCACTTTTCATCCCCTGTAACTATACGATGCAAAAACGACTTCCTTTTGTACCGAGCGAACAAAATGTCACAGGTGTTTTTACGCTTTTTTCCATTAGCCTGTCGTTCAACTCATGTGGTACCCATCTACCGGTCTTCTGAATCTTTCTCATCTCTCGTAGCCGATTAGAAACAGTTTGTTGACTAACGCCCAATTGCTCGGCGAGTTGTTTTTGTGTTTGCGAATCATCTTCGTCCAACAATTGCAATTCCACATCTTCGTATTTTTTTTGCGGTTTTCCACGTTCCTTGTCTGCAACATCGAAGTCACCACCACGTTTGAAACGCCGAAACCATCGTTCACACGTATCTTGCGATGGAGCATGTCCACCATAAGCTTCTCGAAGTAATCGGTATGATTCAACAGCAGTTTTCTTCAAATGAAAACAAAAGATTAATGCTGTCGGCAAATGCTCTTTGTTCGGTATAAATTTCGACATATTGAACACAACAACACAACACTATCCACACACTTTCCCAATTTATCACTCGTGCGCGTCTGACACTTGTTGATGACACAACAAAATGGCGCAGTGTCAAATCTTTTTATAGCACAAACTGCATTGGTGCACCATCTGTTGTCCGCATTTCATACTTGTACACCTGGTATATGTACCGATTCCTCAATGACTCTACTGAAGAGACAAAAATCGTGTAATAAGGGCGTAAAGCAAAAGCTAAAGTAAAAGTTTGAAGAGAAAAACTGGTGAATAGACTGGTGATTTAAAGCCAACTGGTACTTTAAAACTGACACTTTAAACAGAAGCTCTAAAAACGGGTACCCAACACCCTGTGTTGGGTACCCATTTTATCAAGTGAAAGATAAACATTTAAATACTAAATTTTAATACTGTTCACACAGAAACTATGTAACATCACGCAAATTATGCAGATTGTAAAAAGGAACGCTACGATATACACGTAAATAACATAAGATGTGGCATTGTTAACGATAAATTCACTATTTTTTCTCTAAATAGACTTTTACTTAATAGTAGTACTATTTGCATAAATAACTTTTATAACACAATAAGAAGAATTGAGTGAATAATTGGAAGAATATTTCCTAGAATGTTCAGAAAAATATGAAACATTCGAATTAATCGTATCGAGTGTTTGCGTCGAGTTACTCAACCAAGTCCGTTTGAGTATTCAGATACGGCTCTTCCGATTATTTATCGGCGAATTTTGAAATTACGTGAATAACTTTATTCTGATTTATAGAGTTTTTCTGTCAGAATTACTTATATATGGGTACGGACAACGAGATAAAATAAAATGGAGAGTATAGAGAAAATTACCATGTGAAACTTAGTCTCTATAAAGATTTTAAATTTGTATTACTAGACCGTAATGCCCACTCTCGTCAACCTCGGTAGCACGGGGGGTTGAGAGCCTGCCAAGTGACCCGTAAGTCGCTAGTCCAAATCTGGCTCTAGCGGCTAGGTGATTGTCCCCGATTTTATCAAGATCGTGGCTAAGACCACAGTAAACATAAAACACAGTAGCAACTCTCAAGAAAATTTCTAGATCCTGTTTTTTATCACTCATGCGTTCCCTATCATTCCAAAAACATGGCGGCCAGTGCGATCGCGGGTTGTGTTTACATCTGGATTTCATGAAAAATATTTTTATAACGTGCTCCGAAATTCATTATTAATAATTTTCCAATAAGTAAATGACCCGTTTGACGTTGTAATTGAAAATAATTATAAATAACCGGTCAAGTGCAAGTTGGACTTGCGCAATTGGTGTTCCGTGCGTTGATTACTTTTAAAATAAACATTTCGTTACGGAAGTATAAAATGAACCGTGACTTCACATCCCAAACGAGTTTTCAACAAAGTTTTTTTCCGATCTTTAGTGAAAACTGATGACCTTAAAATTTTTTTTTTTTTTTTAATATACCAGATAAATTATTAAAAGTAATACACTCGTGATAATTTTCGTTCAATCTACACCCTGTAGAGAAAATTCCCAAATTTTTTCAAAATTTTTTGATCAGTACTTTTCGAGATAATGTGGGGGGAGAGCGATTTTTCGGACTTTTTTAAAAATAATGTAAAGAGAATTAGGCGCAAGTATTATAATATATATACTTTTGAACTCGTCTTTTTATAAGCTTGACACCCCACTCGATGCCCTGGTAAAAAAAATTCACTTCCGATTTCAGCCCCCAAAACTAACCCCTGAAGTCAAAATTTAACTTTCAACACTACACTGCTTCGATAAGGCTGTCAATTCCTATATTAGGGCCAAATTTCAACTTTTTATGTCAAATAGTTTCGGAGAAAATCGGGTGTGACAGACAGACAAACGGACAGACGGACACCGAAGTAATCTTATCAGTGTCAAGAGAAAGTTTTTGTTGGGCCGTTAGTGTTTAGAAAAATAAATATGGTAACTCCAAAGGAGTTTGTTTTAAAGCTTTAAACACAATAAAACCGACATCTGTTGAAAACGAGAGAGTGTTCTCCTTGTCCGAAGACATTATTATAAAAATCAGAAACAGATTGTCGGACAAAGCTGTTAATGCACTGATTTTCTTAGAAGCCTATTTTATTAAATAAACAGAAGAGATTTAATTGGCTAGGGCACACATGGAGAACAGGCCCAGGAGCACCAATATACGAAATACTTCAATGGGAACCGGGACGTAGAAGGAGAGGTAGACCGAGAATAGGATAGCTGCAGCAAGTCCAGGAAGACATGGAGGCGGCAGGGATTACGAACTGGAAGGAGAAGACGCCTAACAGAAAACTTTGGAAACATCTAAGCAGAGAAATATAACTACAAGGAAAACGGGTCTGATCAACCCATAAACTAGATCTAGAGAACTCAAAGGGTGGCCCTACCCCAAGAGGGGTGTTTCCAGGCCATTTATTTATTATTATTATTTTATTAAATAATTAATTAACATTAGAAATGTTGAGAGCTGTAGAGTTTGTGGTGTTTAGGTTAGAACGAGTTTAGTGAGACCAAGTGCACCGTTTTTTGGAAAAACTGGAAAAAACTGAGCAACGTGCGGTCAACAAGTACCTGTTTTTAAAAAGAGACTAACACCAAAGGAGATCCACGATGATATGAAAACAATACAAGGGGAACTTGCTCCGTTATATACCACTGTGAAAAAATGAGTTACAGAATTTAAACGTGGACGAAAGAGCATCGAAGATGACCCTCGTTCCGGCCGGCCCACGACGTCTACGACTGAAGAAAACATCGTCAAAGTGTATGATCTCATATTGAAAGACCGTAAATTAACTATCAGGGAGATTGCAGACACTAAAGGCATCTCGTATGAACGAATACAAAACATGAACTCGGATTTTCTAAAGTTTCCGCTAGGTGGCTCCCCAGTTGAACAAAAACAAATTCGACTCACGATTTGTCGTGATTGTTTGGAGATGTTTGAGGCTGATCCGCAAGATTTTCTTAACAGGTTTGTGGCAATGGACGAGACCTAGATTTACCACTATACTGCAGAGTCAACACAACAATCCAAGCAATAGAAAAAATCTGATGAACCGACCCTAAAGAAAGCGAAGGCAATTCTGTCGGCTAGAAAAGTGATGGCTTCAGTTTTTTGGGATACTAAAGGTATTATTATAGTGGAAGACGAAACAATAAACTCGACTTAGTATTGCACCGTTTTGCGTCGTTTAAGTCAAGAAATTAAAGAGAAAGCAGGATTACTGAGAAAGAAAGTTTTGTTCCACCAGAACAACGCTAGCGTTCAAACGTCTGTTGAATCTGCGGCTCAAATTCGTGATTGTGGTTTCCAATTGCTGCCCCACCCGGCTTATTCTCCTGATTTGATACTTTCGGACCTTCACCTGTTTCCAAATCTAAAAAGCACCTCGGTGGCCAGAAATTTTCGTCAAATGAAGAAGTCGAAGCTGCAGTTAACCAGTATTTTGAAGACCTTCACGAATCTTTTTTTGAAATAGTTGTGCAAGCTTTGCATAGAGCTAGGTTGATATTACGTCGAAAAATAAAAATATTTTTGTACGTATTTTATTTTGTTTTTTGACTAGGCCGCGAACTCTTCAATCCATCCTCGTACATCTTGCTCCAGAAGAAGACATAGTGTGTCGAAACAATTTTTTAGCTCCAATACAATGAACGGAAGTGTTTTTTTTTTATGGGTCTAGCATATGTGCTACAGGGAAGTCCCTAAAGCGCTCCAGGAGCGGCATGTGTGCGGAATAGTTGTTTGCTTACATAGTTGTTTAAATTTTCGTTCCTACTTTTTGCTTTAGTTTTTGCTCCTCTAGGCACAAAGTTAAATGAGGATTTCAGTCCCGACACTTTTCCTCTCGAACTCTTGACCGACTGTATTTGATATTTGCCTGTTGTTTATATGCTGGGTTAGAAACTTATCAAAAACACCCTCGTAGAGAGAAAGGGAAGTGGACAAAACTTGACAATATCTTTTACAATGTTAACTCTAGTTTTACGATTTCATAGTATTTTCATCCACTTGTCAACCGAGCCCGCACATATTATATGGATACACTTATTCGACATTACCGTGAAATAGTCTGAGAAAAAGCTCGAATTTGATTTTATGCAAGAAACGCTGCTTTCTGCACGCGGAATGTGCGAAAGAAATATAAAAAAGTCCGGGCCTATAAATCATGCGATTCTCCGTTTTGAATAGTTTTTTTGCTGCAATCTTTCTCTACCGGGTGAAGATAAAATCGACACTATTTTAATAATTTAAACTAACTATACAGGGTGCCCCATATGTATGGAATAATGATTCCACAGCATTTATTAATCAGTATGTAAATAAATGCTTAAATAAAAGTTATAGGGTGTTATACGGCGCACATGCTAACATTCACAATAAAATGTTTTGAACTGTCATTTCGAAGAAATTACGCCATCTTGATTTTTTTTTAAATGGAAAGCTCATGTATTTTATTTTTTAGTCCTACTAAAAATTCCAGATATTATTTGTCTAACATACCATATGTCTAAATTGAACTGTTTTGAAATTATTGTCATTTGAAATTTAAAATAAAAAAAAGACAAAAAAATATTAATAAATATTCTAGGTTTAATTTTAAGGTAACAATTGCTCAAAATGTCTGCCGGTAACAGCGAGACAATGACCCAATCTGTCATAAACAACCTTAACAGAGTTTTGTTGTAAATGGGATTTCCGGCAGTCATATCATTGGTCCCTTTTTTATCGATGGAAATCTGACAGGACAGCGGTATTTACAGTTACTCCAAGAGCAAGTTATCCGAACTTATGCAGGTCTTTTTGTCCATGAAAATAATTTGGATACCGCTAACAGGAATCTGTGGTATCAACAGGACGGAACACCTCATCGATATAAATTCAATGTTCATAGATATTTGGATGCGATTTTTTCTAATCGATGGGTAGGCAGAAGAGGTGCTGTAGAATGGCCTGCAAAGAGTCTGGACCTTAAGCCACTCTATTTTTTTTTTGTGAGGTCATTTGAATACCAAGGTTTACCGAAGTCGACCTGAAACTGTAGAAGAATTTACAACAAAGAATTCAATATGAAGTAGCACAGATCACCCCGGATTCTCTGCAAAACTCTGTTCAAGCTGTTTACGACAGATTGGGTCATTGTCTTGCTGTTAACGTTAGACATTTTGAACAATTATTACCTTAAAATTAAACCTAGAGTATTTATTAATAGTTTTTTTTGTCTTTTTTTTATTTTAAATCTCAAATGACAATAATTCCAAAACAGTTCAATTTGGACATATGGTATGTTAGACAAATAATATTTAGAATTATTAATAGAAATCAAAAATAAAATAATATACAGAGCTTTCCATTAAAAAAAATCAATATGACGTGATATCTTCGAATTGACAGTTCAAAACATTTTATTGACAACGTCAGCATCTGCGCCGTATAACACCCTATAACTTTTAATTAAAACTTTTTTGATACACTGATTAATAAATGCTGTGAAATCATTATTCCATACATATGGGGCACCCTATATATGGTGTTTGAAGAGGTATTACACACCTTCTTAACTCATAAACCGCAAGTTTAATAAAAAATCGACCAGTGCACACTGAGCACGCCTTTATAGTGTTCCGTACGGAATGCTTATAAGATCACTTCGATATCCGTCCTTCTGTCTGTCACACCCGATTTTTCTCCGAAAGTATTTGACATAGACAGTTAAAATTTGACACTAATATAGGAATTGATGGCCTCATCAGAGCCATGTAGTTTTGAAAGTTAAATTTTGGCATAAAGGGTTAGTTTTGGGGAGTGAAATCGAAAGTGAAAAATTTTTTTTTTTACTAGGTCATTGAGTGGGGTATCAAATGAAAGCTTGTAAAAACACGACTTGCACTTGTCCAGTTTTTTTTATTTTATCGGATACGCTGTAAGTTTCCTACTTTATTTCCTTCCTGCGCTCTAGTTCAGGCGATACCCAAAAATGACTAAGAGACCTCGCTAAACAACTAACGACTAGTGGCACTGTTATCTGTAATCTGTATCTTTTAAAATATGTATATTAACAACTATCAATATGGCTTTTATAAGCAGCAATCTAAATATCTTTATCTTTAAAACAATCCAATCGACCCTTATGGAGCGTCTCCAACAGTTGTGCTTGATGTTTCTAAGATGTTCAATCATGTCTAGAATCATGGCTGTTTATTATTCTCGACTTTCCTGAGATCATTCTTTGTCAGTGGCACTTGAGGATTTTTTTTCAAATACCTTTTGTTACCAATATTGTACTGTATTATCTTTCTTCTTTACATTGATACTATGGGATTTGTGGATGCGTTGAAAGTGCGGCGAGAAGTGCAAGTCTTCAGAGAAATAGTGAGAATCAAATAAGATCTCTCAAAAGCTTGTTTGATTGGGCAGTTAATTCTTTTAAAAATGTAAGATTCGAGTTTTGTATAAATGAAAAAGTTAGGCTCACGAAAATGTTTATCAATCGAAGCATCGAACTTGTAAAGCTATATCTAAGCCTCGCCAATTCCATACGTTTATACTGAAAGAAAATATCCAATCGATGTGCAAAATATTTTCTAGTTCTGAAGAAGCAGTAAAAGTTAATGTTTCAAATAATTTAATATGTATTGTATATATTTTACCTAATTATTTATTAAATAATAAATTCAAAAAGTCTTGATATTACTAATATGATTCCTTCGTTAAAAATTAATGAGTTTTTAGAAAGCGTCAGCGTTAGCGGCTCGCGCTTTAGAGTCCACGAGCGCGTTGGAGGCCGCGCGTTATTAGAAAAATATTATTAACTTCTTTAATATAAGAGCATTGAGCAATTGTGGAATGAAATTGAAAATGCTGCTAACGCTTTACGAGATGAAGAGATTTTAAGAAGAGTACATTTAAATTTCCTGCGACGTATTAATTTATGCATTAACGAAGGTGGCGGCCATATTGAACGATTAAACTTTTTTTGAATTTATCAATTTATGGGTAATCTTTTATGCCCTTAGCCAGTTGGTTTTTACATTCTTACTGTTGTTGGCCCGTTGATCTTTAAATTTATTATTGTTGTTAGCCTGTTTGCCTCTAAGCATGCTCCAAATTTCAAAGACTATTCTTTTGGACCTGTCCTGGATGAAGTGTGAAGTAATGCATTATCTCAGAAACTGTTGCTCGGAGCAACATTTAACAAGAGAGCTTTTTTATAAAGGAGAAGGCGGAAAATACGAATATTTAATTAGGAATATCATACAGAGTGGTAAAACAAAGTTATGACAATTTAAATGTATACACAGTGCAATAAGTGGCGCCCCGTACAATTTACAACAAAACTGTTAGCTGCTTTCGATTTATCATATCAGAGAATCCCTAAACACTAATCTTGTGCAAATAGTACAATTATTAAGAAAGCTATTTAAGAAAAACTAAAATAAAAATAACTTTGACACCCTGTGTCTAAAAAAATTACGAATTTTTAGACTAAGGTAAGTTGGGTTAAATGGTCATTTTTTCATCCCAGAATTCCACAGTAAATCTATGTTCACGGAATACTGGAACACTCTGTATTTATATATATATATATATATATATATATATATATATATATATATATATATATATATATATATATATATATGTATATATATATATATATATATATATATATATATATATATATATGTATATATATATATATATATATATATATATATAAATATATATATATATATATATATATAGATATACATATGTATAAATTTTCAGGGGGCTCTTTTTACTTATTTTGACCCATATAATATTTTAAACGATACCAGTAACTTTCTTATAGGCGGTAACCTAATTGGAGCCTTTCAATCGCTTCTAATGGAAGAGATCGTAAACCATTTAGCAACTCGTTACTGCACTTTAATGTCATTTAAAAGCTAATCAAACATCATTTAACTTTAAATACACTTCATCTAAAATGAAGTAAAACAATTTTAAGAATATTAAAAAAGAAAAAAAAAGTCCCTTAAAGTGTCTTATTTTTCCGTCGTCTAATGAGTAATTCTGTAAGCTCAAGCTTCGTATCTCAATCAACTCGTAATTGCCCCTTTCGATGTTGTCGATGGCGACGAGGAGACATCAAGAAAAAACCCAAAAGACACTTTAATTGTAAATTAGCGTATCTTGCGATCTCTGATTGCCTATACATTGAATATAGTCCATAAATAACCAGTGGCGGTGTTAAAAAATTATATATTACTACACATAGGTGGTTACGCCACTTTGGCGCTCGGAAAAATAGTTGTGTAAAAAAATTTTTTTTTTACACAAATACATTATAGTTTTAACAATGAATTAATATATATATATATATATATATATATATATATATATATATATATGTATATATGTATAGATATATATATATATATGTATATATATATATATATATATATATATATATATATATATATATATATATATATATATATATATATATATATATATACATATATATACATATATATATATATATATATATATATATATATATATATATATATATATATATATATATATATATGTATATATATGTATATATATAATATTAAAAAATGGCGAAGATATGAATCATTTTGTAGGACCATCTTTTGAAAATCCTTGCCACCGGTGGAATTTTTTTCTCAGTCAGGAAAACTTCTGGAAACTAAATAAATTATTTCTTATTGTTAAGAAAGGTGATACTTAAGTAGCCACATATGGAAAAAAATTTTAAAATTTTTTTGTAGAAGTGACAGCCGTTTGAATTTTCCACAAAAATTGTGAGCTTTAAAAATTAAAAAAAATGAACGGTGCATCCAATCGAAAAAAAAACGTATGTCAACTTCAAAATAATATTATAAAGAATATGTAGTATAAATTTTATCAAAATCAATTCAGTAGATCTCGAGATATTTTGTCCACGAAAAGTAGTGTCGAGAAAAACGCAAACAAAAGAAAAAACGTAACGCGTCCGCGTCTTAAAACTCTATAATTTTTTAGTGTTCCGTACGGAACACTTATAAGATCACTTCGGTGTCTGTCTGTCTGTCTGTCTGTCACACCCGACTTTCTCCGAAACTATTTGACATACAAAGGTGAAATTTGGTAATAATATAGGAATTGATGGCCTCATCAGAGCCATGTTGTTTTGAGGGTTAAATTTTGACTTAAGGGGTTAGGTTTGGAGGGTGAAGTCGGAAGTGAAAAAAAAAAATTTTTACTAGGTCATCGAGTGTGCTGTCAAATGAAAGCCTGTGAAAACACGAGTAAAAAATATATATATAATGTTATACTTGCGCGCACTTTTCTTTGTATTCTTTTTAAAAATTCGCGAAAAATCGCTGTCCCGCGCCTTATCTCGAAAAGTACTTATCAAAAAATTTCGAAAATATTCTGGAATATTCTCCACGGGGTGTAGATTGAACGAAAATTATCACAAGTGCATTACCTTTAATAATTTATCTGGTATATAAAAAAACAAAAATTTCAAGGTCATCAGATTTCAGTAAAGATTGGAAACGAACTTTGTTGAAAACTCATTTGGGGTGTATTTTGGGAAGTCACTGATCATTTTATACCTCTGTAACAAAATTTTTTATTTTAAAAGTAATCAACGTACGGAACACTAATTGCGCAAGTTCAACTTGCACTTGACCGGTTTTTTTATATTACCTTTAATCTGTGATTCCTGGGCCATACATGAGTTCTTCCAATGATGCCGTTTTGTTCTCCGACTCCCTTTGTCACGACTTTGTCCGCTCGCACCTGAAATGCGCGCCTACTCTCAAAAGTACTCTGCCGCTCTGACTTGAAATCACTATAACTCCGCTAATAACTCGAATTTTTACATTTTGTAGAGCTTGAAATATTCTTAAAAGTATAAGTAATAAATCTAACCAACCGCATAAAGCATTAAGAAAATAGACTAACTAATTTATATCAACGCAAAAAAGGGAGGGGCTGATATTTGTGAAAATTAAAGGACAATACTCAATTGTCACTCTAGCAGAAATTTTAAATAAGAGCGTGTTTTTTTTAATTACCTACCTAGCCAATGATGCCATACAAAAAAATTGCTGTGTTGTCAAATAAGTCTCACTGTTCTAGGTTTTTTGGCGAAATTTTCTAAAAGCTCGCTTTGTTATGCAGTTGCTACGATTTTTTCCTTCCGAAAAATGAGTACTAGTAATTTAGATCATAGCAGAGTGAGAAAGTTGCTCACTAAAGAGGAAAGTGGACCAAAATTTATTCATGAACTAGTGTTTCAGATTCAGAATTCATAGATAACAAAAATTTTTTTTGGTTGCACGTATAAGGCTCATCTAAAATCTTCCCCAGATGGTGAGTTACAAGCTGTTCTAGTGTTTTTTTTTATGAGCGTAGCATACTTCTTTGTCTTTCGGTTCTCAGTTTCCATCCTCTTCAATATTCTCAATCTCAGGGTCTTAGATTTCTCTCTGATATTGCCTTCAGAACGCCTCCAAACCATGTTGCGCTCTCTTCTCTTCCTTTCGCTTGGTATCCACTATAGAACTATCTTTGGTATTTCCACGTGTTCGTACCATATAAGTTGCCGTTGTTGAATTTCCTCAGTAATCATGGTTTTTACTATAACTAAAATAATATATTGTTTATAATTGGCGTTTCAGGATAGTCTTTTTTTATTTCGTTGCTAAAAGAAAGTAGTGTATTCTTAGGAAATCACATAATGAAATATATGCGATAAACAAAAAATGCATATTCATTCGTAAATGAGTAAAATCTTTGTCCAAACGCTATGGAGCAATTAATTTATTTTAATTCATCATTTTAACCCACTTAGTGTGACAACAGATTTGACAGTGTGTACATGCGTATCAAGATAGGCACGTTAGTTTTACAAAAAAATTTCTTAGCTTTTACTACGCCACTGATTTTAACCCCGTAAACAACATCGACTAATCCGGTTCAAGTAGACATCTCAAAGGGCCACTTATTTGGCCCTTTAATCTTATAATTTTCTTCCATGGATTATTTGCAATCAACTTCTTTTATAGATAGTACAAAGAGACATGCTTTTTGATCAAATTGATAATGATTTTTTTAAAGTTCTGATGGGTGTTTTTCTCCTTCAAACTGAATACAATGTAACTTTTTAGCTGAGGTAGTGTGGAGCAAGAATATAAAAAATTTAGGAAGTTGTTAGTACGTTTAAAAAATCCAGAATGTATCCAAAACGCTTCTCCTTTTAAAATCTTTTGAAAAGACCGTTTTTTTTCCAAATGTGGCACTGACTCACTCTACATGGATTTGGACTGCCTCATAGTCACGATTTTAAAATACTTCCTGAGACAAGGGATTCAAAATTTTTGCCCCTGATTCTTTATTTTCCAAAAATATTAGGTGACCCTTAAGGGGATGTTTCAGTTTATATTGGCAATAAAGAAAAACTGAGATTTTGTCAAGCATGAGAACATCTATAAAGAAGCATCTATATACAATATATATATATATATATATATATATATATATATATATATATATATATATATATATATATATGTATATATATATATATATATATATATATATATATAATATATATATATATATATGTATATATATATATATATATATATATATATATATATATATATATATATATATATATATGTGTATATATATATATATATATATATATATGTATATATATATATATATATATATATATAATATATATATATATATATATATATATATATGTATATGTATATATATATATATATATATATATATATATATATATATATATATATATATATATATATATATATATATATATATATATATATATATATATATATATATATATATATATATACATATATATATACATATATATATATATATATATATATATATATATATATATATATATATATATATATATACATATATATATACATATATATATATATATATATATATATATATATATATATATATATATATACATATATATATATATATATATATATACAGTAATACCCCGCTTAGCGCGACCCCGTTACGCGCGGTTTCACTATAACGCGAATTTCAAATTTCGCGCTCATGTAGTCATTAACTTCTCTATGGTCGCGGGGGGATCCCCGCTTTCTCTGAATATTCTCTTTGAAGAATTGGGAATTCCCTGTCCTTCGACTTTGTTCTATGGGGATTTCCTCGTTCGTTTCGTGTGTTCATTTGTTCCGTAATGTTAGTTCGGTCGGCTGGCAGTTTTGTTTTAATATTTATTGGAGATACATACATACATAATTTAACCCTACGTTAAAAAATGCCGCCTGTAAAGAAAAAAGAGCGTAAAAGCGTCACTTTGGAATTGAAGATGAAAGTGTTAAGAAGAATGGAAAATGGAGGCAAAGCAACAATTGTTGGGAGAGATTTTGGACTCTCAGAATCGACTGTGAGAACGATTTATAAAAATCGGGAAAAAATTAAAATCTCCAGCGAAGGTTCAACACCTATAAGTGCAACAAAACTTTCTCGTTCGAGATCATCTATCTTAGAAAGAATGGAGAAATTACTGTCAGTCTGGATCGAAGATTTGAATAAGAAGAACACACCACTAAGTCAAGATCTCATATGCACAAAAGCAAAATCTTTGTATGAGATGCTGAAAACAAAAGAAGGAGAAGGGAGTGCCACTCCGACTTTTGCTGCCAGCAGAGGCTGGTTCCATCGGTTCAAGCAGCGTTCTAATCTTCACAATATCCACATAACAGGCGAGGCGGCCAGCGCGGACATTCAAGCTGCAGCTGAGTTTCCAGACAAGTTTCAAGACTTCGTTAGACGAGAGAAAATTCCTGCTTGTCTCATCTTCAATGTTGATGAGACCGCACTTTACTGGAAAAAAATGCCATCTCGAACATTCATTTCTAAGGAAGAACGTCAAGCCAGTGGTTTCAAAGCTGCGAAAGATCGACTAACACTTCTGCTGGGTGGTAATGCCACTGGTGATTTCAAACTGAAACCTTTACTAGTGTACCATTCAGAAACACCCCGTGCAATGCGAGGCACAGACAAGACAAGTCTACCAGTTGTGTGGCGATCAAACAGAAAGGCGTGGGTTACACGGGAAATTTTTCAAGAATGGTATTCTAATAGTTTTTGCCCATCAGTCAAATCATACTGTGACAGAAATGGGCTTGAACCTAAAGTTATATTACTCTTAGACAATGCCCCAGGACATCCAACCTCACTTGATACGCCCAGAGACTTAAAAGTGTACGTAAAGTTCCTTCCACCAAACACTACGTCAATATTACAACCTATGGACCAGGGAGCAATAGCAAACTTCAAAGCTTATTACCATCGCCGCACTTTTAGCCAACTAATTCATGAAACTGACGGGGAAGGAAGACAGTCTATGCGAGAGTGGTGGAAGTCATACAACATTATGAAGTCTATTCACAACATAGAAGAGGCTTGGAAGGAAGTTAAAATGAGTTGTATGAATGGGGTGTGGCGTAATCTTTGGCCAGATGTAGTGGAAGCACCTAGAAGAATTGTCCAGATGCAGAGACAAGTGCTTGAAGACATTGCTGCAATGATTGGGGGGTCTGAACTTGAAGATGTCACGGTAGAAGATCTCGTAGAACTTGTAGCAACGCACGACGATCCTATTAGCAATGAAGATCTGATCGAGTTACAGAATAATCCTATCTACGATGAGGAAGAACAAGTAGAAGAGAAAGTTTTATCTTCAGGGGAAATACAAAATGCACTTTCAAAAATTTATTCAGGTTTGGACATATTGCAGAGTATAGACAATAATGATGACCGTGTCTTGACCGTGTGTCAAACAATTAAAAACAGTGTTGGGTGTTATGAACGTATTTTACAAGAACGTAAACAAAACGTTACCCAAAAGACAATAGATGTATTTTTCCGTAAAAAATAAGAGTATGTATTGCATAAAGTGTTCTTAGAATTAAAGTGATTGATTAAAATGATTTGTATTTTTTTGTATTAAATTTTGACTATGTTTAATCATAAACCTCGATATACGCGAATTTCAGTTAACGCGATTTTTTTCGGAACGTATCCCTCGCGTAAAGCGGGGTATTACTGTATATATATATATATATATATATATATATATATATATATATATATATATATATATATATATATACATATATATATATATATATATATATATATATATATATATATATATATATATATATATATATATATATATATATATATATATATATATATATATATATATATATATATATATGGGACGTTTCACGTCAACCGGGACAAACCTCTGCCCAAAATTACAGGAGACGGAAAATAATGTTTGATGGCTCAAATTATTCGAAATACAAAGCAATTTCGAATGCTGAGTGTCAAAATATGATCATTCAAAATGGCGGAACCAATATGGCGGCTACGAGTAAGGTATGCTCCAGTGTTCATGCTTTGCCACTCAACATTCGAAAGTATTCTAATTTTTCTAATAATTCACCAAAACATTATTTGCCGTCGCAGAAGTTTGTCCTGAGTATATATATATATATATATATATATATATATATATATATATATATATATATATATATATATAAAATATATATATATATATATATATATATATATATATACGAGAGTTGTGTAAAAAATAAGGTTCCCAACGCTGTAAAATCGCCGCGCGAGATGCTAGGCGAAATCCGGCAACACCGCCGTGTGCGCTGATTCCCCCACTCTAGATCTCGCCTTGGTAGAACTCACTGCGACGTTCAGTGCCGGTCTGACAGCCATCCGCGATGGAACCCCCGATCGCCGTCACCGCCAGGTGCGAAGTTCATGCTGTAATCCGATTTTTGCACGCTAAAAAGTTACCACCGGTTGATATTCATAGGCAGTTGTGTGAAGTTTATGGGGAAGCTTGTATCAGCGTTCAACACGTCCGCAAATGGTGTAGGGAGTTCTCCGAAGGACGCACAGACATCCACGATGAGCAAAGAAGCGGAAGGCCATCGATCTCTGACGAAGTTGTGCTCGAGAATAGGAGGATAACGATTCGGGAACTGGCTGTCCGGGTTCCTGAGGTTTGTGAAAAAATAATCCACACGATTTTGACTGAAAGGTTACGTTATCACAAGGTGTATGCGCAGTGGGTCCCGCACATGCTTTCAGAAACCCACAAAGCCGATTGCGTCAAGTGTGCCCAGGAATTTCTTCGAGAATGCGCCGAAAATACCGAAGATTTCTTAAACTCCATTGTTACCGGGGATGAAACGTGGTGTCATTACGTCACCCCGGAAACAAAACAACAATCGCGACAATGGCGCCATACCGGATCGCCTAAACCGAAGAACTTCAAGCAGACGCTGTCCGCAGGGAAAGTGATGGTTACGGTCTTTTGGGACCGTAAGGGTGTCCTGCTTGTTGAGTTTATGCCTCGAGGGATCACAATAAATTCGGAAAATTATTGTGAGACCTTGAAAAACTCAGAAGAGCCATCCAAAATCGCCGAAGAGGAAGACTGACAAAAGGCGTTAGGCTGCACCACGACAATGCGCGCCCGCACGTCTCTCGCCAAACCAAGGATTTAGTCGACAATTTTGGCTGGGATCTCGTTGAACATGCTCCCTACAGCCCTGATCCTGCACCGAGTGATTTTCACTTGTTTCCAAAATTAACACTTGGGTGGACAACGTTTCGAGACTGATGAAGAAGTGCAGGAAGCGGTCACCAAATTCCTCCACGGACTGGCGGCGGACTTCTTTGAAGCGGGATTCCAAAAGTGGATTAGTCGTCAACAAAAATGCGTGGAAAAATCTGGAGATTATGTTGAAAAATAGCTAAGAAATTAAGCTTTGCAATGATGTATTTTTCAGTTCAAATAAAAAATGCCTTACACCTGAAAAAAATGTGGGAACCTTATTTTTTACACAACCCTCGTATATATATATATATATATATATATATATATATATATATATATATATATATATATATATGTTTTTCTTTTTTCCTGACCGTTAATGAATAAATTTAGGATAGTTTTTTTGTACTTGGTCTTGCGGTCAATTTTTAATGAAACAAGTTTACTTTTGGTTAACGTTTCGGTTTATTTTATTTAAACCATCTGCAGAACTACAAGAAAGAAAAAAATGTTTAATATGTAAAATTGATGATTAGTGTTGTTTCATACAAAAATATATATAAAGAAATGATACATATACGAAGAACAAATAACACCTTAAATTATCGAAATGACACGGAAAGCCTGAGTATTTTATACAATGATTTAAAAACCTAATTACTAAACTAACAACAATTAAAGTAACAACAATATAAAAGCAATAAATAAATTTTGGATTTACCCATTTTACCTGTACAAATAGTGAAATAAAATATGTGAACCTTTTAAATTTAGTATTACGAAAACTGTGAAACTATTAACATGTAAACCAAATGATCCAACTAGATATAAGGTAGGAAAACTATAATTAAACACTAATATTTATTCTTTTATATATGTTTTTGTATAAAACAACACTAATCATCAATTTTACATCTTAAACATTTTTTTCTTTCTTGTAGTTCTGAAGAAGGTTTAAATAAAATAAACCGAAACGTTAACCAAAAGTAAACTTGTTTCATTCAAAATTGACCGCAAGACCAAGAACAAAAAACTGTCCTAAATATATATATATATATATATATATATATATTAAAACTAACGAAATAACTATCACTAACAACATACCCTTAAAAAGAGGAGTGCGACAAGGAGACACTATCTCACCTAAATTGTTTATGATGGTCCTTGAAGGTGTTTTTAAGGACTTAAATGGAGATGAAAAGGATAGTAACACCAACGGCACTAGACTGATTCACCTCAGGTTTACAGGCGACATAGCTATCAACGCCAATGAAGTACAGGAAATGTTAAACCAGCTGAATGTGAGCTCTGCAAGAATAGGTTTTAAAATTAATTTAAACAAAAAAAAAACTAAATTAATTAGCCCCGAAGATACCAACATATAGACTGGAAATAACTCTAGAACGCAACGACGAGTATATCCACTTGGGCCACTCTATTAACATCTGAGGGAGGAGCCAGCATGCAGAAATTACCAGGTGAATAGGACTGGCACAGGCAGCTTTTGGGAAACTAGAACATATCTTAAAAAGTACTACAATACTCTAAATAATAAACCTAAAAACTAAGGGCTACAATACCCGTGTTGAGTATAGTATGGGGTGTGACGGTTATATTATTAAAATTTTGAAGAAAATTATTTTCTTAAAATGGGAAAAATGCAATTACAAAAAAAAAATAAATAGCAACAAAAAGAAATTCGTAAACTTGTTAGTATAACATAATTCAAAAGGTCTAACACTAATTCATTCCGAGGTAAAAATTCCTCAGGCACTGCACTATGTCAGCGGAATAAATAACACTGGTCAACAAATAATTTTTTTTTTCTGATTTTTCCTCCATTTTTTTTTTTAATTGTTGGGCTTATTGTAGTATTATTCTGATTTTGAATCCAATATTAGTTTTTCTCTGACAGCTTATGTTTTTTAATATTTTCGGTCTACCCTAACTTAGACGGCACCCGCAATTTTTTAAGGTCTACCCTACTCAGAATAATTATTTTTTTAATTTCAGATATGCCTTCGACACTAATCGTTGTTTACACAATCCAGATTGTTTTTGCTATATTTGTGGCGAATACATCTTTAAAAATATCGTAAACCTATCTCGGACTTCGTTAAAACTATGAATTTTAACTAATATGCCTCACTAAAGCATTTGTTAAAATGCTCTCAACTTCACAGAGAGCTATGGAGAGAAGCATGCTTGGTATCTCCCTCAGCGATAGAAATCATAACGAGCATATAAGGAGACAAGCCAAAGTCAATGACATAGCTCTGGAGGCGGTAAGGAGGAAGTGGCGATGGGCGAGGCATGTGACTAAATCATCCGGAGACAGATGGGTAGACAGGATCACCGAACGTAGACCAGAGAAACAGGAAGATGCATGGGACGTCCACAGAAACTACGGGTTGATGATATAAGAGTAGTAGCGGGGCAAGCAGTGGTTAAAGGTGGCAAAAGACAGGAAAGCATGGAAGAGATGAGAAGAAACCTATTTCCAGAAGTGGACAAAATTGGGTTAGGAAGAAAGACCACCACAAGAATCCTAAAACGGTTTATATACCATGATGTTTTTAAATACCTCTTCATTAATATAGAGAATTATATATACATATATATATATATATATATATATATATATATATATATATATATATATATATATATATATATATATACATATATATATATATATATATATATATATATATATATACATATATATATATATATATATATATATACATATATATATATATATATATATATATATATATTATATATATATATATATATATATATATATATATATACTAGCAGTGCCCGCGGCTCCGCTCGCGTGGACTTAATACACTACTATCGTCACTGCTTATTCCTTATGTTATCTAACGTAATAAAATATCTGCCCTTATCTCCCATTATTTGTCCTTATCTCCCATTATCTCTACATAATTTCCATTATCTAGGCTTATCTCTGCTCATCTCCCATTATTTCTCCTTATCTCCCATTATTTCCCCTTATCTCCATTATCTCACCTTATCTCCCATTATCTAGGCTTATCTCGACTTATCTCGCAATATTTCTCCTTATCTCCCATTATTTCTCCTTATCTCCCATTATCTCACCATAATTCCCATTATCTAGACTTATCTCTGCTTATCTCCCATTATTTCTACTTTATCTCTCATTATTTATACTTATCTCCCATTATCTAGGCTTATATCGAATTATATAGAACATATGTATAAACTTATAAAAACACGTAAATCGGATATGTGGTTCTCAAGTGATAAGCGCACTAACGGGCAGACAGGCCGACAGAGAGACGTTCCATTTTATATATATTATATTCTTTGCAACATGATATTGTTCCATATTTAATGGTTTAGGCAGTGTATTGCAAGAGAACGCGCTAACGGTAACCTTTTTTCCGACTTGATTCACTATTATCGTCACTGCTTATTCTTTATGTTACCTAACGCAATAAAATATATCCTAACACCTGACCAGAGAACAAATGTATGTTTTAAAAAAAGCACGTAAAGCGGATAGGTGGTTCTCCAGTGATAAGCGCACTAACGGACAGACAAACAGACAGACAGAGAGACGTTGCATTTTATATATATATATATATATATATATATATATATATATATATATATATATATATATATATATATATATATATATTATAGAGAGAAGATTACAGATAACCTGGCCAGAGAACAAATGTATGAATTAAAAAAAAACACGTAAATCGGATAAGTGGTTCTCGAGTGCTAAGCACACTAACGGACAGACAGACAGACAGAGACGTTGCATTTTATATATATTATAGATATAGATTATTATTATTATATAACCTGGCCAAAGAATATATGTATGAATTTAAAAAAAGACACGTAAATCGGATAAGAGGTTCTCGCGTGATAAACGCACTAATGGACAGACAGAGAGACATTGCATTTGATATATATAATTATAGATTATACATATTCTCTGATAAGTAATATTGTTCCATATTTAATGGTTTAGGCTGTGTATTGCAAAGGAACGCGTTAGCGACAAACTTTTTTCCGACTATATTCACTATTATCGTCACTGCTCATGCCTTATGCTACCTATCGTAATAAAATATAGCCTATAACCTGGCTAGAAAACATATGTATGTTTTAAAAAAAAAGTACGTAAATCGGATAAGTGGTTCTCCAGTGATAAGCGCACTAACGGACAGACAGACAGAGAGACGTTGCATTTTATATATATTATATAAAGGGTGTTTTTTATAGAGGTATAAAACTTTAAGTTGGCAACACTTTTTTAACTGGCGGCCATTTTGTCAGCTGTCAAGTGATTTATGTTTAGTTAGGGTTTGGCATTTTCAACACGAATAGACTGACGCCTGAACAACGCTTCCAAATTGTGCAAATTTATTTTGAAAATCATGGTTCTGTTCGAAATACGTATGGCGCACTACGTCCATTTTACAGTCAACATAATCGTCCATCAGAGCAATTAATTCGATTAACTATGGAACGTTTTCCCACCACGTTTTTACTCTAAATGATAATACGCATCCACAGAGACGTCGTACAGTGCGTACAGAAGAAGTCATTGTTGCTGTAGAGCATAGCGTAGAGGAAGACCCGAATCAGTCTATCCGCCATCGTGCACAGGAATTGGATATGTGTCCATCTACTTTATGGAAGATTTTGCTGAAAGATCTTAGAGTTTGCGTGCTTACAAAATCCAACTCGTGCAACAACTGAAGCCACACGATCATCTAGCAAGGCGTACATTCGGTGAATGGGCCCAAAACAAGATTGCCGTTGATCCCGATTTTCATAAGGGAATTTTGTTTAGCAATGAAGCTCACTTTTGTTTGAATGGATACGTCAATAAACAAAACTGCCGTATTTGGAGTGATGATAATACCTCAAGTGTATGTTGAGACACCGTTATATCCAGAAAAACTGACTGTTTGGTGTGCTTTATGGGCTGGTGGAATCATTGGTCCGTACTTAAAAACGATGCTGGTCAGAACGTTACGGCCAATGGTGACCGCTATAGAGCCATGATTACAGACTTTTTTCGTTCATCAATTGAATAACCATGATGTGCAGGGAGCTGTGGTTTCAACAAGACGGCGCAACATGTCACACAGCTCGTGCCACAATTGATTTATTGAAGGAAACGTTTCGTAAACCGCATAGTTTTCACGTTTTGGACCAGTGAATTGGCCTCCAAGATCGTGCGATTTAACGCCGCTAGACTATTTTCTGTGGGGATATGTGAAGTCGCTAGTCTACGCCGATAAGCCAGAAACGATTGACCACTTGGAGGACAACATTCGCTGCGTTATTGCCGATATACGGCACAAATGTTGGAAAAAGTCATCGAAAATTGGATCTCCAGATTAGACTACGTCCGAGCCAGCCGTGGCGGTCATATGCCAGAAGTCATATTTAAATTATAATGCCAGAAGATTATCTTTCGAATAAAGTAAATTTCATGTCAATTTAAAAAATTCATCTTTGTTTTATTCCATTTTAAAGTTCTATACCTCTATAAAAAACACCCTTTATATATATATTATATATAATATATATATATATATATATATATATACACAAATATACATATGTATATTATATATATATATATATATATATATATATATATATATATATATATATATATATATACATATGTATATATATATATATATATATTATATATATATATATATATATATATACATACATATATACATACATATATATATATATATAATATATATATATATATATATTATATATATATATATATATATATATGTATGTATATATGTATATATATATATATATATATATATATATATATATATATATATATATGTATGTATATATGTATGTATATATATATATATATATATATATATATATACATGTATATATCAACGCAGAAGTAAGAAACCAAACATCAAAGCCGACAAGAACAGTTCTTGAGCAAGCCCTAATATTGGGATGGTAACAACTCATTGTTGGAGAAAGGCTAAGCTATCTACGTTTTGCGAAGACACCGTCGTTATGTCAGCAAATTTGGAAGAAGCCAAAGACGTGATTCTGGAACTAAATGATATATCAGGGAATATTAGACTAACAATAAATTTTTATACAAATTGTTAATAATAGCATTGTAGACAAATATGAGTATAAGTAACTGGGTCATGAAATCAAAATGATTAGAGATATTTGTGAGTTGACGAGACGGATTACCTTAGGGTGGACGGCTTATGACGAAATAAAGGACATCTTTAGAGCAGACATTCCAATTCCCCTGAAACGGAAAACATTTAATCAATGCATCTTGCCATCCTAACCTATGGCGCATAAGCTCTAACTCTGAGTAAAGCAACTGCAGAAAAAAAAGGCGCAAAGGCGAATGGAAAGATCGATGTTTGGCCTGACCTTAAAGAATCGCATAAGAAATGAAGAGATATGCCTGTGAAATGGAGTAGACGCCAGAATGGTGGACAGAAAATGGACGAAAAAATTTCTCGAGTGGAGGCCAAGAGCTCATAAGAGTCCACACGATGGACTGATGACTTGAATAAAGTGTCAACGAATTGGGTGGCAACAGTTAGATAGAGTATAGATGATATTGATGATTATAGAGATAAAAGATATATAAATACTGCCAACTTTTAGCTGGATCGCCCTGTACATACACGTCAAGTAGGAACGATTTGACTAGCTAAAAAAATATAGGTATTTAATTAGTACAGACAATCAAGATAAGTTAGACCACCCATAAAATGGGCATAAAACTTATTAATACACCAATAATTGGACTATCAGGGCCTCATCAAATGCCATATTAAAAGATTTTTATTCATGTTCAAACGATTTTGATGTGGTATTTTCACAGCGGGTAACATTTTACTAAGTATTTTAATGCCCGTTTTTATACTTCAGTTTTATGAGCAGTTTTATTATTTGATTCTGCGATATTTCGCCGTCGTTTAGTCAAAATGTAATGATCGAAACATATAAAATGCCATTGGGATAAATTTTAGGGTTGTTCGGGATAATTTGTATCAATTTTACAAAGCTATGTTCTATGCGGGCGAGACAACTACGGCCGTGTGCTTATCGCTTACGGGCGTCTGTTGAAGCCCGTTGGGCGTCTGTTGAAAGTGTGTTGGGAGGTTGTCTGTTAGGAGCCTGTTGGAAGTCTGTCTGTTAGGAGCCTGTTGGGAGCCCGTTGAGTGCCTGTTGGGAGCCTGTTGAGAGTCTGTTGACAGCCTGTTGGGAGCCCGTTGAGAGCCTGTTGGGAGTATGTTAGGAGTCTGTCTATTGGGAGCCTTACTGTTGGGAGTTTGTTGGGAGTCTATTGGGAGCCTGTTGGGAGCCTGTTGAGAGCCCGTTGGGAGCCTGTTGGGCATCTATTGGGGGGCCTGTCTGTTGGAAATCTGTTGAGAGCCTGTTTGGAGCCTGTTTGGGCCTGTCGAGATCCTGTTGAGATCCTGTTGGGACTCTGTCTGTTGGAAGTCTGCTTGTTAGGAGCCTGTTGGGAGCCTGCCTGTTGGAAGACTGTCTGTTGGGAGCCTGTTGAAAGCCTGTTGGGAGCCTATGTTGAGGGCCTGTTGGCAGCCTGTGGAGAGCCTGTTGGGAACCTCTTTAGGGCTTGTTGGGAGTATGTTGGGAGTCGGTCTATTAGGAGGCTATTGGGAGTCTGTCTTTTGAGAGCCTGTTGAGAGTCTGTCTGTTGGGAGCCTGTTGAGAACCTGTCTGTTGGAAGTCTGTTGGGAGTCTGTCGGGAGCCTGTTGGCGGTCTATCTGTTGGAAGCCTGTCTGTTGGGATCCTGCTGGGAGCTTATCTGTTGACCTTGGCTGAGAAAGAGAGAGCGAGAATTTTTAATGCATGTTGAAGGGAAATATCATACCGCTGACACAGCAACAATCTAACCTTCAAATCTCTTTGGCGACAAAATGTTTTATTTACATAGTGAAAAGTATTACGAAAAATATGTTTTTTTCGTTAAATGTTGCAAATTGGTGATGTTGGCAAAATTTAGTGAAAACTTATGACAGTTTGCTTACTTAGAGAGGATTATTTTTGTTTATTCGTAACCTAAATCTGTTGAGTCAAATGCATTTTTTACTAGGAAATTTATTATTACTGACATAAAATACCTTGTTTTACATATTCTTCAACTATGCAGATAACGAGAACCCAATTATTGCACTGGTAAAACAGGTATGGGTACGTAATTCATAAATTATTTGTATATGTAATTTTTCAGATAGTTGGTGCGTTGACTTTACATCAGGAGTTTGTGACTTCTTTGCGTTAGTTTTACGTATTATTATTAGTATCTATGTTGGGAATGTGGAATCTTTGGTCAATCATCGCTCCTGATATAGCTAACAGGGTTAGCGAAACGTGCGTCGAGTGCAAAAATAAAGTGTTTGGTGTTGTGGTGATATATGCGGAGTGGATTTATTAATATTTTTCTACAATTGTTTTTGTAACAGAGATTATGCCAATTTAAATATATTAAGTGATTTAAAACTGGCATTCTTTTCTTAATATAACACCCTATATATACATATATATATATATATATATATATATATATATATATATATATATATATATATATGTATATATATATATATATATATAAATATATATATATATATATATATATATATATATATATATATATATATATATATATGTCATTGGCTTAGTTTTATAAACGGGCCAGTGTCATACGGGCCAGTGCCATAACCAGCAGTTTTGAGCAAAGCGAGGTTAAAGTTTATAAGCTAAATTACACACTCTACAATTTGTGGCCAAATCTATTTTCAGGATAAATTTATATTCATTTATTTCAAAAATATAATACGTCTTTCTTATTATCTCTGAGGAATTAAATTTTAAATGTCACATTGGCCCTTCTGGGAACTTGATCGAAGCCCATACTTTCGCCTTAGCATCAGATATATATATATATATATATATATATATATATATATATATATATATATATATTAGCTAGCAGTTAGCTTCGAGCAGCAGCAGCAGCAACAAAATGCTAAATGAGATTTTGGCGAAACGTCGGGCAAATTCATTGTTAGACGAACGGATTGAAACCCGAAATTTTAATATATTATATATATATATATATATATATATATATATATATATATACATACATATATATATATATATATATATATATATATATATATATATATAATATATATATATATATATGTATAAATAAAGAAAGAAAGCAAAAGTTGCGTATCTAACAAAATTCTTAAATATGAAATTAGTTTGGGAACTCGGCAAAGGGCGCAACAAGTGTTCACACGGTGTTCATTTAGCCAATATTTCGGTCCTAGGTTGGGACCGTCATCAGGGCACAAACTAAAAAAAGAGAGAGCGAAGCGACAATTGAAGTATTACGGGCAAATAAACAAAAGTGTAAGTTATTTTAATTTTAATATGTTGTTGTAGAAAAATATATATATATATAATAATAAAGCTGAAAAGATTACTTACATGAGAGGTGTGATATAAATATAACAAAAATGGCCATAAAACCCATTACATAAATGCGACTAAAAATTAAGTAAATCTTACACCAAACACTAACTTATTAAATCAGTAAAAAGGCATTTACAAAAGGGATGTCATTAAAAACCTTGGATGCTAATCTCAATTATAAATTAATTCAATTTTAATTAACCACCTGTGACTTGCAATTTATATGACATATTTGACACAACGCTGACAGGAACCAGTCACCTGACAGAAGCAAGGGATCATTATACCTACAGGGCCACAGCCCATCGAAAAACAACCAGGACAGGATCGGCTTTAATACGAAATATAAGTATATGTCTTCAAATTGCAAAGTCAATAAATGGGAAAAAATACATGGGGGATGAGTTTAAGGTCCGCTATGGAAATTAGGATAATATGACAAGCTGGAATTTTAGAATAAAGAAAAAACAGTTTAGAGAAGGACCAAAGGATAACCAAAACATTCCAAACGCTGATAATGAATTAACCACCTGAGACTCGCAATTTATATATATATATATATATATATATATATATATATATATATATATATATATATATATATATATATATATATATGTTACAATAGAGGTTTTCACGGACGGTGGAATGTGATATAAATAAAGAAAGAGATCAGAGAATCTTTTTCTTTATTTTTTATATTTCCGCCAGTCTAATCTGTCATTTGTAAGATCATTTCTTAATAGTCTCCTCTGTTTCATCAGATTTGGTATTCCTTTACTTAATTTTTGTGTTTTTTCTTTTTTCGATGTTGCTATTTGTTTTGTAGTCATGAGTAGGCTGTAGGTATTTGTGCATTTAGTTTCATCAAGTTTTGTTCGATAGTTTACGTGTTTTATATGGTTTTCTAGTGCTTGTCGATATACATCAACAAGCACTAGAAAATCATATAAAACACGTAAACTTTTATTTTATTATTCTTTATCCTTGTATGCGTTATCAATCTACGTCTCTCCTATTTCAGATTTATTTCTTATTTTTGCTTTGAGCATCCGATGGTCAATGCCCATGCTTATCGTGTTCAGGGCGGTCGTGTCGCGCACAATATCCTTATCACGTGAAACATGTCAATGACATGTTTCACGTGATATATATATATATATATATATATATATATATATATATATACACATTTAAAAAAATGTATTATGTCAGTTCGGAAGCGTATATAGACTAGAACATAAATATCACATTTGAATCTTTTTTTTTTTTGAAGTTGAATAAAAATAGCACACTCGCAGTTGGGTTTATTTATAGCAGTGATTCCAAAGTGGTTCAGGTGGACCCCCAGGGGTCCACGGGAGACTCGACGGGGGTCTACGTTTCCGTGAAAAAAAAAATGGGGGGTTCACAAGTTGTAAGTGGGGGTCCACGAAAATTTATCTGGTTTCGATAGTAAAGAACAAAAATGTTGGCTTGGCTTTACCTATCAATGTAGGCAGATAATACACTACTCAAAAAAAATTAAGGGAGCAAAAAAAAAATTCCAAATTTTTCGGTGATTTTTGACAGGCTGTATTTCGGTGAAAAATGGTCGTATTGAGACTTCTAAAAAAAAGCATTTTGAAGCTTTAAGATTCTAATTTTCAGATTTTTTGGCTAAAATTTTTTTAGGAGCTACGGTTTCTCATGCAATCCTAACAGATAGCGCGAAAAAAAATAATATTGCAAATATTTTCCTTTTTTTTTGGTCCACGGGCTTTGAAAAAATTTTTTTCAGTTAGGCCGGCATATGGATCAGATAGCCTGTTTATTTAGCATTAATTTTCTTGTTTTAAAACCTCCCTTAATTTTTTTGAGTAGTGTATTTTAAGAAGGTCAGCGACTGTTACTTGGAAAAAAACTTGCATATTCGATATTCAGTACAACGCGCGTCGAGACTTGCAAAGCGCCGCCCGCCCGCAACGCAAACCCGTTCAGACGTGCAAAGGGACGAATATACGAGTTGTGCTGTGCTTGCAATCTTGCATGAACTTGTTTGATTCTTCACCAATATAAATACGAATGCCCAAGGACAAACGTTACTCATTTGTTTCCGGAATTTTGAAAAAAGAAAAGTGTGAGTGAAATCGATGTCAGTGTTTGCCAGTGCCGGAAAAAGTAAGTATGTTTGTTATTCATACTTTTATTTTATATTGTAATAATATTATATTTGTTATGTTTGCGTGTAGTAGGTACGTAATCAAAATTAAATACTGAACAGGGCCATTATTCGATGCTTCTATAAAAGAACAGAAAGCCGAGAAAGATTGAACTTTTAGTACTTTTTATTATAAAATTATTTATTTACCCGTCTGTGGTGATTCACTAAAGGAGAGATATATGATTGACCTGGATGTTTGTACATATTTCAGTGCCCTCGTAGTTGCTAATGCTAAATGACTAAAAATATTTTCATAAATTGTACGTGTCTTTATGTACCACTCGTAACGTACATCAAAGTAATAAATAAATCATTAAAATCGCGGAGTTTTGATGTCAAAATATTCTTTAAAAGTATTTTCTCTCGAATTTACAGAAATGTATCAAAATATAATTAATCAAAAAATATTTTATATTACTTTAAAATAGGTTCAGCCGTTTTGTAAAAACCTCTATATGGATCTTAGGAGTTTATTGCTTTTAATAATTAAAATCAGTTTTGCCGCAGACATTTTGGTTTTTTCATTGCAATAATTAATTAATCCTATTTTATTCTGTTAAAATAGCGATATCCTGTTAAAGTCGTCTTATGATTACTAAAACAAACATTTTTTTCTTTACAGGTAGGTAAACTGATACGAAACATGGCTGAATCTAAGAAGAAATGTCGACAGTACAGTGTTGATTATTTGAAATTTGGTTTTCTTCCATCAAAGGCAGACAAACGATTGCCCATATGCCTTTTTTGCAACAAAGTTTTGAGCTATGACTCTATGAAAACATCGAAGCTCCAAGATCATCTAAGAAGGTGTCATCCTGATAAAATAGGTAAAGATTTAAAATATTTTCAAACATTGAAGGAACAACATGAAAAGAGACCCCCCCCCGTGCACAGTATGTTCACTTTAACGTCTCAAAGTAACGATGATGGTTGCGGGCATCTTACAATAACTCATTGCTTGTAGCGAAATCTGGAAAACCGCACACCATCGGAGAACAGTTAATTTTTCCCGTTGTTGAAGGGGTTTTAAAAAACTGTTCTGCACAAACCTCCATTTGACGTACTCAAAAGAATTCCTTTGAGTAACAACACTGTACAAAGACGTATTGATGAAATGAGCTCTGATATTGAAAGCTTCTTGTGTAATTATCTGCAAACAACTAATTTTTCTATTCAACTGGACGAGTCAACTTTACCTGGTAATGAAGCATTATTATTGGCATATGTTCGATTTGTTATGGGGCCGAAGAAAATCCATGAAGAGCTGCTATTCGCGAAAACTTTGGAGACGGACACTAAAGGCGAATCAATATTTAATATCCTGAGTGATTTTTTTAAGGAAAAATCGATTCCATTTACAAACATTATTTCGGTGGCAGCAGATGGAGCTCCTGCCATCTTCGGGCGATATAGTGGGTTTATAAGCCATCTTAAAAGAATTATACCAGGAGTAACTGCAATTCACTGTGTCATCCACCGACAACACCTGGTAGCGAAAAATTTAAGTGATAGATTGCACCAATCGCTTCAATTTGTGATTAAAGCAGTTAACAAAATAAGAAACAATGTGTTGAATACCCGTTTATTTGCACAATTGTGCGACGAAAATAATGAAGACTTGCAACGATTGCTCTTACATACTGAAGTACGCTGGTTGTCGAAAGGTGCATGTTTAACAAGATTTTACTCACTTTTTGAATCAGTTCTAGAGTTTCTGGAAAGAAAAGAAAACCTGATCAAATTGAAAGTAGACATCGCTTATTTGACAGATTTGTTCAAAAAATTTAATGACATTAACTTGCAGTTACAAGGAGACAGCCTAAATTTAATAAAAACAAAGGGTGTAATTTCAGCTTTTCTTGGAAAATTAAAATTTATGAACCAAATATTAGTCGGCGCGAATTCTCCCAGTTTCCAAACTTGTCACAGGCAGAATGTCTTGATGAGGATATTCAGACATACGTTCAACATTTAAATGCCCTGCATGATGGCTTCAAAATAGATTTGAAAATATTCTGACGATGGAAATACCACCATGGATCATACATCCATTTGATGAAACGGAAGTGGCGAATGTGGTATTACAAGAGGAGCTACTCGAGCTTAGCACCAATGAGGAGCTGAAGGTGAAATTTAAAAAAGGCTATCAAACAGCGGCAGAAATACCCGAAAAATATCCTGGGCTGTGGGAAATTGCGAGAAAACTTTTGATAGCGTTTCCTTCGTCATACCTTGTCGAAAAAAGTTTTAGTGTCGTTACAAACCTATTAACAAAAAAAAGGAGCAGATTGAGCATCACAGAATGGGGAGATTTGCGGTTATTCCTTACAAAACTGAGGCCAAATATTGATAAGTTGCTGTCAATCCATCAAGTACATCCCTCCCATTAAAATTATGACTATTTTTTTTAATTGTTGATTTGCATTGTTGAAGTTTACGGTACGTTATTAATGTTTAATTTTAATTCTATTAAGTCTGTAATCATATCATTTTAAGAAATAGAACACAAGAAAATATATTATTTTTACAACTCCGAATTTAGGGTTGGAACTCAGCCACGACGCAAATTTCCATCGTTAGATCTAATCTTCACATTTTTTGACGAGTTTTGGGAATATGGTAGAAATGTAGCAGGAGGAGGGGTCCCACCGAAACCAGTAAAATTTTGAAAGTGGTCTACGAGAAAAAAAAGTTTGGGAACCTCTGATTTATAGTCAAAGTCTCTCAAAATTATTAACAGAAAATCTAAACATAAATAGAAAATGTTCTAATACACTAATTTAATTCCCATGTTCTTAGAAATATTTTCTCGAAAAAATATGATACTGTTCCGTATTTTACTGTTTATTGCATATAACCCTAAAAACTTAATGCCAACTATAATATTTACCTCTCCAATCACTTTTTATTTTAATTTTTATTTTATTTTTGTTCCTACAATCACCCAAAATCGACTCAATTAAGTCTTCCTTGTCGATTTATTTTTGGGTCATTTACCGAAACCGAAGGTCATCACAAGTGATCGGCCAAATTGGCAACACAACCACAGCAGGGTTTTATTAGGTCGGAGGGAAATTCGGCAGCTACGCAAACAATTGCCGGTCACTCGTTAGCTGAGAAACAATTGAGGCCGATCGCTGTGTTTAGGGATGAAAGGGAGAGTGTGCTGTGGGTGATGGTAGTGGACACTCGTTAACCAGTGACAGGGAAAACTCCCAAATGTAATACATAGTATACTGCAATATTTGTATTGAAATATAATAATAAAGAATAATTTTGATAATCATTTATACTTGTGGTATTTAAATTTTCAATTTTTTTGTAGGTCTTCTTGCTTGAAATCAATCAGTAGAGGGGGCAAATTTGAAACTTGTCCCAGTAATTCTAGTATATGGTATATAAGAATTGAAAACATACTTAGTGAATTCCAATCCATGAACCAAACCATCGGAACCTTGGAAATTCCAGAAATCACTAAAAACAGAAAACATCAATAAAATGAATATAAATCCCATAAAATTGGAAGAATGGTACCAGTACTACTCTCAAGAACTTGTGGAAGATAGAGAGCAGAATATAAACGCAAATCACCAACCAATTACCATAATCCAGGGCCAACATATAAATATAACAGAGAGAAGATATATATATATATATATATATATATATATATATATATATTATATATATATATATATATATATATATATATATATATATATTATATATATATATATATATTACCCCGTGGGGGAGCGGGATAGAATATCTCCCCCGGTAACGTTCTGCCTGTCGTAGGAGGCGACTTAAAGAACAATCTAGATGGTAGATGTCCAGATCCCACCAGCCTCGCCCGGTGTGATACCATCGCATTGGCTTAGGCTGCGTGAAGTTGCTTAACGTTCATCGACCAGCACAGTTAACTATCTTTATCCTAGGTACAACTTCTATTCCCGATTTAGGCGTAACTTTGGAATCTGTCTTTTTGTCAGAAGTGACCACTCTTGCCAACGAGAAGAGGCTCTGGAGCCCCCAAACTTTGATGTTTTGTGGTTAAAAATAACGACTCAACCAACCACAAGGTACATCTGTATCCTTTATCGACCACCAAACGATACTAACTTTAGAGCACTTTTCGCTTCTCTTGCAACACTATCGATCATTTACAAATTAACTATCCAAATGCCGAAATTGCCATCCTGGGCGACTTTAATGTCCACAACATCAACTGGCTTAAATATTCAAATACTACCAATGAACAAGGTCGTGAAGCCGAATAATTTTCAATCAGTTGTGGCTTAACTCAGCTTATTAACGAACCAACACGGATCCCTGATCAAGAAGGGAAGTTCGCCAGTCTTCTTGATCTGTTTTTAACCATCAATCCGGAGATTTACACGGTCAGCGTAAATCCGCCATTAGGTTCTTCCGACCATAAACTATTATCGACATCGAGTATCCTACCTATCAGTGACAGAGAGGCGCCTAAACCGCGCAAGATTTGGCACTACAAATCTGCTAAATGGGAAGATCTCATGAAATATTTTCGAACTTTCCCTTGGTTAGACGTTTGTTTTCGATCCGATGACCCATCTGACTGCGCCAAGGAGGTTTCCGATGTTATTTTGGCCGGTAATGGAGGCTTACATCACTTTTTCGAAGAAATGCCCTTCCAACGGCAAGCCTTGGTTTGACCGAAAATGCAAAGAAGCTGTTGCTTCTGAACATCTTACATACCGGCATTGGCGTGAAAATCCTAATACCATAAATCGAAACACCTTTGTTCGTGCCAGGAACAGATGCAAAGAAATTATCGACGACACCAAGGAGGCGCACAATCAACGGATTAGAAACAAACTTCTCGCTTGTCCCAACAATTCCAGGTCCTTTTGGTCAGTCAAGGCAAGGCAGTTAGTCAAAATTTCACCAAATTCACCATACCACCAC
>CM032448.1:23337445-23477829 GCA_019049505.1 Pachyrhynchus sulphureomaculatus
CCTCAAACGAGACGAAATTGTTCCCTGACTCCCACAATACGTTGATTAATATTCGTCCTCCATCTTTTCCATTGAAACCGAAAATAATCACTCAAAAACAACCGATCCGAAATGCTTCGAACAAAAACGCAAAAAGATCCGTCGAGTATCATTTTATCTCGGGCGGCCTTTCGTTCTAAAACAACTGAAAGTGACAGATAAACAAATGAGGACTGATATCTGGCTGCATTCGAGCCGCCATTTGAGATATTGCCTCTCTGCTATTCCATGGCACACTTTTCAATAAGGTCTAATGGAAAATGGAAAATGACACCGCGTTGCTTTTGTTTCCGTGTCGTTAAGGAGAATATTTGTTAATAATTTCGAGTCTGTTTGATGGAAATCTGCTTTTTAACGGACTTTTCTACACTTTGAAGAATAGATTTGGACGATTTTTTGCGTAATTTATAATTAAATATAAGGATTGTTTAAAATTACAAATATTTTGAGAGATATGGTCCTTATGATTGCCATTGCCAATTTAGAAAAAAATATACGACATATTTCAACACTTTATTTTCAAATGCTTGTTATTTTAACAACCTGACCATTTTGATTAATAATTTACCATCGTATATGTAATGGGCAAGATTCTTGAGGATGTTTCATCTAATTATACGACAAACATTAGAAAGTAATTCCAGTATTAATATATACATATATATATATATATATATATATATATATATATATATATATATATATATATATATATATATATATATATATATGTATATATATATATATATATATATATATATATATATACAGGGCGTCCCAGTATTCCATGTACATAGAGTTACTGTGAATTTCTGGAATGAAAATATGACCATTTAACCCAATTTATCTTAGTCCAAAAATTCGTAATTTTTGAGATACAGGATGTCAAAATTACTTTTATTTTAGTTTTTCTTAAGTAGCTTTCTTAATAATTGTAGTATTTGTACTAGATTCGGTGTTTAGGGGTTTTCTGAGATGAGAAATCGAAATCAACTCACAGTTTTATTGTAAATTGTAGGTGGCGCCACCTATTGCACTGCGTATACTTTTTTATACCACTCTGTATAATCTTTTTAATTAAATATTCGTATTCTCCAACTTCTGTCTAAAACAGCTTTCTTGATAGAAGTTGCTTGGAGCAACATGTTCTGAGATAATGGGATGTTTGTTTAAATTTTTTAATTCCATTGTCAAATGTGCAAATACGTTCCTATAAATCCACAGTAACTCTATGTACACGGAATACCGGTACCCTGTTTATATATATATATATATATATATATATATATATATATATATATATATATATATATATATATATATACGTGTATATTATATATATATATATATATATATATATATATATATATATATATATATATATATATATATATATATATATATATATATATATATATATATATATATATATATATATATATATATATATATATATATATATACATATATATATATATATATATATATATATATATATATATATATATATATATATATATATATATATATATATATATATATATATATATATATATATATATATACGTGTATATATTATATATATATATAGATATATATATATATATATATATATATATATATATATATGTATATATATATATATATATATATATATATATATATATATATATATATATATATATATATATATATATATATATATATATATATATATATATATATATATATATATATATATATACATATATATATATATATATATATATATATATATATATATATATATATATATATATATATATATATATATATATATATATATATGTATATACATATATATATATATATATATATATATATATATATATATATATATATATATATATGTATATATAGTGCCACCTCGATAATCCGGATCTCCATTAAACAGGATTCTTTAATAATCCGGACAAACATTTCTATTGCATTGTGTACTTTATAATCCGGATTTGATAGTACTAGGTTATCCGGACATGCGTTTTTAGACATCTACTTAATTTAAACTACATGGGAAAATTGAAATCGATAGTGAGGGGATTCCCCTAACTTCCAGTCTAATACATCTGGGATTCACACAAACTGTAGGTGCCTTTGATTTGCCTACAACGCATCGCGTATCGCGTCTAAAGGTTAAGGCCTTTGTCGTTGTTTGTTTATTGTCACAAGTACAACATACCTACGTTCTATTTTACTTTATTGTGTTCATATAAGTATGTAAACGTTTTTTTTACGTATACGTACCTACATATTAAAATTCCTTCTAAAAGAAAACATATTACACTAACAATAAAACAAAAGTCCGATATATTAGAAAGACTAGTTCTTGGTGAAAGCGGAAAAGTGTTGGCAAATGAATACGGAGTAGGAACATCCACAATTTTGGATATAAAAAAAAAGAAGCAAGGGAAAATCAAAAGGTATATATATGATTTATTTTAAAGATAATTTTGGACACTCACTATGGACGTGTAACTTCTTTTAGATTTATTTCCAAATGTGATTCCGGTCCTGGCGTCAGAAAAACCTTACGAAAAGCCGAATATCCATCCAAAAATGGAAACTCGTTTGTATACATGGTTTTGTACGCAAAGATCAAGGCACGTCCCAATTTCCTACGAAATTTTATCAGGCAAAGCAAAACAGTTTTACATTGAAACCTACGGGAATGATAATTTTAGAGCTAGCAGAGGCTGGATTTCTAACTTCAGAAAATGATGAAAGTGCCGTCGATCCTTTCCTAACTTTATTCGCAGATAAGATAAAAGAATTAAACCTTGGACCTACTCAGACACACAATGCAGATGAATCAGCTCTGTATTGGAAAATGTTGCCTGAAAAAACGCTGGTTCGTTCTCAGGAAAAGACCGCACTAGGTCGAAAAATAAACAAAGAACGCGTTACCTTTCTAGCATGTTGCAATGCTCATGGATCACAAAAATTAAAGTTGTTAATGATAGGAAAGGCAAAAAATCCGAGGGCTTTTAAAAATGTGAACATACCTGTTGAGTATAAATCATCTGCCAATGCATGGATGACTACAGCAATTTTCTTAGACTGGTTTCATCATTCTTTTATTCGTCAAGTCAAAAGTCATTTAAGAAGTCTCAATTTCCCTGAAAGAGCCCTGCTAATCGTTAATAACGCTTTGAGCCTTGGAACTATAAAAGAGCTGACTAGTGAGGATGGACGGTTTACAACATTATTTCTTCCACTAAATTGTACTGCACTTTTGCAGCCTATGGACCACAATGCAATCAGACTGACAAAATTATTTTATCGGAAAAGTCTTTTAGCCCATATTTTATCAAATAATGAAGAGAACCTTGTTAGGTTATTAAAAAGCATTAACCTAAAAGATACTGTATGTCTAATATGCAATTCATGGGAAAAAGTCTGCCCTGAAGTCTTGAAAAAGGGCTTGCACAAAATTACGGCTTATGTGGCAAATACCAACCCAGACACTGAATATGATACTGAAGATCTGATTCCTCTGAGTGAATTGCGGCACAATTTGCTTTCCACGAATGGAAAAATGAAAGGTAAAGCCTGAAATTTTTCTTTTAGTATTTTTTTGGATAATGTTTCAGATATGCTGAATGTTCTCACTGAGCAGAATCTCACGAACGTGGAAATATGTAATTGGCTTGAAAATGATGAAGATTTGTTACCACTGGAGGACATAGATGATACAGATGAACAACACGAGAGTGATAATGAAGGTTCAGAGTTAAATACTAATACAAACCAGACTGTTAAGAACACTGTGAGGAATGATAAGGCAGTTAAAAGTTTCAATGTGTGCATGAGATGGGCAGAAGAAAATGATATTCCTCTAAGTGATATTCATGTACTTCAAAGATTAAAAGAAATTGCTTTTATGATGAACCAGAGAAGGGTCAGGCAAACAAAAATTACAATTTTTTTTACAAAATAAGATAAAACTTGATAAGATATGCTTCTATTTTAAATATTATTCTATGTATGTACTATTTTTTAGTTGTTTCGTATAAAATGATTCGTTTTTTAATATAAATAATGTCCTGCTTCAGTAATTCGAATTATTTACTAATTCGGATCACCGCGGTTTTAATTAGTGATTAATCTGATTATCGAGGTCGCACTATATATATATATATATATATATATATATATATATATATATATATATATATATATATATATATATATATATAGAAAAAAGTAACTTAGTAAGGATGCAGTAAAAAACAGTTGGCCATTGAACCTCTTTGTTTAATTGTTAAGCTTTCGGATTTATGTAACCCCTCTTCAGAACATCTAAAAATTATTTACAATTGGTTTTCAAAAAAGCGTGAGATTATCCTGTGAAAGCTCATATAATTTCAGGACATTTAATCATAAAGTTTCATAAAGACTTACGGAAAAAATAACTACATTTTCCACTGATATTTTCCCGGAATACAGAACAACGTGGTTCTAATTTGTAGATTAGTAGAGATAAACAGTTTTATAAGAGTAGCTAATAATAGTCGTGTTGAAAATTAGTAGACGTTAACTAAATTTGACCTTGATTTTAAAATTTTTAGTAAATTATATATAGTGTGGTTTGTTATGATGTAAAACTTTTTACATATTGTGTATTAGAGAACTCAGGAGAGTACACTTATTAGGTTAGTTCTTTAATACACAATATGTAAAAAGTTTTACATCATAACAGACCACACTGTGTAAAATTTACTGAAAATGTTAAAATCAAGGTCAAATTTAATTAACGTCAAATTTAATTAACGTCTACTAATTTTCAACACGACTATTACTAGCTACTCTTATAAAACTGTTTATCTCTACTAACCTACGAATTAGAACCACGTTGTTCTGTATTCCGGGAAAATATCAGTGGAAAATGTAGTTATTTTTTCCGTAAGTGTTTATGAAACTTCATGATTAAATGTCCTGAAATTATAAAGCTACAGCCACCCAAATGGGGAGCCTGAAGATGGGTTTTCATTGAATATTTCAGAAGCCGTTAAAGATAAAAACATGAAATTCAGGTTCTAAAGTAAAGTTTATGTGCTGAATCGGAATTTTACCTTATATTCGTCGGTAATTCAACCAGTGCGTCAAAAGTAGGGGAGGACATGGTAAAAATGGACTTAACTTTTTTTGCATTTTCGCATCGGATTAGGAGAGCTCAAGATCTCTTACGAAAAAAAGGTACTCTTAGTTTAACACGATTAGACGCACCAATTCCAAGTTAAAATCGATAAAGAATTTGCATGTCACAAAAAGAGCCTATTATCTGGCTTCTGCCAGGTGCAATGATAATTAATCAAATATCACCACACGAGTCAAATCTGAAAGTTCAAAAAATTGCGGTCGATTTCATTATGCCAAGTTTTAATTTTATCGAATATGCGGATATGCATTTAATGTATAGCTTAGCTTCTGGTAATGCTAGTGAAGCGGTTCGCCTTTACGCAGAACGATTTCCTGATCGATATTTGCCTAATCGCAGAACTATTGAACGAGTTGATTGCAATCTGCTCTAATCAGGTTTACTGTGTCTTGCTCTTTCAAATTGTGTGCTTATTATTGGATATCTTTTAGGTAATAGATACCAAAACCTGGAGGAATAGATCGTCCAAGAACTGCTTGTACCCTTGAAATGGAAGAAAATATTTTGGATTTAATAACAAACAATCCAATTAATAGTGTAAGCAAATTGGCAGCACCACTTCATATTTGCAAATCGTTGGTACATAGGGTACTTCAAAAGCAATTACTCCATCCACACCATTTCCAAAAAGTTCATTCTATGTCACCCGATGATTATCCTGCACGAGTGGAATTCGCTAATTGATTTCTACAAAAGCAACGAGAAGATAATACATTTGTAAGCAAAGTTCTTTTTACAGATGAATCGGGATTTTCTAGGGATGGTGTAATAAACTCCCATAATCTTCACTTATGGGATAAAACCGAACATAAATTTTTGATAAATGTCTGGATGGGAATTATCGGGAATTATTTGATTGGACCATATGTCATTGACGGGCGGCTAAATGGTGAGAAATATTTGCAATTTCTTCGAGATGATTTAAATAATTTATTAGAAGAAGTTCCGTTACATATTCGCAACAATATATGGTTAATGCACGACGGTGCACCACCATATTTCAGCAAGATTGCTAGCGGATATTTAGATAACCAGTTTCCCAATCGTTGGATAGGTCAGGGAGGGCCATTCCCGTGGCCACCCCGATCACCAGATCTAAATCCCTTAGACTTCTTTCTATGGGACCACCTTAAATATCTTGTTTATTCGACTCCTGTACAAACTAGAGAAGAGCTGTTTGAAAGAATTTTCTTTCACTGTGCTAAAATAAGGAATACTCCCGGCATGTTATTTAGAGTTCAAAGGGCTTTCCTCACTAACTGAAAGAAATGCATAACTGTAGAAGGTGCCCACATCGAACATATTCTCTACTTGAAATTACGAATGGATTTTATTTTTCTTTTAAATTAATATTTCCGATTTTTTAGCGGTGTCTTGTGATTGTTTTCTTGATTTGATAAATAAACATAAGTTTTTGGCTCCATTTGAGGATTATGTTTTCTTTAAATGTTATTTAGTTGTATGGTCATTTAAAAATATTTGGATATTTTGAAGTATTGCTAATAACCGTAATAATATTAGGTAATAGGCTCTTTTTCTGACCTAAAAATAATCCTTTATCGATTTTAACTCGAAATTGGTGCATCTTATCGTGTTAAACTAAGAGTATCTTTTTTTTGCCAAAGATCTCAAGCTTCCCTAATCCGACACGAAAATGCAATAAAAGTTATTGTAAAAAAAGTTAAGTCTATTTTTACCACGCCCTCCCCTACTTTTGACGCACCGGTTGAATTATCTACGATTATAAGGTAAAATTCCGATTCAGCAGATAAACTTTACTTTGGAACCTGAATTTCATGTTTTTATCTTTAACGGTTTCTGAAATATTCAATGAAAACCCATCTTCAAGCTCCCCATTTCGGTGGCTGTAGCTCCCTAACGGGGGGAGATAGGAGACATTTTTAGAGGAACTTCTGACCTTTTTTTGGTCCGATCTACTATATCCTTTATTTTTTGACCATACCTTTTGGGACACACACACACATATATATATATATATATATATATATATATATAATATATATTATATATATATATATATATATATATATATATATATATATATATATATATATATATATATATATATATATATATGTGTGTGTGTGTGTGTGTGTGTGTGTGTGTGTATGTTTTTTCTGTAATGAATAAGGATAGCCCTTTATTATTACTAGCATCACTTACATAAAGACTAGAGCAGTAAGAGATTTCATTTCATGTCAAAATCCAATCAATATAAGCAATTAAAACATCAGACGTTTCGCTTGACAGCGCCCACAAGCAGTAGGGGCGGCCACTCCAAATTGAGATGTTTCCTATTTCTGGAAAAGTCCGGATGTTCCAGCCCATATACTTGTCCAGACTAATTTTCGCCCTAGGAGGGTTCTTTTATTTATTAGACATGCACATTCGAGAAATAAGAATTCTATACAGGGTAATGTAAAAAGCAAGATTGTCTTTGGACAGCCGTTAATAGTAGTTTATTGTAAACTCAGCTTACAGAGAGCCAATCTTGTTTCATAAAATCGAAATAATTAAGGAGATTAACAAAGGATTTAGTTAAATCTAGATTTAAATGCGATTTATGAAGAACTATGAACTTTCATTTACTTTTAGGAGAGAATAAACAAATCCAGAAAGGTAAAACCGTGAATGTTCTGCAAAAACACAAAAACGTTTTCATTATTGTTTAGTAACTAAGTTAATTCAGGGCACTGGGAAATAACAATAAAACTAGACCAAGAGAGCGACCCGAAATTTTGATCTGTCGACTTAACCATCTGCCCAGTTGTTCATTCCATCGGGCAAGTCGAATAAGAGGGTGTAGCACTGATGATCCACAGAAAGCTAACTCAGAACATTCAAAAATGTAAATACATATCAGAAAGAATACTAATAACAAAACGTAAATCAGAGAATAAAAAAATTAACATTATTGGGATATACAGTCCAGAAAACTGCAAACCGGAAAACGAGAGACCAAAATTCTACGAAAAATTACAAAAGACAAATGATGCAGTCCCCAAAAAAAGAAGTAATTATCATAATGGAGGGCTTTAATGCACGAGTAGGAAACATGATAGTACTGGGAGTGAAACAGAGGTACAATGAAGATGTGGCGAATGAGAATGGCGAATTTCTGATAAACTTCCCCTCACAAAATGAGTTCCGAATAAATAACACCTTTTTTAAACATAAAGAACAACGTAAATATACATTTCAAAATACGAAAGAGGATCGAACAATCATAGATTACGTTCTAACATATACATTATACAAAAATATTAGACATAAGATGTTTATGCTCTGCAGATATATATAGGAAGTAATCACAGTCTTGTATCGGGAAAAATCAAAATGACAATAAAGAGACGTCAAAAAATAAGCCTAAGAGTTTACGAAACAAAGACAAAGGTAGAAAGCCTACAAGACGAATCAATAAAAAATCTCTACCAGTCAAGATTGGAGAAGGAAATAAATAAAAACCCAGTGGTAGAGGAAGAAGACATAGAAGACAGCTGAAGAAAGATAAAGGATAATATTATAAACGCAGTAAAGGAAGCACTCGGGGAACGTAACATTAACAGAACATCAAGAAGACCGAATAATATACCTTGGTTGTGCGAGGAAGTGAAATTAAAATGACAAGAAAAACACAAAAGCCTATCTTAAATATAGATCAAGAAAAACTAGAGAAACACAGGAAGAATATAAGACAGTCCGCAATGAAACAAACGCACCTCTGAGAAAAAGAAAATGGAACACTGGGATAAATCTCTAGAGAAAGGGAACATGACTTATATGGTATGCAAAGGGAGATTTGGAGAATGATACGCGGATAGCGAAGGAAAATGAAAGAATTAATAGAAGTAAGGTACATCGAAAAAGATACATGGATATATTATATAAAGCAATTGTATAATACAACAAAAAATTTGGCTCCCGAAACACCAGTAATAGTAATCAACGAAACATCAGAAATAGATGATAAATAGGTGGAAGAAGCTCTCAAAAAATTAAAAAACCGAAAATCAGCTATTAAGGATGAAATACAAAATGAACTATTAAAGTACGGAGGAGTAAAACTGACTAAAAAATTGACAAAGCTCCTAAGCAAGATAATACAGGGATCGTGAATACCAGAAGATTGTAGAACAAGCATATTAATACCACTTTTTAAAAAAGGAGAAAAAACCAATCCGAATAGTTATCGAGGAATTAACCTTTTGTGCACAACTTTAAAACTGACGACACAAATTGTTACTAATAAAATAACTCCACTTATACAGCTTTCCGAAGAACAACAAGGATTCAGGAGCAGAAGATCCTGTAACGACGCAGTATTTGTAATCAGACAAATTACTGAAAAATCAATTGAATATAACAGACCAGCATTCTTATGTTTTATAGATTTGGTAAAAGCACTTGATAGAGTACAGCTGCAAGACGTAGTGCACACACTTTATGACAAGAATATTCCATTGGATATAATAAAACTAATTGAGAACATTTACAAAAGAAATAAAATAGAAGCGAGAGTAAATTCGGAGTTAACTGAACCGATAGAGGTAAAAACTGGTATTAGACAAGGAAACTCACCGAGTCCCCTCCTGTTTGACATTATATTATTACTACCAAGCTACGCTCTTATGATATGTCTGAAAGGTTTTGTTTGTGGCCCTCATGTTTCCTTGGTGAGCATTCTTTACGAGTGGCGGTCGACGGATTTCTTTCTAACACCTTTACTATCAACATCGGTGTGCCCCAAGGCTCCATACTATCTCCTACTCTCTTTCTCATTTACATTAACGATCTGCTGGAAAAGACCGGAAATCCAATCTACAGTGACAGTACGCTTATCTCTTCATTCACTTTGAACGCTCGGACATCGGCTGCTCAGGCGAGTGTCCGCAGACAGCGGGAAGTTGTTCAACTTAACAAAGACCTAGAAGAAATTCAATCTGGGGGTGACAGTAACCAAATGGAATTTAACGCTATAAACACCCAGGCGGCAGTTTTTTCTAAAAAAGTTGCTGAACCCGACATAGTTATGGGGGGGGCACTCCATTCTTATGACATCGTCACTCGATTTGTTGGGCGTTAAGTTGGGAGCAAATATGTCCTGGCATGAGCATATTGCAGGTCTAGCAAGGAGAGCTTCTCAAAAGTTAGGAATATTATTTCGAACCAGAAAGCTTTATACTACACAACTGTTAATTCTTTATACAACTCAAATTCGACCAACTATGGAATACTGCTCCCATGTTTGGGGCTCCGCTCTCAAACATACACTGCATTTGTTGGATTCTATTCAGAGAAGAGCTGTTCGTCTGATTGGAGACCCGGAACTGACCGGCGTCCTTGACTCGCTGGAACATCGAAGAACGGTTGGCGACTTAAGCCTATTCTACAAGTATTTTCGTGTAAAGTGTTCGGAGGATGTGGCCCGTTTAATTCCTCCCAGACTGATGCATGTTAGAAATACACGTCGCGCTGATACTTCACATCCGTATGAGGTTCAGCTTGTTACTCCTCGTACAACGCTTTTCAAGTAGTCTTTTATATAGAGAACATCATCCCTTTGGAATAATTTACCCAGGACTGCTTTTCCCACCGAGTAAAATTTACAGTGATTCAAGAACAACGTGAATCGCTTTTTCCGCATACGTGTCGCTCCTGTAGCGCTTTAGAGACCTCCCTGCAGCACGTGTGCTAGACCCATAAAAAAAAATAATTAAACAGGTAAAAACAAAAGAAGGCTATAACATGGGCAATAGAGAGGTACAAATATTATGTTACACCGACGATACTGTCCTAACCGCTGCGAATGAAGATGACTTGCAGAGATTATTACATCAGTTTAATAACGTCTGAAAAAACCAAATCAGTAGTTATCTCCAAAGAACCAATTAGGTACAAGCTGGAAATCGATAATCAGATTATAGAGCCGGTGTTGACAATTAAATATTTAGGAATTAAATTATCATATTACGATAACATAGAAGAAGAAATAAAAGAAAAAATAGTAAAAGCCAATAGAATAGCAGGATGGTTGAATGACGCTATTTGGAAAAATAAATACTTGAGAACAGAAGTAAAATCTCGTATATATAAATATCTATTTCGATCAGTTATGACCTACACAGCAGAGGCAAGACCAGAAACACGTAAAACTCAGAGATACAAACAAGTGAAATGAAAACATTAAGAAGAATTGCAGGAAGAACACTTTGGGACAGACAAACAAATGACAACATAAGGCACGTGACGTGACGTAGAGGACATTAACACGCAGATAAGAAACAGAAAATAAGAATGGAACCAACACATAAAAAGAATGTCCGAACGACGATTAGTGAATATAGGTCGAAATAAATCACCGCTGGGCCGAAAGAGTACAGGACGCCCACGAAAAAGATGGAACGACGACTTGTAGCGACGATACATTAAAAACAAACAGGCAGGAATCCCCAATATAAAGAAGAAGAAGAAGAAGTCGAATAAAAGACTTTAACGTTTATTTTGCGGGCCCCGTGCCCTGAAATGTCCAAAATGGTACATCCATAAATGGACTGTCGTTTAACCACTTGAATCAAGTACTATAACATTTGTTGACACTAAAAAAGTCTAGCGCCCCAAAGGGCAGACGCAAACGCCCGCCGAGACCGGGCCCAGATTTAGGGCCCAAAAAACCTAAATCCAAAACCATATAAAAAATCAACAAATTTAGTTTGTTCTTGATAAAATAAGAGGTAGCCTGCAAAAGGCAGACGCGACCAATGTCGGAAGACGAAGCTGAACCCGCTTTTTCCAGCAAAAACGGGATCTACTTTCTCCAACGTAGGAGCAAACCGTTCGCAAAGTTTGCCAAGAGTTGGCTACTATATTGTCAATCTACATGGTCTAATCCTTAAAATCACATTCTCTCATCCAACGTATTCAGTTTCGGTATAAACAGGACTTTTGATATTCCCTTTTATACATGTAAGTAAATACCTACAAGAATATCCACTTCCTCATGGATTTCTCAGGAGATCTCCGCATTTACATCCAGCATTCTAAACCATAAAATAGACAGACGGTAATGGTCGTTGAAAAATCATAAAAAGTTGCCGGTAACAATAATAAGAGCTAATGGTGGCCATACACGTCGAATAATTCGCGGCATTCAAATAGGCATGGTCGTAAAAGACCGAGGCGGGCGCGAATCAGCAACCGATGAATAAAACAAAATGATTTTTAGAGTCTTGGCTTGGCTGGAATTATTCAATACGGTGGATACGGTACGTAAATTAGGCAGTGGCGTGTATTGGTAAATATTTCCTTAAATTCCACAACTTAATTAATTTTCTAATGAAAATCACCAAAGTTGAAAAACACTTCACTGTGTAGAAAATGTTAAAAAAAAACCTTTGTAATAATCCAATTGTAAAATTTAAAATGAAGTTATTGGAAATTATAATAATATTTGTAGATTTTTAGTATAAATAGCGATAGTACATATTTAGTCGGAACGATCGTCACCTGGTACTGTTTTATTCTATGTGAGTACTCTGATTCTCGGCTCCTCGAATATATAAACACAAAATCTATTCAAATTCATATTATTTTACCACCCTATAGTCTATAAATGCCACCTATTAATTTTAAAACTCACACTTTCTCTGTCTCTCTCTCTCTCTTTATATATATATATATATATATATATATATATATATATATATATATATATATATATATATATATATATATATATATATATATATATATATAGCACGTGACTTCGTTGGTTAGTACTTGCTTTCGGTCTCGGGTTTCAATCCCGGCAGGTTCATCTACTTATTTATTAATTTATTTAAGTATATTTGGCCTGGCAACGTACATAGGTAGTAGTGGTTTGCAGAAATGCATCAACGCGTTGTCTAAAAGGTGGTGTGAAATACAAAAATGTAAAACCCAAAACCCTCGTCATATCTAAAGAGCCAAGATGCAAACTTGCTCTGGAAAACAAAACAATAGAATGAATCATGTTATTCATTTAACTACGTAGGCATACAAATCACCTCATGCCAAAATAGAACAAATGAAGTGAAGGACCAAGCAAACAAAGCCAGCCGAATATCAGGCGCACTTCGGGACATTATCTGGAACAACGCCTTTATGAATAAAAAGGCAAAAGTAAGGATTTACAAAACATGTGTCAGACCCACACTAACATACTCTATGGAAACAAGAGCAAACAATAAAAGAACAAAAAGCATTCTTCGAACAACAAAGATGAAAATCCTTAGAAACATTTCAGGATACACACTAAGACATAGGAAAAGAAACACAGACATAAGACATGAATGCGAAGTGGAAGACATAATCATATGGGGACAGAAACGTAGAAGAGCTTGGAGAGATCACGTGGAGAGAATGACTGAGGAGAGACTAGCGAGAATCGCGCGAGATGGTAAACCACGGACACCACGGCCCCTGGGAAGACCTCCAAAGAGATGGCTCGAATCATGGACATCAACATCTCAAGAAAACTGATGAGTTGGAAACTACATGCCTGAGGCCTACAGTATGTGGAAGAAGAAGAAGAAATAGGTCTAAAAATAATTTATGCAGTGCGTATGCAAAAAAAATATCAAAATAATGCAACAACAGTACTTAAACCCAATATTAATAAAAACGAAATATAGCAATAAAATAATATAATGTAATTAAAAGTACAAAATGAAAATGAATCGAAATATAGGTGTATATTAGGTGTTATAAACTGATTAATATTGTTTCCAAGTCAAATCTTTGATGAGGTGCAAAAAAAAATTGGTTTAGTCATTGTAGAATCTCTTTTCTTAATTCACGTCATAAATTTTGTGTTTCATCCTCTGAAGATAAATGTTAAATATAGTAAATACGTGTCCATTACTTAAAAAAAGTCGTTTTCGAAAGCGGCGAAATTTTATTTAAAAATAGAATATTGGAAGAGGTCATTATATACATATATATATATATATATATATATATATATATATATATATATATATATATATATATATATACATATATATATATATATATATATATATATATATATATATATATATATATATATATATATATATATATATTTCGGATAAAAAATCGAAATATCAAAAAATAGTGTAAAGGCTGACTTGGACAGAAGAGTCTTGTTAGCTTGGTCTACGTTCGAAAGATTACAATCTACATTTAAATTGGACATCCCAAATACAATAAAAGCCAGAGTGTTCGATCAATACGTACTGCCGGTATTAACATATGGCACTGAAACATGGACTTTAAATAAAAGTATATATAAACTCCAGGTAACCCAAAGAGCAATAGAGAGGAGAATGCTAAACATTAGACTCTAAGATCGTATTCCTAATATCAAGATACGAAGAACATCAAAAGTGACAGATGTAATACAACGAATATGTGTATTAAGGTGGACACGAAAGAATGATAACAGATGAATAAGCCGTATGGTTAAATGGAGGCCTATAGAATGTAAAGGATGCAGAGGTAGACCACAGACAAGATGGAAAGACGACATAAAAAGATTAGCGGGACACGATTGGATGCAAAATACAAAGAATACGGCTCATTGGGGACAACTTGGGGAGGCTTACATTCCACTGTGGATGAAATAAGTTGATGATATATATATATATATATATATATATATATATATATATATATATATATATATATATATATATATATATATATATTCAATTCTTGGGCTTTGGGTTCGTTTTATGAATATTTGGTATTTAAAATTAAACTTAAATTGACGTTTTGCCCTTTGATTTAGGGCATTTTCATTTTTTTTCTTTATTTCTACAAAATATACAAAATATAAAATATAAAATTACATTTAGGTACACTAGTACAACACAAATTATTTAACACACACAATCATAAACTATTTACATAAATTCTTAGTTCTATATTTAAAAATTAAAATCACATGGAACCTACCTTGAATCTCACATATTTTATTTATTACTGACGAGTCATAGTGGCATTCTTATCGACGTAGATTTTATTTTGTATTATTGATCGGTAATTTTTTTTTTTTTTGAATATTAAGCAGGTAGTCTTTTTGTTAATATATTAAGGATGAGTATACGCTTTAAAATATTACCTTATTAAATTTGTATAAATATTATATCTCTTTTATCATTGACTGTAAATTTCTCATTTTTTTTAATTTGCAAGTTTTCCAATATTAATGTCCCTGTTTAAAATCTTTGTTTCATTAAAGTTGAAATCATGCCCAAGTTCCCTTGTGTGTTTATGAAGTTCCTTTGTTGCATTTTTCGTATACTTGTGTCCATTGAGTCTGTTTTTTAATAATTGGGTCGTCATACCAATATTGGGCAATCTGCACAAGGTACTGAATAAACTATGTTGGATTGGTTTATGGTTGGTACCTGGCTTTTTAAGTTTGTAAATAGTGAGCTTAGTTTGTTTTCTGTTTTGTGACAAACAGTTATGTTATATTTTTTAAGAGTGTTCTTTAGTTTTTCTGATAAATTGCGTGTATAAGGTAGTGGCAGAATTTTGTTCTGATTTTGTTCTTTGGTTTCATCTTTTTTGATTTTTTTATCATAGAATTTGTATGTTCCTGTTTTTATTGTTTGGTTGATGTCTTTTTCTCTAAATCTATTTTGTATTAACACTAATTTTTTTCTCTAAATACAAAATGGATTTAGAGAAAAAGACATCAACCAAACAATAAAAACAAGAACATACAAATTCTATAATAAAAAAATCAAAAAAGATGAAACCAAAGAACAAAATCAGAACAAAGTTCTCCCACTACCTTATACACGCAATTTATCAAACTAAAGAACACAAAATATAACATAACCGTTTGTCACAAAACGCAAAATAAACTAAGCTCACTATTTACAAAAAGCCAGGTACCAACCATGAACCAATCCAACATAGTTTATTCAGTACCTTGTGCAGATTGCCCAATGCATTATATTGGTATCACAACCCAATTATTAAAAAACAGACTCAATGGACACAAGTATACAAAAAATGCAACAACGGTACTTCATAAACACACAACGGAACTTGGACATGATTTCAACTTTAATGAAACAAAGATTTTAAACAGGGACATTAATATTGGAAAACTTGCAATAAAAGAAATGATCGAAATTAAAAAAAATGAGAAATTTGCGGTCAATGATAAAAGTGATATAAAAGGAAATTAGCGATATTTATACAAATTTAATAAGGCAATATTTTAAAGCGTATACTCATCTTTAATATATTAACAAAAAGACTACCCGCTTAATATTCAAAAAAAAAAAAAAAATCACGGATCAATAATACAAAATAAAATCTACATAGATAAGAATGCCACTATGACTCGTCAGTAATAAATAAAATATGTGAGATTCAAGGTAGGTTCCATGTGATTTTAATTTTTAAATATAGAACTAAGAATTTATGTAAATAGTTTATGGTTGTGTGTGTTAAATAATTTGTGTTGTACTAGTGTACCTAAATGTAATTTTATATTTTGTATATTTTTGTAGAAATAAAGAAAAAAAATGAAAATGCCCTAAATCAAAGGGCGAAACGTCAATTTAAGTTTAATTTTAAATACCAAATATTCATAAAACGAACCCAAAGCGCAAGAATTAAAAATAAATATTAATTGATGGTTCAAGAAAATTTTTAAGTATTATATATATATATATATATATATATATATATATATATATATGTTATATATATATATATATATATATATATATATATATATATATATATATATAGAGGGTTTATATATTAAAAGCGCCAGAAAAGTCAAGCATGTAAAAATAACACAACGTGTTAATTTATTAAAACGCACATTTTGTATTGCAGTAATAAAAAATTATGTTTTTTGATCGTCCCAAATTGCGTCGTAATGAAACTACAGTAGAAGCTAACTAATATTTTTAACGGAAATGAAGCGATTATTAGTGGGTATGAAAAATTTCAGCTTTAACTGCAAAATGATCGGGGTATATTATATGTCTAAGTGATGACTTCATATGTAGTTTATTTTTCAGTATCAGTTGTTTTTTTAAACTCGAAAAGATGAAATTGCCTCAATTTTTTATGAAATAAAGCATCTTACTATTAATTTTGTACTAGACAATATTGAAAAAAAACCAGGTTATTATCAAAAAGGGCACCATATCTTTGCAAGTGTCAATTTGTTACAAACTCTTGCGTACATGCTAAAAAAATTAAAAAATTTATATGGTCTGTTTTCTCATTAGTTACGGTAAAACGCGATTTATCACTATTTTTCCAGAGTACCTCTTGATACAAGGATTTATCGGTTTACATATAGGAGGTGCAAAATCAAAAACTTTCCAAGAGATGAGAGCACAAACAAAGAATCCATCTGATTTTCAGTTAGTGTCAACTCTCAGCTGATTCGTGTAAAATTTTCATGACATTTTGTCAGTTAGTTTACGAGTTACAGCTGTTTGAGTAAGGCCACTCTTGATTTTTGCAAATCGATGGAACAAAAAGAGTTTCGTGTGTTGATTAAACATTGCGTTTTGATGGAAAAAAATACAGCCAGAACCCAAGAATGGCTTCAGAAGTGTTAACATATATGCCGATGGCTTAGTGAACACCAAAAAACACAAAAAAAAAATACCATATTGTTCCGAATGACCGCAAAGTGAAAGAGATAGCTGACATCAGGAAGATCATCAGCTGGAAAGTATTTTTTGGGATGCGCATGGAATCATACTGACCGATTATCGTGAGAAGGGGGCAAACAACCACAATTACGGTGGTTTATTGGGAGCTTTACATGGTGAAATCAAGAAAAAAGGCCGTATTTAGCGATAAAAAGTGTTGTTTCACCAAGATTTTGCACCAGCTCGCAATTTCATAAAATCGATGGTAAAATTTGAGAAATTAGGAATTTCTTCCTCATCCGCCGTTATTCACCAGATCTGGCCCCAGCGATTATTACCTCTTTCCAAATTTAGAAAGGTGGCTCCAGGGAAAAAGATTTGACGCAAATGAAAGAATCGAATGGGAAAGAGGCTTCTTTTAGAGAACTCGACAAATCGTACTATATAAAAGGTATCCAAATGTTGGAGGATCGCTGGAATAGTGCATCGCTCTTGCAAGATGATGGATAAATCGATTTTTAGCAAAAACAATGTTTTATGTTTAAAAATCTTGGGACTTCACCTCAAGCAGCTAATAAACGGTTTTTATAACACACTGTATATATGTGTGCTACAAACAATCGACCACTTTATGAAAAAAAGAGAAACACCTATCTAAAGAATTCTAACCTAAAACACAAATAATCAGAGATAAGGAGGGTAGAACAGTCACCGACATGTCTGGAATCATTAACGTTTGAAAGGATTACTGTAAAGAACTTTTTGTGCCTCCACTCGTGGGCGACTGCATCGTCGACAACGAAACCGCAGAAGAACAAAAGCCATGTATTCTTACATCTGAAATCAGGAAGGCTAATCAAAGGTTAAAGAACAAAAAAGCAGCAGGTATTGATGAGATAACTGAGGAAATAATAAAGATGATGAGAGAAACCGCCGTGACTATGATACATCAACTATGTATTGTGGATGGCCGAAAGATTGGTAACACGTTGCATTTATACTCTAGCATACCAAAGACCCTTTTGATTGCAGCAACTATAGAACAATCGCTCTGGTGTCACACGCTGCGAAAGTGTTTCTCTGGATCCTAAATGAAGTACTCAAAACTTTTGCTACTGCCGCAAATACCTACCGAACAAACAGGCTTCATTCCAGAAAGAGGAATAGAGAACAAATTCTCAACATACGGTAGATAATAGAAAAAGTCAGGGAATTCCAAATCATCTCCTATATCTGTTTTATAGTCTACTCTAAAGCCTTCAACAGCATACAATGGAACAAACTATGATCCATTCTAACCAACATGAGAACAAATATACATCTTGCAAACCTTATCCGATCCCTATATTAGAAAACAAATGGCAGAATTAAACTGAATAGTTCTTTTTTCCAATCCCTTTAACGTAGAACCCGACTTCAGACAGTGATGTATTCTGTCACCCTTACTTTTTAACATATATTATTTTAAGTAATTTCTCCAAAATTTCTGAAATTATTCTGCATAAATTAATTTTCTCAAAAGTGAGAAATACGCTTTCTACTGACCAACACAGTTTTATGCCTGGCAGATCCTCCACCACAAATCTTGCCTCATTCTCGCAATTTGTGTGCAACGGTATCAACGATGGGAGCCAGATTGACGTGGTCTATACGGATTTTCGCAAAGCCTTTGATCGACTTGATCACTACTTACTGTTGGATAAGGTCGGATCTCGTTTCGGGCTCTCAAATAACCTGAATGATTTTTTAAATTCATACCTCCTGGATCGCAGGTTCTTTGTGTAAGTTAATGGGTTTAGATCGCCTTTCCGTATTCCCACTTCAGGTGTTCCCCAGAGTTCGAGTCTGGGACCTCTTGTTTTCAATATGTTTGTTGACGACTTGCTGAGTGAGATAGGTTGCCGGAAGCTTGCTTATGCCGATGACTTTAAGATTTTTAGATATACGGATGATACTATTATACCTACAACTTCAATACAAGATCTAGAATCTATTATGGAGCGCCTGAAAATCACTAGCAAAAACTATGAATTGATAATTAATAGAGCGATAACCAAAGTAATGATTGTTAGTCGCAATGAAGATCTGTCACACATAAATGAAATTACTAGTTTCACTGTTGTAGACCATTTCAACTATTTGGGATCCCTCATAACTAACAATGGTGGCTGTAAAGCGGAAGTAAGAAGACGTTTAGCAATGGCTAGAAACTCGACAATCAAACTCATTAAGGTCTGGAAAGATCCAGCTGTCACAAAAAGCAAAGTTAAGATTGGTATCCAGCCTTATATTCCCCATAGCAACTATCGTATCGGTAACATGATCAATTAAACAAGCTGATAAGAGATGAATCGATGCGTTTGAGATGTGGACATATCGAAGAATCCTCATAGTATCATATACTGAACACCGTACTAACGTATCTATTCTTGAAGAGCTTAATACAAATAACCTACTTTCAAATAGAATTAATAGACAATACCTGAAATATTTTGCTTACATTATGAGGAAAGTGAATGCCATGGAAAAGCTTGTAGTAACGGGTAAGTAGACGGTAGAAGATCAGGGGACGGTCTCTAACAAGATGGTCCGACCAAGTAAGATTTCTTCTTGGAATGAGTATGTACGAGTGAAGTCAGGTTGCGCAGGATAGAGATGCTTGGAGAATGACTGTGGAGGTAGCAACTGTATAGTGTAACCCATACGTCTATTGCACTATAGGAATTTTTACCCCTTTTTTGGCCAAAATTATTTACAGCCAAACGGCTGGACCGATTTTAATGATTTTTTGGATTTGACTTTTGCAAGACTCTTAAGAGGGAGGGAGGAACCACTAAAGTTTTTCATACACTGAAAAAAAAAATAAGTAAAGTTAACTAAAAAATTAACTAATAATTATTTTCAAAAGAGGTTTAAGGGTTATAGGTTCCCGCATCCAAAATTTTTTTAGATCTTTGATAGGTTATCTGGTTTTCCTAAACGGTTTTTTAATAAATATTTTTTTCGGGTGTACACTTACGTTCGAATATAACAGTAGAAATTCATTTTACTAATTTAAAGAAGTAACAAACAGTTATCTTTTAAAAAGGATTTTATTCACAAATTTGATTTTCGAGTTCCAAATCGTCAACTACATTTAATACAGGTGGGTTCAAAATGCCATTACTCTCCATTTCTTGATTTTCGTTTTCGGAATTTTCTTCATCTGTTTGACAATTTTCCACAAAACTTTGCTCCTCTGATCTCAGTAATTCGATTACTTCTGCTGGAAGCTTTAATTTGTTCTGGTGCTTGATGCGTTTATTCAACGAAAGGCTGGAAATAAGCGGATCTGATGTGTCCAATGCTCGATTAAAAACGTCCGCCAAGTTGTTCACCCGGCTACTTTTTCGTGCATGAAGCAATGTATCGGATTTATATATTTTATGGCGCGATTCAGAGGCATCCTCACCAAAGCATCCAACTGGAAGCACAGTCGACTCAATAATTTGCTACGAATGTACAAGAACCTTATGTACAGTTGCTGTCATTGGTAACCATGGATACTTCTGCATGAATATTGTGGCCGTTTAAAAACAAAATTCTTCAAATTTACTCGAATCTAAAGGAAGCTGACATGATAAACATATTAAAATGACTTTTAAATTATAAATGAGTTCTTTGTCTATGCCTGTAATTTCAGAAAATTTTAAATGTTCTTTGAACGCGCGCCGGGCCGTATTACCGTCATTCGTACTCCCATAGCCACCAGTCTTAGGCTTATCAACGTGCAAACCAATTTTATCCCAAAACAACTGTTGGATGTCAGCCTTTCTAAGGCAACTAAGGCTTTGTCAGCTTCATTTCTTATTTGCCACTTTTTAATGTGAATTTTGTACCCTGCATTCACAACAAATTCAAAAAAAACGGATCCAGCAATGCAATGGACTTATCCCATACTTTAAGTTTCTCTTCTTTAGGTTTAAATTTGTGGTTTTAGAAATCTGTTATGCTCAAAAAATCCTTTGGTGTAGCACCGCATAATGAACACGTTTGACTAGATTTAGTTTCAGTCAAAATATTTAATACTTCGCCATCAATTAAAGTTAAGTACAATTTAAATTTAACGCATAAAATTTTTGTTTCACCCAGCATTACTTCAAAAGAACTTAAGGAATTTATTTATTCCTCTATATTTTTCTTTTCTTTCAAAATGATTTCTTTAGTCTCCTTTGTGTATTCTAATTTTAATGGTCGACAAAATCTAATAGATTGTGGTGTACGATTGTTCCATAAAATATTTCCGGACGCTTCTATTAAACGCAAAGGTATAATTGTTGTGGCCAAAATAGAGGAGTCACAATTTTGAGACGAACCCGCCTTTTCAAACTGTTGTTTATAGTTTGTATAACCAGTACTACTGTCAAATCCATAACTGACAATGAGTTCGGCGTATAAAATTTCAGTTTTTTTTGTTTCCATTAAGGTAGATATAAGTTCCTCTTGCACTTTGATTATTCTTTCGGATGTATGCTTCAGTAACATTTCCAATGGAACTTTCGCTAATATCTCAGTAACTATTACGCCATCTGGTCTGCATTTATATTTACTACATGTAAGTTCTTTGTATAGAGGATATATATCGCAATTTCTTATTTTATTTTCATATCTTATATTGCAATATTGCTCTTTTGAAAAGTTGTTTTTTAAAAGAAAGGCTAGTCCTTCATCAGGAGATAGCTTAGTTGGTGTTGCTGTTGAAATTATTTTCCGTACTTTCGCGGCTCTAGTCGGAGTACTGACAGCTTCCTTTAAAACAACTGCTAAATCTAATTGGTTACATTTACGAGCAGCCGCAGATGCAGCAAGAACCAGGGGTTCAACTTCATTATTTTGATCTTTAGAGATTTCAGCTGCAACTCTTCTTTTTGTTCTCGCAGATTTTTGGCAGAAAGTTAATTGCGATCGTTCACTTTTTGATTTAGTGGAGGCACGCTACGTTTTACGTTTTTTTATCGAAGTATTGCCATCAAGCCAAACAGCATGCTGTTTTTCGAAAAGTTTCAAAATCCGACCACTTTTACGCCTCTTCATACTCATATTTGAACAAAATATTCGTGACTGCTCCTTTAAATATTGTTCAAAGTTTTCGGAACAATCACTCTCAGCAATGTATGAAAAGAAATGAGCATAAATAGCGGCTCATTTGTCAACTTCGTTGTGTTTCTCTCGCCATATATTGAATAACTCTGAATTTTTCACGCAGTAGTCAGCTGAAAAAAATGCATTTTTTTAAAAAAGTAGCAGATAGTAGCAGCTAAAATATATTAAATTCGGAAGATAAATGACTGTCCTAGAGGACTATTATGGTGTTATGTCTATCATGTGCTATCATTTTTTTGTAAGTATAAATAAAATTCCAATTCACAATTCCATTAGTTCATCTTAAGGTCACTTCAACTTTTCCCATTTAATCGATCTAATAGATGAGTTCACCAACATTTCACTATATAATATTAAAGTACTTACCTTCGGCTTTATTTTCCATTTTTTAATTTTCAAAAACTATAAAATTTTTTATTACGAAAATTTTTGTTAGAAACTGTCATAAAATTCACTGCACTCAAAAGTTTTTTGAAAACTAATTTAGAAATCGCAAGCAAAAAAAAACTGATAAAGTGGCTGAAAATCAATTTTGTCAAATAATTTAAAAAGATATGCCTACTTTACTGTTTTTTTTTTTATATTAAAGCAAAAAAAAAATAAACTGCAAAAATTTTAATTTTTACTTTTGGCCAAAAAAAGGGGGGTAAAATTTCCTATAGTGTATTGGGGTGAAAGGACTGAAAGAGAATATATGCAGTTATGTCAAAATTTAAACAATATCTACAATAAAATTATAATTTGACCTAAGGAATATTTTTCTGTTTCTCCGCCTATGACATGTAAAGAAAAACACGTAGGAAACTTACGTACGGAAAGCAAGAAAATTTAAATGCCGAAAATGTATATAATATTGAAAGGAAAAATACGGGCATAAGTGACACACAAAGGCAGAAACATTTAGAGGATGAGACAACGACGGGGGTAAATATTTAAAATGACAGGGGATGAAAAATTGACAGGCGGCGCCCCGTATGCCGCTCGAGCTACTTATGAAAATGATATGTGATCACGTTTGGCAATAAGCTGCTCAAGAAATCTATTACGAATTCAAAGCGAAAGGTGTCTTGAAAGAATACTACTTGTGGCAGTCAAGAAAAGCAAAAATAATAATGTATTAATAAATGCACCCTCTGTCCTCAAAAATTACTCTTGCTCATTATTGGGAATAGAAAAAATCGTAAAAACTGCAAAATTCAACGAATTCGTACAAAATTTGGTAACATAAGGAATAAGCGATAATAGTGAATCAAGTCGGAAAAAGTTTGCTTCTAACGTACTATGTCTGTCTGTCTGTCTGTCTGTCTGTCTGTCTGTCTGTCTTTCCGTTAGTGTGCTTATAACTCTTTTTTTTTTAATTTCAAGCATATGTTCTCTGGTCAGGTTATATTTTATTACGTTAGGTAACATAAGGAATAAGCAGTGACGATAATAGTGAACCAAGTTCACGCGAATGGAGCCGCAGGCACTGCTAGTTACACTTATAAGATTCAATATGGAAGTTAATTTAACTATCTATAAAAATAATAAAAATCGGTCAAGTGCAAGTGGCACTTGCACAATTAGTGTTCCGTACGTTGATTTAAAATAAAAAATTTTGTTATGGAGGTATAAAATGATCAGTGACTTCACAAAAACACACCCTAAATGAGTTTTTAAAACAAAGTTTGTTGCCAATCTTTACTGAAAATTGATGACCTTGAAATTTTTGTTGTTTTTTATATACCAGATAAATTATTAAAGGTAATGCACTCATGATAATTTTCGTTCAATCTACACTCCATGGAGAATATTCCACAATTTTTTCAAAATTTTTTGATAGGTACTTTTCGAGATAAGGGGGGTGGACAGCGATTTTTCGCGATTTTTTAAAAATAATACAAAGAAAAGTCCGCGCAAGTATTACATTATATGTATATATATATATATATATATATATATATATATATATATATATATATATATATATATATATATATATATGTATATATACATATATATATATATATATATATATATATATATATATATATATATATATATATATATATATATATATATACAGTCCCTGGCCAAATTATTAGACGCACTGTATTTTTTTTAGTAATTTTATGTTTCTTAAGAGTTTTTATGCAATAATGGTATATTTAAACTACAATATTATTGATTTATATTTAAAAGAATTGTTGTAGACTACATATTTGTATTTATTTTGAACATATGGCAACACTGTGTTGACAAAGTGATACATGAACGTAAACAAGTACAAACCTGTATCAGTCGCGATCGGAATCGAGTCAGGTACGGACGTGTTTCTGTGGCTTTATGGACTGTGATTGTTTGTTTAATAGTTTTTATACTACTCAGTTATTAGTTTATTTTGTATGCAGTGTTTTAAAAAAGTAATTGGACTATTTTCATTATGGGTAGAAAAGGCGATCTTTGACCACGTAAAAAAGCTGAAGTGAAGATTGGAGGTTTCTGAAGCTAGTGTACAACGCATAAAAAAGAAAATTGAGTCAGGGAAGGAATTAAGCCCGAAAAGAAAGAAAAGATGCGGTAGAAAACCAATTTTCACTCCACGGTCAGAGAGATGTTTGAAGAAAATTTTGTGTAGAAAACAGATTTGCTACCACAAAGGTAATAAAATCACAACTCCAGGATGCTAGCGTAAATGCTTCTGAGCGCACTGTTCGAAGAAAATTGAAAAAATTAGATTTTAAGGCCTGTCGCCCCGCCAGGAAGCCCAAGTTAACAGCTGCAATGAAAGCAAAACGCCTGAAGTGGGTCAAACAATGGCAAGACAAAGATGTGGACTTCTGGAGATCGGTAAGATACAGCAATTTAATCAATAATTGATACATTATTATCATTTTCAGTTAAATAAAGCAAATAAACATGGAAGTTTATATATTTTTCCTATTTTTGACAGGTCTGCTTCAGTGACGAAAGCACATTCGAAATTTTTGCAAAATAAAGCTCAGTATGTGCGTCGTCGTCATGGAGAAAAGTTTCATGCTGATTGTGTCATCCCGACGGTTAAACATCCCACCAAAGTGATGATTTGGTCAGTCATCAGCGGCAAGGGCACTGGACGTCTGTACGTCGTCAAAGGAATAATGATGCAAGATCAGTACAAAGAAGTATTACAAAATCGGTTGATTCCGCAGCTCAGAGAATGGTTTCCAAATGGGGAACCATTCACTTTCATGCAAGATGGAGCTCCCTGCCACACTGCTCGGTCTGTTAAAGCTTTTTTGGCAGAAAAAAATATCCCTCTGTTGGATTGACCGGGTAATAGCCCTGATATGAACCCCATTGAAAATGTGTGGAAGCTGATGAAAAGAAAAGTGGCTAAAGATGTGATTACCAACAAAACCCAGCTCCTAGAAAAGATTATTCATGTGTGGAATCATCATCCTCAAATGCAGGAGACAGTACAATCTTGCATTGATAGCATGCCGCGCATAATTAAAGCTTTGATAGCGGCTAAAGGTGGCTCAACTAAATATTGACTTTTACTAACATTAATTTCACTTTTCTTTAAAACTTAATAAACTTATGCTTTTCTAAATTAATGCTGTTTTATTTATGTCAAATAAATAGGTAATTGATTGGATAATATAAAAATAAAAAACAAATCAATTTAAAATAATAAAACGGTACAATATCACTCGGTAATTAATATTTTACATGAAATCTTGCAGTGCGTCTAATAATTTGGCCAGGGACTGTATATATATATATATATATATATATATATATATATATATATATATATATATATATATATATATATATATATATATATTTTATTCGTGTTTTCAGAACCTTTCATTTGACACCACACTCGATGACCTAGTAAAAAAATTTTTTTTTTCACTTCCGATTTCACCCTCCAAAACTAACCCTTTAAGTCAAAATTTAAATTTCAAAACTACATGGCTCTGATGAGGCCATCAATTCCTATAGTATTACCAAATTTCAACTTACCATGACAAATAGTTTTTCGGAGAAAATCGGGTGTGACAGACAGACAGACACCGAAGTGATCTTATTAGTGTTCCGAACGGAACACCAAAAATATGGGTTAATTTGATTGACAACGTCATTATAATATTAAAATAAATCTAAGCTCAGAACACTAAGAAAACGCGGATTGATACTGAATCGACACAACATTTCGGTTAGAAACGAATACTGACCACAGAGTGCAACCTTTCTCCTTGATTTTGAACTCAGCATCCCAAAAATATAGTATTACGTATATGCATTGAGTCTCTGTTTTACCATTAAACCGCATTTTAGTAAATTCTTAGGTGTTTTTTGAGCTTAGAAAAAATCCTGACTGTCTGTCCGTCAGTGAACAAAATGAACCACAAATTCGGATTCAGTGGGTCAAAACCAATAGCAATATACTACTCAGGTCCCAGTATTTTTTTGAATATTAAAGGTAATGCACTCGTGATAATTTTCATTCAATATACTGGATTTTTTTCAAAATTTATAAGATCACTTCGGTGTCTATCTGTCCGTCTGTCACACCTGATTTTCTCCGAAACTATTTGACCTAAAAGTTGAAATTTGGCAATAATATAGGAATTGATGGCCTCATTAGAGCCGTCTTGACTTAAGGGGTTAGTTTTAGGGGTGAAATCGGAAGTGAAAAAAAAATTTTGCCAGGTCATGGAGTGGGGTGTAAAATGAAAGCTCGTAAAAATATATATATTTTAATACTTGCACATACTTTTCTTTGTATAATTTTTAAAAAATCGCGAAAAATCGCTGTTCTGCCACTTATCTCGAAAAGTACTGATTAAAAAATTTTAAAATATTCTCGACAGGTACATATCACCACTACACCAAACACTTTATTTTTGCACTCGATGCGCGTTTCGCTAACCATGTTAGCTTCATCAGGAGCGATGATTGACTAAAGCTAAACTACAAATCTACCCTATTTACCCTTAACCTAACCCTTGAATTACTCAGGCGAAACCAATGGCATAGGCAAGGCCATCAGTTCCGGTCAAGTAACCAGTAGAGCGGACTATAAGGAATAGGCCCTCTGTCTTTATTTAAACTACTTTTACATTTTATAATTTCCTTACTTTCGTATGCGTTCAACAATCTCCAATCAGATACATTTTTAATTAATCTTAGGTTATCTAATGTTACGATATGATCAGCTTCAAGGGCATGTTCGGCAATGCTAGACTTTTCTGTTCTACTGTATTTTAATTGTGCCAAATGTTCTTTAAAACGTGTTTTAATTGACCTTTTAGTTTGCCCAACATACTTTTTGTCACAATCATTACAACAAATTTCATAAATTCCACTTTTCTCACAATTAGGAATCTTATCTTTGGGATTTCCTAAGATATTCCTTAGATTGTCTGATGACTTATAGACTAAGGTGAGGCCTACCTTATTAAATACCTTATTGAGTCCCTTGCTATATTTCGGATTATATGGTATGGAGACATACTTGGTGTTATTTTCTTCGCGTGCAAAAAAGGTGGAATTCTGAATATTTAACCTGAACTTATGACTATTTATTAGCTTGTTTACTAAGTCATCGTCATAACCATTTCCTCTAGTTATATTTCTAATACGATTACTTTCGTTATTAAAGTTGACTCTATTCAGAGGAAAAGTGACCAAATGATGAACTAAAAAATGTAATGAGGCTAATTTGTGTTGTTTGCAATGAAATGAATCATTAGGAATATATCTATCTGTTATTGTGTCTTTCCTATAGATATCAAATTCTAATCTATTTAAATAATTAAAATCTCTAGAAAAGGCAGTTGTCCTTCCCACATTTCCAACTTAATTTTCGACAGGGTGTAGATTAAACGAAGATTATTACGAGTGCATTGCATTGCCTTTCGTAATTAATCTAGTATATATAAAAAAAAAAATTAGAAAAATTTCAAGGTCATCAAGTTTTCAGTAAAGATCGGAAAAAAACTTTGTTGAAAACTCATTTAGGGTGTGTTTTGTGAAGTTACTGATCATTTTATACCTCCGTAACAAAAATTTTTATTTTAAAAGCAATCAACGTACGGAACACTAATTGCGCACAACTTGCACTTGACCGGTGGTTATTTGTTTCTCTGATGCAACCTTAATACGACTATGTCGACCCAATGTCAGGCGACCATATTATAAGTCGATGTTCACGTTTATTTTTCTAAGAGCTAGATTAGTTCAGTGTAGTTCTAGCATTTAAAAATTTTATTAATGTCAGAAGCGACACATAATATTATTTCTCAGTAAAAACCCATAAAAAGATCCACTTCTTGTAAAGACTAATAGATGCTCATGTTTTCACCTAAAAAACATGGGTTCTTGTGTAATCAATTTAGATTCCTAGATAATATCGAAAGCCCTGGTAACATCTTTCTTTATTGTTTCAAAAATCTGCTTCTGTGAATCAAGGGACAAACGATTTAGGTAGAAAAACAGAGTCGTAAAAGGGTTATAAAGAAATTTTAAGAAAGTTGTTTAATAGTTTACCGAAAAGATATTTTAATCTTGGCGAAAGATCTAATTTATAAGCACGTGACTAAAATTGGTATAAGGATTTGTTTCTGGTTTGAAATGGTTTCTAGTACAGTTTCCTAACAAAGTCCGTACGATTTGTAATGGCATAGTCGGCCATAAAACCGAAAGAGAAGGTGCCTAACTATTGTACCTGCTTTTACTCGTATGCTAAGAATGGCAAGTCCCACCCAATTAACTGCCAGTGTTCTACCTTTGTCTATTACGACCCGGAATCGTACACTCGACATAAAACAGGGTCGCATTTGAATTTGTTTGTTATTTGTGATTATTTGTCAATAGAGATGTTACAAATAAAAATTCGAAATGCCACGAGAAGTAGTGAATGGTCAAAATCGGAAGTTAGTAATAAATGTTCTTGATTTTTTCCAAAATAAAAAAAAAAAACTCATCGACAAGTTTGTCTTTGATTAAGTGTGCATCCGAGGCACTAAAACTAAGTTTGAGAACGGTAGTCAGAATAAAACAAGAAGGCAATATTGCTAAAAAGAGTATACCAGGATAAGAAGCGCTCCAAAGACCAGAGACTTGAGAGAGTCCGAGAAAAGTGAGATCCGAAAAGTTATTCATGACCTAATTGTAGAAGAAAAACATGTTACTTTGGACATGATACGTAAACAGCTAGAATCAAAACAAATTTTAAGCTGCAGCAGATCGACACTTGGTTTAATTATGAAACAATTAGAATTCAAATACAAAATTGACAATGGAAGAAGATACGTCATGGAGAAACCAGAAATATATTCAAAACGAGTTAAGTTTTTGAGAGAGTATGTTGCCAATATGACTTCTGACGCTCCCCTAGACGTTGTGTTTTTAGACGAAACATGGATTCACCAACATGGAAGCAGGACTTGGCACGATCAAAATCCTCGATCTGTATGGAACAAAAAAGCACCCGCTGGAAAAAGATACATCATCGTTTACGCTGGCAATAGCAACTGATTTATGGATGGGAGTGAGCTTGTCTTTTCCACAAAAAACAAGAGTTATGACTACCACGATAATATGAACGCAGAACTCTTTGAAAAATGGCTGAGAGAAAAACTGCTGCCGAAGCTCAAAAGGCCGTCTTTAATCAATATGGATAATGCACGATATCATTCTAGACTTAGTGAAAGCATACCAAATGAATTGACAAGAAAAGGAGAGATCATCTGCTGCTGCGAAGTAAGCAGATTAATTTCCCAGAAAATGGTCTAAAATGTGAGGTCTTAAAAATTATCAAAAATTACAAAACAAACTTGCCGTATGCTACAGACGAACTAATTGCTGAAATAGGTCATCAAGTTTTAAGATTGTCTTCCTACCACTGTATATTTAATGCCATAGAATTGGTGTGAACTCAGTGCAAAGGATTTTTTAATAAAAACATTGCAAGTGAGGCGAGGCACGATGATAATGCAGTAATATCTGTTTGGAAGGCAGCTCTCCAGACAGTTACCAATGAAAACTGGATCAGTAGTATAACACATACGGAAAATATAATCAAAGAATACTGGCAAAAAGAGAACATACTTGATGTAACGGTGCCACCAATTGTTATTAATGTAGACGAAGGATCATTTTCTGATAGTAGCAGTTTCAATTTTGACTCTGACGATGATGTTTCATCCTAATACAATCTAAATATAGTTTATTTGCATATTTATTTTTCAAATATATGGCAAATTATATCATACCAACATATTTACCTACCTGTTATTTTAGGGACTTTGCCTATATCAATTTTCTATTGTTAAATTTGCACCTGCAACATTAGCTTTAATTCTTTTATTACTTTCAAAATATTATATTAAATAAACATTCTGAAACTTTCACCTAAAGTAATTTATAATTCTGACTGTATTATTTAAGAACTGTGATAATTTATGTAAATATCTTTTGATAGAAATTTGCTATAACTTCATCTTTATATCCAATAAAGCCTTACAATTATTAGAAATATGAGTGAATGTTTAATATCCTCTACTATTTTCTGCTTCCAAAACTCATCATCATAATACTTCCTAATACTTATAATATAGATTTACCTGAATCCATCTATGAGTATGGGTGTACTCGTTAAATTAATAAATGACACAATTGAGTCTATCTCTCTTACTCCCAAATAATATAATCGGGATCGTTAATGACGGCTGTCTTACATTGATAAGATCGATATTTAAGGCGGAACAACATCTGTTGAAGTATAAGTGGAAGCAAGATGCACAAGATCTTTCATTCTGTCTAGCATTTTATTGTCGACTATGCCGTTACAAATCGTACGGACTATATTAATTCTCTGTACCGTTTAGCAACTGCAGGTAATAGTATACTGTCACATCAACAGCAGCATGACGATTAAAACTGGGGCTAATAGAAGACGTGTCATCCGTAAATGACGGTAAATGAAATTCCTTTTTTTAAGGTGTCGGCACGCCTGCAAACAATGCCTTGTGGAAAGAGATTCATTTCTAACCTTATTTATGGTTAAACAGTACAGTACATTATCATACATCGGCGGTGCAAACGTTTCGCGCTTTGAGGCTGTGCCCCTATGTAATCATCCAAAAGGTCTGAAAATGACGCCTAGAGTTGCTCGTTAGTAAGTGGGTAAAATGATACTCTCATTTAAAAAATATTGATGATCTACCCTCACGTCGTTCGAGAGGAAAAGTGTCAGACTAGGACGAAAAAATGATTATTAAAATATTTTCCCGAAATCCGCAATTAACTTTGAGCCAAGGCGTAAAAATTGAAGCAGAAAGGTTTGGATACATCGTATGAAACGATTCGCACTCATCTCTGGGATAATAATTTCAAGGAGTGGCCTACAATCAAGCGTTTTATCATTTAATTCAAAAGCATTCACTGCAGGCATTTCATTTTATAATTTTATAAGAACCGCCACCGGCAGAATCACGTTCAATTTATTGAATTTTCATTTATTGGATTCCATCGACGAGAGAATAAAGACATGTACACGTTACTCTCGTTGCATGCGAAGTCGAGAAAATTATTTTATTGTCTCAAATATACAATAACACTCGGTTTAAAATTGAAAGGAACTACACTCAGCCGTCTGTCTATATACCTTCGAGTATTAATTAACACGATTAGGTTTCCTTTTAGGAAAACCAATACGTAAACACAAAGAAAACGCGGTTTCAATGTTCGAAAGATAGGAAGGCGGTAAAATAATACACCTTTTGTCTTTGAAATGCATTTCGCTTAAATTAATGCTCCGATAGATTTGCTAAGAACAGTTAAAGTAGCGATACGTTACGAATGATACAAAATATCATTCTTACTTTGAATAAAATATTCCTTTTGTATAAATAAATATTGAGTACCTATATTATATTCAAGAGAGAATTACAGATGATGTTCTATAAAAACCAAAGTTGTAAGCATATAATAATGATTACAACACAAATCAACAATTTATTTTATTGGGTTGTCGAAAATGTACCCTAACTTTTGAAGTCAAAATTTTTTTCTCATACTTTGTATGTAGTTCAGTGGTCAGAGGAAAATTTTGACGGAAAGCTCTCATTAGATGTTAACAGGCTACATTTTGCATACAGGTAGTCTTTTGGACGTAGAATATGATAAAAAAAAGTTTGCTGCTCTAAAATGTAACTTAACTTTTGAAGTCAAACTTCTTTTTCTCATACTTTGTATATAGTTCAGTTGTCAGATGAAAATTTTGACGGAAAGCTCTCATTAGATGTTAACAGGTTACATTTTGGCATACAGGTAGTCTTTTGGACGTAGAATATGATAAAAAAAGTTTTGCTGCTCTAAAATGTACCTTAACTTTTGAAGTCAAATTTCTTTTTCTCATACTTTGTATATAGTTCAGTCGTCAGAGGAAAATTTTGACGGAAAGCTCTCATTAGATGTTAACAGGCTACATTTTGGCATGCAGGTAGTCTTTTGGACGTAGAATATGATAAAAAAAAGTTTGCTGCTCTAAAATGTAACTTAACTTTTGAAGTCAAACTTCTTTTTCTCATACTTTGTATATAGTTCAGTTGTCAGAGGAAAATTTTGACGGAAAGCTCTCATTAGATGTTAACAGGTTACATTTTGGCATACAGGTAGTCTTTTGGACGTAGAATATGATAAAAAAAAGTTTTGCTGCTCTAAAATGTACCTTAACTTTTGAAGTCAAATTTCTTTTTCTCATACTTTGTATATAGTTCAGTCGTCAGAGGAAAATTTTGACGGAAAGCTCTCATTAGATGTTAACAGGCTACATTTTGGCATGCAGGTAGTCTTTTGGACGTAGAATATGATAAAAAAAGTTTGCTGCTCTAAAATATACGGTAATCCGACAAAATCAAAAATAAAATGAAAAATTCGGTTTTTCGTAAATATCTCTAAAAATAAAAAAATAACCGGTCAAGTGCAAGTTGAACTTGCACAATTAGTGTTCCGTACGTTGATTGTTTTTGAAATAAAAAGTTTTGTTAGGGTGGTATAAAATGATCAGTGACTTCACAAAACACACCCCAAATGAGTTTTCAACAAAGTTTGTTTCCAATCTTTACTGAAAACTGGTGACATTGAAATTTTGTTTTTTTATATACCAGATAGATTATTAAAAGGTAATGATAATTTTCGTTCAATCTATACCCCGTGGAGAATATTCCAGGATTTTTTCAAAATTTTTTGATCAGTACTTTTCGAGATAAGGTAGGGGACAGCGATTTTTCACGATTTTTTAAAAGTAATACGAAAAAAGTGTGCGCAAGTATTACATTATATATATATATATATATATATATATATATATATATATATATATATTTTACTCGTGTTTTCACAAGCTTTCATTTGACACCACACTCGATGACCTAGTAAAAAAATTTTTTTTTCTCTTCCGATTTCACCCCTCAAAACGAATCCCTTAAGTCAAAATTTATGTTACGGTGATATAAAATGATCAGTGACTTCACAAAACACACCCCAAATAAGTTTTCAGCAAAGTTTATTCCAACCTTTACTGAAAATTGATGACCTTGAAATTTCTCTTTTTTTTTATATAACAGATAAATTATTACAGGTAATGCACTCGTGATAATTTTCGTTCAATCTACACCCCGTGGAGAATATTCCAGAATTTTTTCAAAATTTTTTGATAAGTACTTTCCGAGATAAGGCGGGTGGACAGCGATTTTTCGCGATTTTTTAAAAATAATACAAAGAAAAGTGAGCGCAAGTATTACATTATATGTATATTTTTTTACTCGTGTTTTCACAAGCTTTCATTTGACACCACACTCGATTACCTAGTAAAAAATTTTTTTTTTTCATTTCCGATTTCACCCCCCAAAACTAACCCCTTAAGTCAAAATTTATTTTCAAAACTACATGGCTCTGATGAGGCCATCAATTCCTATATTGCTACCAAATTTCAACTTTCTATGACAAGTAGTTTCGGAGAAAATCGGTGTGACAGACGGACAGACGGACAGACAGACGGACAGACACCGAAGTGATCTTATAAGTGTTCCGTACGGAACACTAAAAAGATATCGCAAAACTAATAGCACCACGTGAAAAAACAGGAAATTTTACAAAAAAATATTATATAGATTATGTTTTTTAGTTTCACCGTAACTTTAAAAAAATATTTAAAATAAAATGGCTGGTTTAACCCCTTTATTGTAGTGGGAATTATGCTTCCAACCTCATTTATGATTAAATTAAAGTTTCTGTATACGTTAAATATTTTAAAATTAGCTATAAAGGAGTTTCTCGGGATGCTGATTAACAATCCGATGATAGATTTGGAAAATTCGAAATGGCAGATCCAATATGACGGCCAGAGAGTACGTAATTCATTTAATTTCTTCGAGTAATTTAGAATTTTTGTGTTTTCAATAACTCTTTTCTTTGTACCTGAATATTTAAATGAAATATACATACTTTATACTTAAAGCTTAGACTTTTATCTTTCATTTCCCACCTTTAAATATTTTTTTAAATTTAAGTTTAAGTTGCATGATTAATAACACTGGTCAACACAAGTCTTGTTTCCTTTATTTTTTTTTCTGTTATTGGGTATTTCTATGGCCTTGACTATGAAAAAAATACTGGGAGATTGCTAACAGCTTTACCTTTTGAAATATACAGTTTTATTATTTTGCCAAAAAAATACAAAAAAATAATACATTATGTTTACAAAATTTCTATTGAACACTAGCAAATGATCTTTTATAAGATTTCCTTGAATGAACGACTTTACGTATATCTCGTTGCAAACTCCAGCAGTAGTCTGCTATCATATGTGAGTCCCACCGCCCCTGATAACGCTCTTCCATTGTCCGAAGATCCTGATGAAATCTTTTACCCTGCTCCTCACTAAAATCACCCAGATTTTGTGGAAATCGGTCTAAATGCGAGTGCAGGAAGTGGATTTTTATGCTCATGTTGCACCCTAGCTCTTGCAAGTTCGATAGCATGCACTCAACAAGCTCGACATGGTCGTCAGATTTCTTTTTGCCTAGGAAGCTACTCATAACCAAAACAAATGAATTCCAAGCTTTGGATTCGACTTCAGTCATTGATTTGACAAAATTAGGATCTTTCACGAGTTGCCTAATCTGTGGCCCATCAAAAATACCAGCTTTCAATTTTTCTGAACTTAATTCTGGAAACTTGCGTGAAAGAAAATTAAAACATTCGCCACTTTTGTCAAGCGCCTTCACAAACTGTTTCATTATGCCGAGTTTAATATGAAGTGGTGGAAGTATGATGCAGTTTCGGCTAACTAAAGGCACGTTTATAACATTTTTTGTACCAACTTTTAGCTCTTCCCGCACTTGCCAATCTTTTTGTGACCAATGGTGTTGTTTGTCACGACTATCTCAGAGACTCATGAAACAAGGGAACTTTGTGTACTCCCCTTGTTGACCTAAAAGAAAGTTAACCATTTTTAGATCAACACAAATGACCCATTTTGTAGTCTTGATACTTAATTTTTTCCATAACCTTAGAAACATTTACGTATTCTTCTTTTAAAGTTGTCGAATGTGCAATAGGTATAGATCCGTACTTGTTACCGTTATGAAGCAAAACACACTTTAAACTTCTTTTGCTGCTGTCTATGAAAAGACGCCAATCACTAGGTTGGTACTGTTTTAATCCCATCTGCTGCAAAATACCACCAACATCGTTACAAAAAACTAAATCCTTCTCTTGAGAAAAATACGGTAACAGATTTTTTTCTCGGGTACGATAAAATGTAATGTTGGTTTCCGGAGTAAGCAAATTTTTTTCTTTTAAACGAGATGCTAAAATTTTAGAAGCTTCTTTTGGTAAGTTCAGATCTCTTACTAAGTCATTTAGTTCTTTCCGATTAAATGGTTGAGGTTCTGAAATACTACATTTGTAGTCTGAATCAGAGTCTTCACTTGATGTATTTCGTTCGGGTTCACAGAGATTTGGATCATCAGAAGATTTAGATGTGCTGGGTTGTACCTCTTGTGATTTTAATTGAGGTCGTTGAGCAGAAGATAAGTTAGGATATGACCACTTACTTCGATTTCCAGGGTTAATTCCGTTTATTTTCACAACGCAGAAGTAGCAATCGTCATGATGGTTTCGAGGTTCTCGCCAAATCATGGGTGTTACGAACATTATTGCATCTCTTTTTCCACTGGACCATAACCGTAGACATACCACACATTTCTGGCATACAATATGAGGAACCCATGGCTTGTCCTGATTACACAATTTTATTTTAAAGTATTGATGAAACGCAGTTTTCACAAAGTCCGATATAGGTTTTCGATATTTTGCAAATATATATTCACCACAAATATTGCAAAAACAATCGGAATTAAGCACACAACATCTTCTTGACGAAGCCATATCTAAAACAACAACAAAATATATTTTAGTGTCCAATAAAGAACGAAAATCTAAGTAAAAATAGTAAATGAGGGTAGTTAGCTATAACTCAAAAACAAAAACTGTTAGAGAAAAATTGTTGCCATATTTAAAAAATACGCGTCAATTTGAGATAGAAACAAAAAAAAAATCACAGGAAACAAGCAATTTTCTTTTTTTTTGTTGACCAGTGTAATAAGCAAAAAAAGTTTATCATGATCATTTTTTCCAGAGCAAAATTACTAAAAAAAAGAGAGAGTTTTTTAAGTCTTTAATGATTTAAAAATATCAAGTATACTTTTAACTATAGCTAAAAAAATGTCCGACTTTTTTTGACCATTCCGTACTGCTTTAAATGTAAAATTGCTGGCGCCGCACTATAGCAGTCAAATTTTCATATTTTAGAACTCAAATCTTAAATAACATACACAATGTGGGTATTTTTAATTATTCTTATATTGAAACCTAAAATATAATAATGATACCTGCACAAAGATTTGTTTTTCAATACTATATTTTATTAAATATTTGTAATTTACTGTATGTCCCTTAAAATCATGCAAACAAAAATTTCGTTTTAAGTTTAACAAAGTATAAAGCAACAAAAATAAAAAATATTAGTATCATCGGAAAGCTGAAAGTCTCCTCTTCAAAAAGTTATATTTTAATTTTTTTGACACTCTGAATACAAGTGATATCGATTAATCTTCGAGCGGTGCACGTAAACGTTCAAATTAACCTATTTGGCCCGCTACATTTTTTTGAATTACCTATCCGAATTTTTAATAAATTCTCACGCTAATAAAAAAAATCTGGAAAAAATCTATATACTATTTTTTTGTAAAATTTCCTGCTCTTTCGCGTGGTGCTATTAGTATTTTAGTGTGAATTTTGTGGGATTAGCGTACATCACTTTAGCAAACTTTTTTCATATTTCATATTTTACGTCCAAAAAACTACCTGTGTGCCAAAATGCAGCATGTTAACATTTAATAAGAGTTCAAAACCCCTGGCGACTCGGCTAATAGATATAAAAAAAATAAAAAAGGCAACCTAGTCACAAATATAGATAATATCTTGGACGTATGGAAAAATTATTGTGAAGATTTATATGGTGGTGAATCTGAAGCTACAGATGTGTCCGGGTATGAAGATCAATCATCTCTCTTGTTGAGTGCGGTGGAATATGCGATGGGAAAAGCTAATGGAATTGATAACATATCAAGTTGGTCATAGTACCTCTTCACAAAAAAGGGTTCTACAGTGGAATGTCTTGTTGCATTAATTACACCTGCTTTGAGGTTTTCCCACACTCTTCTTACTCTCCTTTGGGCGCCATACTGTAAGCTTGTAGGCCCATCTGTCGCGCTACGTGGCCAGTCGAACTCCGCTTTAATTGAGCCTCTCTTTCCAGAACGTCCGTCAGCCGTGTTCTCCTCCGGATTTCTTCATTTGGAATTCTATCTCTCGAATTCACTCCAGGCATAGCTCTCTATATTGTAAGCTGCGCCACTTGAAGTCTGTTCATTGACGAAATCGTTTCAAGATCGTACATGTAACCTGGCAGTACACTCGACTCGTATGTTTTCCTTTTGAGATTTACAGGGATATCTCGTAACCTGAAAATAAGCCCGAATTTACCAAAAGCTGCTCAACCAAGACCGAGAAATTTCTGCTGTTTGGTTCTCCTTTCCTAGTACTATTTTTTGTCCGAAGTATATAAACTCCTGGACAAAATTAACGCAATAATCTGAAAATTAATTTATCTTTTCCTTATGTCAGTTTTAAAGTTTATCGAGTATTTGAATAGTAGGCTATGCATATTTTGTTTGGTTGTTCATGACAGAATCAAAACAATTCGTTTAGATTTACAGTTTTAAAGAATTTTTTAGAAGATAAACAATTTTCTGTAATAATGCGATAGATTTTCTTTAAAAGTAAGCTTATAAATTGTTCCCTTTTTCAAAGTAATACGTTTTTGTGGTAGAGTGTTTTATTTTTGACCCCGAAGAATTAGATTAGAAACAAGGAATTTAACTGAACACGAGGTAGTGCGAGCCTCAGTTTTATTGGGCGAGGGATATTGTTATTGTTAGGCAACATCGTTCCACAATAAGTCGTATGGTAAGACGCTTGAATGAAGTAGGAACTTATTCTAGAAGGCTAGGGCAAGGGCGAAAACGATGCACTAGCGACCTAGATGAACGTTTTATAAGACAATATGCTTTAAGAAACAGGTTAAATGAAGCTGGATTAAACAGTAGGAGACCAGCCACTGCGCCCTTGCTTACTAGAGAAAACAGAGTTGCCAGGTTACGTTTTGCTCGAAATCACGAAAACTGGTCTGTGGATGATTGGAAACAAGTTTTCTTCACAGATGGAATTAGGGTTAGTCTAAAACATCCAGATGGTCGTGAGCGAGTATAGCGAAGACCAGGAGAGAGGTTTGCTCCTTGCAATATCTCTGCAAGGATTCCATTCGGCGGTGGCTCTGTTATGTTCTGGGGTGGCATACGTGGCGTACGAGATCCATGAATGCTGACTACTATCTTGAGAATATTGTAATAGAACATGTGATGCCTTTCGGTCATTTTGTGGGACCCAATTTCCTGTTTATGCAAGACCACGCTAGACCTCATGTGGCTTGAGAGGTACTCGATTATCTTAATCAAGTTGATATACCGATTATGCAATGACCACCAAAAAGCCCGGATCTGAATCCGATAGAACATGTATGGGATCACCTTAAGAAAAATGTGAAACGTCAAATACCTGCACCTAGAAACCTGAGGGAACTTGAAAATGCAGTTATCACAGAATGGGAGCAAATTCCTCAAGATTTTATCCAAAATTTAATTAGAAGCATGCCTAGGCGCATAAACGCTGTCATCCGAAGTAGAGGAGGCAACACACGCTACTAGTGTCCCAGTTACGCCATTAATTTTGCTACTAGTGTCCCAGCTTATTTTTTTCATTATTACATAATTTCAACGATTTTGTTATTAGGTCTTAAGAATAATTTTAATTCGAATCTTATAGAGAAATTTGATAGCTAATTCACTTTTAAAGTATCCGAATAACTTTTTTCTAACTTTTAGTGTAACCAATGTTCATAAAAAATTATTAAAATTAATTCATTATAGAGATTTGTATGACTTAATATATTGTTGCGTTAATTTTGTCCAGGAGTGTATGTTTGGATATGTTCTCTAATAGCCGATTTCAGTGGTAATCGTTATTTACTCTGGGCTCATTATCTTTGTCTTGCTCAGGTTCCTTTTCAGTCTGACTCGTGACGATGCATGATGAAGTTCTTCCAACATAGTTGTTAATTCATTGGGTGTAATATCGATTAGAACAACTTCGCCCGCAAATCGTAGATGATTAAGTCGTGTTCCGTCTATGTTAGTCGCCTTATTTTGCCAGTCTAAGGTCTTAAGAACGTTCTCCAGTGCCAGTGTGAAGAGTTTTGGCGAGATCATATCTCCTTGACGTACTCCTCTTTTTATCGATATTCTTGAGGCCTTCATGTCTTCATTTCCTAGTATTTGGACGTACGCATTGTCATAGATATATTTAATAAGAGCCGAATATCTGGTGTCTATCCTAGCGTTATCTAGGGCTCTTAAAACTGCCTACATTTCTATAGAGTCAAAGGCTTTGTGGTAGTCTACCAAGTGTAAGGGTATATTATGTTCTGTGGCTTTCTCAATGAGCGTAGATAGTGTTTTTTTGAAATCCAGTCTGTTCTTGAGGCTGATATAAAACCATCTTGTGCGTCAATTTATTAATTATTATTTTTGTAAGTAATTTATATAAATGGGATTGAATTGTGTGTGATTGTTTTTTAAAAAACTCCAAGTTAAACTCACACACGTCGACTTTTTTGAGACTCAACTAAACATATTTGAAATCGAATTTAATTAGTTACATTTACGTTTTGGTGAAATCCGCGCTACAGATATAACCTTAGCTGACGTTAATAAAATTTAAACATTATAATCTTTTATTATTTGATCAATAATAAAGATTTTTTTTAAAACAGTTTACGAAATCCCACACAAAGCAATTTATAGCTGATAAGAATCAAAATATTTTTCATAAAATGACAATAAACAAAAATGGACCTAATTTTAGTAATTTGTGGGCGTAGCTTTTGTCCAGGGTTTAATAATAAAATTATTTATTTTACATGTTGAAAAATAATAAAACTTAAAAAAAAATCCGTGATGTCGATCCTATCTTGATTTCGGGTTTATTTTACGTGACCAGTTGAAAAAGATATTTTTTTTATTACTGGTTATTGTTAATAGTGCCTGTCGACGATACATATCTGATTTAATAGAAACTGCTATAAAAAATTTTTGTTCTAATAATAATAATAAAGACAATCACCAAAGCCAGGCCAAGCCGCATATGTTTTACAAGGACAATATGCAACTACTAAGGCTGGCAAAACAAGACAGCGGATAAAGTGGACAGATGAAGTTGTTACTATACCGCCACCAAACTCGAAACAATAACATCGGACTACAGACTGGAAATGCATAGACCTTTCTTGACAGAATATCCATTTATCCCGTGGGGGAGCGGGATAGAATATCTCCCCCGGTACGTTCTGCCTGTCGTAGGAGGCGACTTAAAGAACAATCTAGATGGTAGATGCCCAGATCCCACCAGCATCGCCCGGTTTGATACCATCGCATTGACTTAGGCTGCGTGAAGTTGCTTAACGTTTCGTGGCTGTGCCGATATCCCGAACTGTGGGACCAAATAGCATGATGAGGCACCTGGATACAAAAAATTCCGGAGGTAAAATAGCCCCCCGTTCGGATCTCCGCTATTCTTGTGGCTTTAGTAGCTTGTTCTCTGACCTCATTCTCAACGTCACCATATGCGGATATCTCTATTCCAAGGTATTTAAAATGCATCTCTTGTTGGATAATTTTCCCATCTACAACTAATTTGCATCTAAGGGGTGTTTTGGAGGTTGTCATACACTTTGTTTTGGAGGCTGATATTATCATGTTAAGGGATTTAGCTGTTCGATTGAATATGTTTTAGAAGTCTTTGCAAATCATCCTCGTTCTCTGCCATCAGTACTGCGTCGTCGGCATAACACAATATTGGGACCTGCTTGTCTCCCATTCTGTAGCTCTTCTGTTTTCGGACTCTCTTGATTATTTCGTCCATGATAATATTAAACAAGAGAGGGCTCAGAGAGTCTCCCTGCCTTATACCCTTGCCAACCGGTATTGGTTCAGTGAGCTCACCGTTTATTTTAGCTTGTATCTTGTTGTTCGAGTATATGTTTTCAATAGTTTTAATAAGGTTATAAGGGATTTGTCTATCATATAGTAGGTGCAGAATGTCCCCCAGCTGAACGCGATCGAATGCTTTTTCCTAATCTATGAAGCACAAGAATGCTGGTTTGTTGTATTCGATGGATTTTTCAACTATTTGTCTTAAGATAAACACAGCATCCGTACAGGATCTTCTGGATCTAAATCCTTGCTGTTCATCTGATAAATTGATTAAATTATTGATTTTGTTTGTTATTATTTTTGTTGTAAGTTTCAGGGTAGTGCTGAGAAGGTTTATGCCCCTGTAATTCGCCGGTGTTTTCCTATCCCCTTTTTTAAACCTGAGTATTGTGGTGCTGGTTCTCCATTCATTTGGTACTCTTTGTTGAGCAAGTATTCCACGGATCAGGAAAGTCAGCTGATGTTCGAGGTTCTGTCCACCATGCTTAAGAAGCTCGTTTGCAATATCATCCAAGCCTGGGCTCTTCCGATTCTTTAGCTTTTTAAGGGCTAGCTCTATATCTGATGTACCTATTTGTGTTATCTCGTTCGATATTATTTCTGGTGTATTCAGTACGATATCATTGTCTTCATTTTTGTATAATTTTGTGAGATAGTCAACCCAAGTTTCTTTGTTTATCTGATTTGTTTCGATAAGTTCATTTACCTCTTTTCTTTGCGTTCTAATCATTCGCCATATCTGTTTCTGAAGACCATAGAAATCATCTTCCATGTTCTTTGAAAAACTCTTCCCAGTATCTGTTTTTGATTTGCCTTACTAGTGCTGTTGTTTCGTTGCGTATCCTCGTGTACTGTTGATAGGATTCCGGAGTTCTTAGAGATCTAAACTTGAGGTATGCGAATTTCTTTTCTTTACATTTTTCTTCGACTTCTTCACAGAACCATGGGGTCTTATTTGGATTCTTTTCACCAGTATTTGTTGTTCGAATACCGAGCGATTCATGGGCAGCCTCCTTGATATTTTGCTTAAGTTTTCCCCAACTAAGGTTAACATCTTCCCCCTCGATTATCGGGTTTATCTCGATTTTTCCTGAGTCTTTTTTGGTACAGTTCCTTTATCGATGGGTTCCACAGAAGCTCGATTTTAAATTTTTGAGATTTGATTGTTGGTATCCTGTTCTTCATTGGTTTCATTTTTAGTTTAATCTTCCCAAGTAGTAGGCTGTGGTCACTACCTACATTGGCTGCATTTAGGGTTCTAATATCTAGTATTTGCAGTGGATGAATGCATCAGTTGGTGACGATATAATCGATTGTTGATTGATGACCTCGAGAATTGGCAAATGTATATTTGTACTTTTGCTTGTGATCGAAAAAGGTATTATTAATTCTTAGTTCGTTAAAAGAGCACAGGTTAATCATTAATTCTCCGTTTTCATTCAGGACATTCTCATTGAATCTCTGCTTAACACCAGGAACTATTTCATTGCCTATGCGTGCATTGAAGTCTCCAAGTATTATCGTTTGTTGATCGTTTGGTAATAGCTCGATTGTGTCTTGGAGATGGTTGTAGAAGTTTTCTCGTTCCTATTTCGGTTTGTTTTCTTCGGGAGCATATATCGACAGTACGTTTATTTTTTGGTCGTCTGCCTTAATTCGAACGACTATAATTAGAGGAGATATGTAGTTGCATTCTTCTATGTTTTTTTGGTATTTTACGTGAATAGCCAGGGATACGCCTTCTTTTGCTCTATCGTGTTTCTCTACACCGCTGTAGAATACGATATAGGCATCAAGTTGTTTTTGGCCTTTACCTTTAATTTTTGTTTCCTGCAATGCACATATATCTATGCCATTATGTCTCAGTTCCCTCATTGTTTCCTGATCTTTGTTATTGCGCGATTTTATGTTCCAGGTTCCAAATCGCATCAGGTTGCTTTTCTTCCAACTCTTAGTCCTTGTTCTAGCGTGTGTTGTCATATTGAAATCAGTCCTGTTCCGAGGCAAGGTTTCGGTTCTGTGAGCCTTTGTTCTTTTTACCTCAGGTGGGGAGCTAACCCGTCCTGAGAACCCTCCTCCTTTATCCGGGCTTGGGACCGGCAGTGGCAGCCATTGGGTTACTCAATCCACCCAATAACTAACCCCAGGCGGAGTAATATGTGAGCAGTATTCCACGGTTAGTCGAATTTGAACTTTGTTCAGAATTCATACACACCACTTGAAGGCTTTCGAGATGTGGTTGCATAAAAGGATTCTTCGTATTCCTTGGACAACTTATGTCACTAATCAGGAAGTATTGCAGAGAACTAATGCAGTCAGAGAGTTGTTGTCAACTGTAAAGTGCTGGAGTTATTTCAGCTTATAATGATGGGAAAGATTGAGGGCAGGCGCAGCATTGGTAGGAAATAGGCTTCTTGGCTCAGAAATATATGAGATTGAACGGGAATCCATAGCGTCGAAGAGTTATTCCGAGTCGCAGGGAACAGGGAAGAATATGAGAGCGTGATAGTCAACGTCAGGGGGACCTAATATGGCATATATAAGAAGACGAACAGAATTCATAATTGTTGTGCAGTGAAAGTTTTCTAGTTTTTTTTTAGCCTCGGTTTTCGTAACATTAAATTCTACTTGGTTACTGTCACCCTAAGATAGAGCTTCTTTCAGGTCTTTGTTAAATTAAACAACTTCCTGCTGTCTGCGGATATTTGCATAAGTAGCCGATGTTTGATCGTTCAAAGTGAATGAAGTGAATTTCTAGTCCTTTCCAGCAGATCGTTAATGTAAATAAGAAGAGAGTAGGAGACAGTATGAAGCCTTGGGGCATACCGGCGTTGCCACTGAAATTATAAATTTCTAAGTTCTAAAATGGGTAGCGGGTAGGTACTCTCTTCATGATCCCAGTGGGAGACAGACCTACTTCAGGAAAGCAACCCTGCCCACGCGAGCCTTGATTCTCCTTCCCCCCTTTCTTGGAGGGGAATCATGTCCCAACCTTATCTCCATGTTATCAGTTCCCTTCCCAAATCCTATTTTTTTTTTTTCCACTCACCAAGACGTCTGGCCCACGTGGTGTTTTATGGCCAAAACCTCTCATAAATCTATGGAACGAAAACCTTATAGAAGGCCCCCAGTCCCCAGCAGTTTGAGTAACCCCGACCAAGGCAGCGGTCAGAACAGGGCTCGAACAGGGGGTGCTAAGAATCTCTGGGTTGGACCAGGCTGCCGACTATACATAGCGACCTATAATGCGAGAACAATTGGAAGTGAGGAAAGATTGGAAGAACTGGACCATGAGCTTAAAAATATTAAATGGGACATACTGGGAATTTCAGAAACAAGAAGAAGAGGAGAATACTGCCTGAAGTTACCTACGGGACACTTGCTCTTCAACAAAGGCTACGAAGACAACAGTAATGGAGGAACTGGATTATTGATACACAGAAGGCTAATACCATATACTGAGAAATTCCAAGCGATATCTAATAGAGTTATATATATATAACAATAAGATTGAACAACACCTTAACAGTAAAAGTAATATAGGTCTATGCTCCTACGACAAGCCATGAAGATCAAGAAGCAGAAGAATTCTATGAGGAAATATCTGAGGCGCTTCACGAACACAGAACAAAGTATACATTGGTAATAGGAGACTTTAACGCCAAGATAGGAAAGAAAGCAGAAGATACAGAGAGTTATATAGGAAATTTTGGCCTTGGAGAGAGGAACAACAGAGGACATATGCTGATGACATTTCTGGAAAGGGAGAAACTCTATAACATGAACACCTTCTTTCAGAAAAAGGAGAAGAGAAAATGGACATGGATTAGTCCTGATGGTGAGACAAGAAATGAAATTGATTATGCACTAACAACACATAAGAACATAGTAACAGACGTGAAGGTCCTAAACAGATTTGCAACGGGTAGTGATCATAGGCTGGTCAGAGCAAAGGTGTTTTTTAACAAAAGACTCGAACGAAAACGTTTACACAACAAGAAAACAAATAAAACAGATAGACAAACACTAAAAGAAAACGTAGAACAATACCAAAAACAGATTACAGCCAACCTTAATAACAACACATTAACTACAGGAGCAAGTTTAGATGAAAGAAACAGAAAAATAATTGAAACACTCAAGACCACCGCAGAAAAAATATCTCCCCAACCTACTAGGCGAAAGAATAACAAGCTTAGTGAAGAAACAAAAAGAATGTTGGAACAACGAAGACAACTGATACACGAAGGAAAGAGATTAACTGTCGAATATGCAGAACTGAATAAGACAGTACGAAAAGCGGTTAAACAAGACATAAACAAATACAAGGAAAACATGGTTAAAGATCTTATAGAGAAAAACAAAGGATTAAAATTTTTAGAAGAGCAAACGCCTGTAAAAGTGAGATAATTAAATTGAAGGACCAAGAAGGAAACATAATCAATGACAAGAAAAATGTCCGAAACAGAATTACAACTTTCTATCAAGACCTCTACAGTTCAAAAGTCCAAAATGTAGTAGTTGAAAAGGACAACTCATCAACAGACAAAAGAGTAATTAATGTCAACTCAGAAGAAATTCCTGACATAGAAATGGATGAAGTTAGGAAAGCCTTACAACAGATGAAAAGTGGAAGAGCGGCTGGAGAGGATGATATTATACCTGAAATGCTAAAATGCGGAGGTGAAGCCCTAATGAATGAATTAAAAGATCTTTTTAATGAATGCCTCAAATGTGGAAATATACCAGAAGACTGGGAAAACGCCATAGTCATCTTAATATACAAAAAAGGTGACCCCGAAAACCTAGAAAACTACCGGCCAATTAGTTTACTTTCCCAAGTTTACAAGCTGTTCTCACGAATCATAACAAACAGACTGGAACACAAAATGGAATTATACCAACCGATAGAACAGGCTGGATTCAGATCAGGCTTCAGTACGATTGAGCACTTGCACACATTGAGAATACTAATCGAGAAGGCCACCGAATATAATATACCAATGTGGCTCACATTTGTAGATTTTCGCAAGGCTTTTGACACAGTGGAAAAATGGGCGCTTATAAGAGCTCTTAGAAATGCTCGTATAGACCACAGATACAGCGAACTGATAGCCAGAATATATGAACGAGCAACACTCAAAGTTATGGTAAACCAAGAACTGACAAACAAGGTCCCAGTGAACAGAGGAGTAAGGCAGGGCGATGTAATATCGCCTAAGTTATTTACAATGATCTTAGAAGATGTATTCAAAGAACTGAATTGGGACGAAAATGGCCTTCTGATAGCTGGTGATCGGCTAAACAACCTGAGATTCGCAGATGACATTGTAATTATAGCAAACAATAAGAATGAAATGATCCAGATGATCACTGATCTCCACCACCAAGCAAGAAAAGTGGGACTTGACATAAATTTCTCCAAGACAAAGTACATGAGTAACGAATACACCAATGATGAAAATATAGTGATTGAACATTCAACAATAGAAAAAGTAAACACATACATCTATCTGGGCCAAATAATAACGATAGGAAAGGAAAACCAGCAACTTGAAATAGAAAGAAGGATACGTATGGGATGGGCAGCATATGGAAAATTGAAATATGTACTGAATATGAACATTCCTCAAAGATCAAAAACCCGAATTTATAATCAATGTATCTTGCCAGCTACAACGTATGGAGCCGAGACATGGGTTTTAACTAAAAGAACAATAGAAAAACTACAAGTCCACCAACGAGCAATGGAAAGGAAGATGTTGAGTGTTACTTTGAAGGACAAGAAAACTAATAAATGGATTAGACAACAAACAAAGGTCGATGATATCACCAAACGGATAACATCTCTGAAATGGAGCTGGGCCGGCCATGTAGCGAGAGCGACGTATAAGTGGAGTGGCAAGATCACTAGGTGGAGACCATGGGGTGAAAAGCGAAGCATAGGAAGGCCCCAACAGAGATGGAGCGACGATCTGAAGAGAGTCGGAGGACTTAACTGGTATCAACAAGCACAACATAGAGAAAAATGGAAAGATTTGAGAGAGGCCTATACTCGACAGTGGGTAGAGAACGGCTGAAGGAAGAAGAAGAAGGAAGAAGTTCTAAAATAAATACTGAATTTGACGTTCTCACACAAAAGAATAACCTAATCCAAGCATTATAACTCGATATTTTGTATAATGGGTATCTCTAACACCGTATTTCCTCCCTTTAACCCCATATACCAGGTGTACAAGTATGAAATGCGGATTTCAGACAACAGATGGTGCAAAAATGCAGTTTGTGCTATAAAGATTTGACACTGCGTCATTTTGTTGTGTCATCAACAAGTATCAGACGCGCACGAGTGATAAATTGGAAAAGTGTGTGCATAGTATTGTGTTGTTGTGTTCAATATGTCGAAATTTATACCGAACAAAGAGTATTCGCGGACAGCATTAATTTTTTGTTTTCGTTTGAAGAAAACTGCTGTTGAATCATACCGATTACTTCGAGAAGCTTATGGTGAACATGCTCCATAGCAAGATACGTGTGAACTATGGTTTCGGCGTTTCAAAAGTGGTGACTTCGATGTTGCAGACAAGGAACGTGGAAAACTGCTAAAAAAATACGAAGATATGGAATTGCAAGCGTTGTTGGACAAAGATGGTTCGCAAACACAAAAACAACTCGCCGAGCAATTGGGCGTTAGTCAACCGGCTACGAGTGACGGGAAAGATTCAGAAGACCGGTAGATGGGTACCACATGAGTTGAACGACAGGCAAATAAATGGAAAAGCGCAAAAACACGTGTGACATTTTGCTCGCTCGGTACAAAAGGAAGTCGTTTAGTTACAGGAGATGAAAAGTGGTTTTATTTGTGAGAATCCCAAGCGCAAAAAATCATGGGTAGACCCAGGCGTACCATCCACATCTGCCGCAAGACCGAATCGCTTTGGCAGAAAGACCATGCTCTCTGTTTGCTGGGACCAGAGGGGCGTGGTCTATTATGAGCTGTTAAAATCTAGGGAAACAGTTAATACTAAATGTTACTAACAACAATTGACCGATTTGAACCGTTCGTTGCTTGAAAAAAGGCCAGAATACCGAAAGAGGCAACACAAAGTCATTTTTCTTCATGACAATGCTCCGTCACATACGGCAAAAACCAGTTCGCGACACGTTGAAAGCACTCAGCTGGGAAGTTCTACCCCATGCGGCTTACTGACCAGACTGGGCTCCTTCCGATTACCACTTGTTTGCATCGATGGATCACGCACTTGCTGAGCAGCGCTTTGGTTCATACGAAGATGTGAAAAAATGGCTCGATGCATGGTTCGCAGTAAAAGGGGAAGATTTTTACTGGCGTGATATTCACAAATTGCCCGAAAGATGGGAAAAATGTATAACAAGCGATGGAGCATACTTTGAATAAAGCACTTTTTATCATTCTTCCGAATTTAACATGTATTTTTAGAAAAAAAAATCCGCATTTCATACTTGTACACCTGGTATGTGTTATTATAAATCATTCTGTGAAAATTTTGGCCAAACATGAACCAAGAAAAGACTTCAAAATAATATTGAAATTATGCCATTTTCAATAGTCCCCCCCCACCTCTCTTACCAGCTTTTCCCTCTGTTAGAAAATTTTCAGATTTACCGTCTCCAAAAATTTTTAAAAGGGCGTATAATATAATATATATGTATGCACCTTTTTAACCCCTATCCTTACACTTTTAACCATTTATGTCTTATTATTTCATATTCTATATTTATGCTTCAAATTTTTTTATGTTCCCTTACGAGTCGATTTATTATGAACCCGTTACAACCGATTTAAACTGCCTCAAATTAGCAAACACCATGTTCATTTATTCTCAGCAAAACCAAGATCGATGTCATAAAGTTGATTAATGATTGCCTATCAAACACTGACAATCTCCAAGCACCATCTCTGTCACACGTCCTCAACATAACCATTTTTCCTAAAAACTACAAATATATATATAAAAAAAAAATACGAGCGCTAATAAATTTTTCAAAATCTGTTTGCCGTATAATTACAACATATTCTTTCGAATCACGTAGTGGCCGGTATCATATTTTTTAAAATATAAATTCTCCAGCGTTCCGCGTATTCGTTTAAGAGATATGTGATCTTTGATGTGAAAGGCTTAACATTTTTATAGTTTTAGTGTGTCTGGGTAATAAGTTATTATACTGGACGAATATTTGTGTTAAATATATTTTTTATATGATGATAAACAAAATTCTAAGTAAGCGTAACCAACGTGGTGAACGATACAACCTACTTATATGGGGTGAAAAGTTCCAAGATTTTACTAGAGATGGCAGCACTAACGAAAAAGCCATTTTCAGTTAGTATCATCTCTCAGAAGATTCGTGTAAAGTTTTCATAACATTGTGTTTATTAGTTTGCGGGTTAGAGCTCTTCGAGTGATGCTACTTTTGTTTTTGCAAAACGATGGAACAAGAAGAATTTCATGTTGATTAAACATTGCGTTTTCATGGGAGAAATAGGAAAAATACAGCCACAACTCAAGAATGACTTGAAAAGTATTATGGTACATCTGCTCTGTCGAAAGCAACTATATATCAATCGTTTAGTGAACTTAAATATGGCTGGCAAAGAATAGAGAAGTTCATCTAGCCTTCATAGACATAAGAAAGGCCTATGACTCAGTACCAAGGCAAAGATTATGGAACGCAATGAAAGAAATAGGCATTGACAAAGAACTAATATATACAGTAAAAGCTCTCTACGAAAACAACACAGTAAACATAAAAATAGAACATAAAATAGGGAAGAGACTCCAAACATCAAAATGCCTATTACAAGGATGCTCTACATCCCCAACACTATTCAAAATATACCTCGAACAAACATTAAAATAATGGAAGCAAAAATGTTACTTATATACTCTAAGTTTCGCAGACGACCAAGTAATTATAGCGCAAGATGAGGAAGACCTCAATTATATGGTAAGAAAACTGAAAAAAGAATACACTAAAGCAGGATTAGCAATAAACTTTGATAAAACGGAATATCTAACAACAAAGGAGGGAAATGCGGAGAATCTAGAAGTCGACAACCAAACAATAATCAAAAGAACCGATAAATTTAAATATTTAGGAACCATCATTTCAAAAAAACGCAACATCAAAAGAAGAGATCAAAGCTAGATTAGGACAAACGCGGACATGCATAAAACAATTAAATTCGATCTTGTGGGACAAACACATTACAAAGAGAAACAAAACACGCATATATAAATCAACAGTACAAAGCATAAGGACATACGGGTCAGAAACATGGACGATCAACAAAAGAAATAAATCTAAAATTAACGCGGTAGAGATGGAGTATTGGAGAAGGTGTTGTAGGGTGACACGTATGGAGAGAATAACAAATGAAGAAATAAGAAGCAGAATGAACATCAAAGAGAACGCAATAAAAATCATTGAAGAAAAACGATTAAAATAAAACGGAGCAAAGATAATAGGTGGATAAAGAAAATAACGGAGTGAAGCCCTATAGGGAGAAGAAAAAGAGGAAGACCCAGACGATCGTGGAGAGACAATCTGGACAAGGCTATGGAGGATAGGGGTCTAACAGATGGAGACTGGGAAGATAGAAACGGATGGACTCGAAGGCTGAAAGAAGAAAAGCTCTCATTTTGGCATAGATAGTTATTTAGACGTAGAATACAATAAAAAAGGTTTGCTGCTCTAAAGTGCTTACAAAATCGAAAATAAAAAGAAAAATTCGTTTTTTCGCAAATATCTGAAAAAAAAATTATTTTAAATAAAATGGCTTATTGGTTTACACGTTTCAGTAACCTAGTTTTCACGTTCATCTCCTCTAAGAGTGACACGTTAGTCCGGTGCTCTTTCCAGGAGATTCGAAGAACTGGCATGTATACCCACATCTAAAAACTTTCGACTCTTTTTCTGTCAGTTTGTTTGTCCAAGTTTCGGCAAGTTGTAATTTCGTCGTCTTCGTTATTATGCGTTTCTTCCAGATTTTGTCTTGGCTATCGCTATCCTTCTCTTGATCTCATCCGAGCATCCTCCAACGTTGGTGATTAACGTGCCTAGGTATACGAAGCTCTCGACGACTTCGCTCCCAGCCACCACTCTCCTGTGTGGTTGGCTATGTATGGTAAGTCTGTCGATGATCATAACTTTAGATTTGGTCTTGTTTTATTTCGAGTCCATATTTCCTGCTGATTTGAGTAACCTTGCTAGGATAGTCTCGAGTTCTGGAGCACTAGCCGCTATTATAAGGGGTCATCAGCGTACCTTAAGTTGTTGATATTTTTGCCTTCCACCACAGAGTCGATGAGTATTATTCCATGCGCATCCCCATAAATACTTCCCAAAACCTTTCCAGCTGATATTTATGCTTTTGGAGGCTTCAGTCGACTTTCATGCGGTTTCAACCAATCTGCGGATAGCTGTTGGACGCAGGCGTGTAGTGGTGAATCCATGTTACATCTATTGTTACGAAAACTCCTTTGGCATCTTCGACAGTTTGCTTTTTTTGATCGATCGTGAAAGTGGGCTGCACCCATCGGGTACATAGCTTTTTCATATGCAAATATTTATGCAAAATATGCCTCATGCCTCTGTTGATATCTTCGCGATATCAGCTATCTTTCTACACTTTCACTTTGCTGTTAGTCAGAACAATATAGTGGATTTTTTTGTGTTTTTTGGAGTACCTGCCTCATTTAGACATCCGGAACATGGTGCATCATCGGTGCTTCTATGATCGTACTTAAGTTCACTAAATCATCGACGTATAGTTGCTTTCGGCAGAGCAACGGTGCCATAACACTTCTCAAGCCATTTTTGGGTTCTCGCTTTATTTTTTCCCATCAAAAAGCAATATTTAATCAACCCAACACTAAATTCTTTTTATTCCATCGTTTTGTAAAAATCACAAACAAAAATTATACACGAATCTTCTGAAAGTTAACACGAACTAAAATTCATATGATTTTTCATTTGTGCTGCCATCTCACGGAAATTCTCGGGACTTTTCACTCCATGTAAGTATTTAACGAAGAAAAATGTGGAACTAATGTCTCATTGCAATATCGTCACCTTGTGATTTATTTGTATTCTCATTTCTTAAAAATAGAATGCTAGAGAGCATTTTGAAGTTTACACAGCACGTTTCTAAGATACCCCCCTTTCGAGTGGAAAAAGTATTTCCACAACTGATTCGAGAGCCTGCAAAAGTGGGAAAAATTCTCTAAAGAAATGGAACATGACTTTTATGGTATGCAGAAGGATATTTGGGGAATGATACGTGGATAGCGAAAGGAAATGAAAGAGAAATAAGATACATCAAAGAACATACATGGATAAATTATATAAAGCAATTGTATAATACAACAGAAAATTTGGCACCTGAAACATCAGAAATAGTAATCAACGAAACATCAGAAATAGATGATAAAGAGGTGGAAGAAGCTCTCAAAAAATTAAAAAATCGAAAATCAGCTGGTAAGGACGAAATACAAAATTAACTATTAAAGTACGAAGGAGTGAAACTGACTAAAGAATTGACAAAGCTCATAACCAAAATAATACAGGGATCGCGAATACCAGAAGAATGGAGAACAAGCATAATGATACTACTTTTTAAAAAAGGAGAAAAAAAAACCGATACGAATAACTATCGAGGAATTAACCTCTTATGCACAAGTTTAAAACTGACGACAAATATATATATATATATATATATATATAATATATATATATATATATATATATATATATATATATTATATATATCAATCGGTTTTATAACGTCTTCCATCTTCCGATGCCTAATTTCCACTCCTCCCGGTTTCTCCATCCCTCCTGCTCCAGATCTCTCTCTCTCTCTCTAGTACTTCCTTGTTGATTCCTGCTCTCCAGCTTTGGCGTGCTCTTCCTCGCTTTCTTCTTCCATGAGAGTTCCAATTTAAGATCTTTTTAGGTAGTCGGTCTTGTGACATTCTCTGTACATGCCGTACCATACCAACTGTTGGGTTCTGATTTCGTCCACTATATCGTGCCTTATTTCTAAAGCTCGTCTTATCATGTCATTTGATATGCGGTCTTTTCTGGATTTTCTGGCTGCTCGTCTCCAGAAATCCATTTCTGTAGCTTTTAGTATTTTTTCTGTTCTTTCCTTCAATGGCCACACCTGGGAGCTGTAAGTTATTATACTTTTCACTATTGAGTTGTAAATTCTCTTCTTATTTTCAATGGTTATGTTTTTGTCCCATAGTATACTATTAAGCATTGTAATCGCTTTTTTTTCCTTGGATATTCCTCTCGAATATTGCTTCTTCCAGTGTTCCGTCCCTAGATTTTCTCGTTCTCAAATACTTATAACTGGCACAGTCTTTGATGGTATGTCCTGTGGCCAGTTTCAAGTCCTGCTATTGTCTTCCGACGCACATGTACTCAGTCTTTTTAATATTGACTTCTAGGCCCCATTTTTCATATTCCTCCATAAGTTTTCGTGTCATATATTCCATGTCATCGATGTCCTGAATGACTACTACCTGGTTGTCCGCGAATGATAGCGTGTACAATGTAGTATCGTCATCCAGTGGTAATCCCATACTGCTGCATTTCCTTTTCCAGTTCTTCAGTGTACTCTCCAAATAGATTTTAGATAGCGTTGGGGATATACAGCAGCCCTGTTTGAGACCCTTTGTGACCTGGAACCCTGTTGTTATACCATATTTGGTTTTCACAGTACTTCTTGCGTCTTGATATAAGGATTTTACGGCTTTAATTATTTCGGTGCTTACATTACTCTGTTGTAGTGTTTCCCACAATTTCATTAGGAGCACGCTGTCGTAGGCCTTTTTTAAATCAACAAACAAGACATGGACTTCCTGATCAAATGCGGCTTTCTTTTCTAGGATTTGTGTCAGTGGGAAGAGATGGTCTATTGTGGATCTTCCTGCTCTAAAGCCTGCCTGTTCTTCAGCTTCTACGTCCGCATATTCCGTTTCTATTCTATTTTTAAATATTTTTCCGTATATTCTGCTAATAGATCCTGTAACCGTTATTCCCCGATAGTTATCGCAATTATTTTTGTCTTCTTTCTTATGAATTGTTGATATGTATGATATTTTCCATTCTTCAGGCACTTCTGATGTTTTAATGCATCTTTGGAATAAGTTCCTCAAAGCGCTAAATAGCTTTTCAGTTCCGTATTTTACTATCTCTCCTGGGATGTTTCCTGGTCCTGGAGCTCTACCATTTTTTAGCGTTTTACATACTTCTGATGTTGTTATCCTTATTGGGGATCCTCGTATAACTATATTTGGGTTTCCATGTTGGGTACTTTTGAACTCTGTTCCATTTTTTCTGGTGTTGAAAATTGATACCAATAAAATAACTCCACTTATACAGCTTTCTGAAGAACAACAAGTGAGCGAGATCCTGAAACGACGCAGTATTTGTAATCAGACAAATTACTGAAAAATCAAGTGAATATAACAGACCAGCGTTCTTATGCTTTATAGATTTGGTAAAAGCATTTGATAGAGTACAGCTGTAAGATGTAGTGCACACACTTTATGTCAAGGATATTCTGTTGGATATAATACAACTAACTGAGAACATTTACAAAAGAAATGAAATAGAAGCAAAAGTAAATTCGGAGTTAACTGAATCCATAGAGGCAACAACTGGTGTTAGACAAGGAGACTCACTGAGTCCCCTACTATATAACATTATATTAGATGAAATAATTAAACAGGTAAAAATAAAATAAGGCTATAAAATGGGCAATAAAGAGATACAAATATTGTGTTACGCCGACGATACTGTCCTAGTCGCTGAGAATGAAGATGACTTGCACGGATTATTACATCAGTTTAATAAAACAGCAAAGAGATTTAATATGAGAATATCGGCTGAAAAAACTAAATCAGTAGTTATCTCCAAAGAACCAGTTAGCTGGAAATCGATAATCAGATTGTAGAGCAGGTGATGACAATTAAATATTGAGGAATTAAATTATCATATAACAACAACATAGAAGAAGAAATAAAAGAACGAATAGTAAAAATCAATAGAATAGCAGGATGCGTGATTGACACTATTTGGAAAAATAAATACTTGAGAACAGAAGTAAAATCTCGTATATATAAATCTGTAGTTCGACCAGTAATGACCTACACAACAGAGACAAGACCAGAAACACGCAAAACTCAGAGGTACTTACAAACAAGTAAAATAAAAACATTAAGGAGAATTGCAGGAAGAACACTTTGGGATAGAGAAACAAATGACAACATACGGCACATATGTGAAGTAGAGGACATTAACACGTGGATAAGAAACAGAAAACAAGCATAAAACCAAATAGAATGTCCGGACGACAGTTCGTGAAAATAGCTCGAGATAAATTACCGGTGGGCCGAAGCGACGATACATTAAAGAAAAAAACAGGCAGGAATGCCAAATATAAAGAAGAAGAAGAAAAAGAAGCATGCAAAAATGTACAGATTCTAAACGCGACTACGTTGAAAAACAGCAGAACTATTTATACCAGCTAATTTACGTTTAGACTTGTTCTTAAAACTTCCGCAGCTTCCTACGTAGTACATTAAGATTCGCTATAAAAGCAAGTCGATAGAATTTTGAAACAAATTAAAAGAGCACTTAACATTTCAAACTGCTTAAATTTTTATATTAATATTGCAATAACTTGTAACCTTATATGTATTACCTAACTTAGAGCTAATAAAATATTAAAATCACGTATTAAGGCTTGCTGGTCCGATTAAATAGTTTTTAAGGCTGGTCTCTCTACATGCGAGAACAAAATAGTCTGGCACGGCAGTGCCCCCGCCAAGTCGAGCAGAAAGCACAGCCGTACCATCCTTTTCTCGAAGCCACTCACGGCACTTTCGACCCCCCTCTAACTTCGTTGTGGACAAAGCTAGAAGCCTGAATTTTCAGTGACCAAGAGGACATACTATACTAGCTATATTCCTAAATTACCTACTATTTATACCTTATAGTTTACGAACTATCGCCAGTCGAAGTTCTTTAATTTTGTCACTGACACACTCACCGATGATCAAAACTCTAAGGTACTTCTAGCAGACACACAAACTTCAAATTTTGAATTTAGTTAATATTTAGCCTATAAAGGAAGGAAAAATTGAAACATCCCGAAACTGTAGTCCCGTTTTCTAAATTGTACAGTCACTTAAGCCAAAAAAGAGGGGCAACCTCGGAATGAGAGATAATAAGCTGTAAACTTGTATAAACCTTTATTTTGACATTCTAAAAGTTAAGTTGGGAATGTGGAATCTTTGGCACAATGATACTACTCAGTATATATCACCACTACACCAAACACTTTATTTTTGAACTCGACGCGCGTTTCGCTAACCATGTTAGCTTCATCAGGAGCGATGATTGACTAAAGCTAAACTACCAAATCTACCCTATTTATACTTAGCCTAACCTTGAATTACTCAAGCGGAACTAATGACATAGGCAAGGCTATCAGTTCCGGTCAAGTAACCAGTAGAGGGGACTATAAGGAATAGGCCCTCTGTCTTTCTTTAGACTACTTTTACATTTTATGATTTCCATACTTTCGTATGCGTTCAACAATCTCCTATCAGATACATTTTTTATTAATCTTAGATTATCTAATGTTACAGTATGATCAGCTTCAAGAGCATGTTCGGCAATGCTAGACTTTTCTGTTCTGTTGTATTTTAAGTGTGCTAAATGTTCTTTAAATCGTGTTCTAATTGACCTTTTAGTTTGCCCAACATACTTTTTGTCACAATCATTACAACTAATTCCATAAATTCCACTTTTCTCACAATTAGGAATCTTATCTTTGGGATTTCCTAAGATATTCCTCAGATTGTCTGATGACGTATAGACTAAGGTGAGGCCTACCTTATTAAATACCTTATTGAGTCCCTTGCTATATTTCGGATTATATGGTATGGAGACATACTTGGTATTATTTTCTTCGCGTGTAAAAAAGGTGGAATTCTGAATATTAAACCTAAACTTATGCCTATTGATTAGCTTATTTACTAAGTCATCGTCATAACCATTAACTCTAGTTATATTTCTAATACGATTCCTTTCTTTATTAAAGTTTACTCTATTCAGAGGGAAAGTGACCAAACGATGAACTAAAAAATGTAATGAGGCTTTTCATTGCAAACAACATAAATTAGCCTCATTACATTTTTTAGTTCATCGTTTGGTCACTTTCCCTCTGAATAGAGTAAACTTTAATAAAGAAAAGAATCGTATTAGAAATATAACTAGAGTTAATGGTTATGACGATGACTTAGTAAATAAGCTAATCAATAGGCATAAGTTTAGGTTTAATATTCAGAATTCCACCTTTTTTACACGCGAAGAAAATAATACCAAGTATGTCTCCATACCATATAATCCGAAATATAGCAAGGGACTCAATAAGGTATTTAATAAGGTAGGCCTCACCTTAGTCTATACGTCATCAGACAATCTGAGGAATATCTTAGGAAATCCCAAAGATAAGATTCCTAATTGTGAGAAAAGTGGAATTTATGAAATTCGTTGTAATGATTGTGACAAAAAGTATGTTGGGCAAACTAAAAGGTCAATTAGAACACGATTTAAAGAACGTTTAGCACACTTAAAATACAACAGAACAGAAAAGTCTAGCATTGCCGAACATGCTCTTGAAGCTGATCATACTGTAACATTAGATAATCTAAGATTAATAAAAAAATGTATCTGATAGGAGATTGTTGAACGCATACGAAAGTATGGAAATCATAAAATGTAAAAGTAGTTTAAACAAAGACAGAGGGCCTATTCCTTATAGTCCCCTCTACTGTTTACTTGACCGGAACTGATAGCCTTGCCTATGTCATTAGTTCCGCTTGAGTAATTCAAGGGTTAGGCTAAGTATAAATAGGGTAGATTTGGTAGTTTAGCTTTAGTCAATCATCGCTCCTGATGAAGCTAACATGGTTAGCGAAACGCGCGTCGAGTGCAAAAATAAAGTGTTTGGTGTAGTGGTGATATATACTGAGTAGGATTCTAAAAGTTGTCTCAAAAGTCTCATAAAATCTTGTGTCCGCGTCTTAAGATATTCAAGGTCAACGGTCACAAAAATAGGTTTTTCGCGAAATATCTTGCTTCCTATGGTTTCAATGATATTTGCATCTATTATGAAAATTGTAGAGCATAAAATTATCTACATATTTTGTTCTAGACATTTTTTTATACGCTTAATTTTTTTTGAGATAAAGCGCGGAGAGCGCGCAGCGCTCAGCCATACATAGCATAATTCAAGGTCAACCGTGAGTCCCGGTAAATAATACGTCGTATAAAGTTAATTAATCACTAAAAAATCCATAATTATGAGTCATTTGTTTTATTTATGAATTAATATATTATATTTAATAATATTTTTCATTTATCAAATATATTCGTTTAATGACTTGACAATAGCACGGCAACATAATCACATAAGAATAATCTACTATTTAAAATACTTTATTCTTAAGTGCACTGTTTAGACTTACTTAGCAATTGAAATAGTAGATTATTCTCATGTGATTATGTTGCCGTGCGATTGCCAAGTCATTATATTAATTATGAAAGTAAAGATATTGATACGGTCACTATAAATGTTGGTAGGTAACTAAAAGGTAACAATTTATGACAAAGTTGTTGAATAGGTGCTTCCATAGATACTAACTAATATAACTGACTTGGTTTTACATGAGATCTCACAACTTTTTGTGGTGGAAGGACTGCGTTGCGAAGCTTGGCATTTTTTTTTTACATTTTATGTTTTCATGGGATATATTTTATCTGTAATTGTAACAATAACTCAGTTTTGAAGCCAGTTATGCCATAATCAAGTGCCATTGTATTTGAAAAATTTCAAACTGAAAATTTTTAAAAGTATTCTTAAAGAGGTTTTTAGTTTTCTGAAAAAATGGTCTTAAATACGAAAGCATATTGATAAGTTTCAAGCCCAGCATAGAGATAAAAACCAAGTGTCAAAACAAAAATTGTTTATTCAACATAATCTCCCCTCAACTTGGTGCACATAGTGCAACGTACATAAAGTAACTTTAGACCTTTCAAAAAAATTCTTGGTCATAGTTTGCAAGCGAATCTTCGACATCATTTATTACCACTTCATTTGAATGAAATATGTCATTTCGTTTATTTTTCACAAAATTAATAGCGATTCGTGAGCTGGCACATTGTCTTGCAAAAATAGCACCCATTTAGATATTTTGCTTCGGTTTTTTGTTAATAATGAAGAATGATATCCTCCAGACACTGTTCCCCCCTGTTTTAATTAATCGGTAAGAAGTATCTCAAAATTGTCCCAAGCTTCGCGACGTGATTTTCGCAGAGCCAAGGTTTCTTCAACGTGCTTCGGAACTTGACATCATTAGCACGAAGATGTTGCCGAATGGTCTCACACATTCAAACCCGACTTTTTTAATTTTACCGCCCCTTGACGCAGCGTCAATTCCAGGTCCCGTGAAAACCACGACACGATTCGTTTTTCGGATTGACTTTGCCTACCGACTTTTCTCGAAGAACGATTACATGTTTAGAAAGAGACGGTGGATACATTGAAGCACTTGTGTAATAAAGTTAGAATTAATCCATGTGTTTAGTTATTGTGTTATGTATGTACGTAGTAATTAAGTAATGCTGCAATTTCAAAATAAAATGATATTAGCACAAATTTATTGTGGATGTAATTGTTGCAAAGCAGATAAAAATGTTATCAAATTTTTAACAGAAATATGATAGAATCAAAATCAGTGCACTAGCTTGCGGTGTTTATTAAATTTTTTTTTGAGTTTTTAACTAGGCAGGCCACAAATCTAAACGTGGGCATAATTTTTTAGTTCCTAGTAGTATTGTCAATTAATATTTTGATCTGTATTTAAATTTAAACACACTTTACTCTTCATTATAAATCATTATTTTTTATTTCCCCTATATACCATATCAAATATTTAAACTTTTAATTCTTGATTATGGATTTCCATGTGAAGCAGAACTTTAAATCAAAAATAGCTTTTTTTATAATATGTAAAATACTCCATTTGTATAAAACTTTTTGGGACACACTGTATATCTTGATATATGTTTTCTTAAAAGTCATAAATAAACTGCCCCGTAACCACATCGTTTTTTGGTTAATGCAAACGGAGTAGTTGACGCTTGCGGCGCTGCGTGGTCACATCTAGAGATGATACGGCTCATAATTTTTTACTGAATAATAAATAAATATAACTGACTCCTTGTAAAGTTTCAAAAGAAAAATAAGTAAAAACAAGAAAAAATTTTTCATCACAACTTCGGGAAATTTTAGAAGTTCGTAAAAATGTATCGGAGAGTTTATGCGTCCCAGGAGGGAAATTAAATGGAGACAATACGCTGCGGAATTTGCCTAACTGCTCAATTTTTCTCAATTTTTAATCTTTATACTTTACGGCCTGTCAATGCGCCTCGCGTAAATCTTTGGTGTACTTTTTAAAGTTTATGCTAATTTTTTAATGCCTAAATGTTTTTTTATGTAATTTAAGATACGTATAGTAAACATAAATATCTGATATATGATCCATAGATAACGCAAAAGTGATGTCCCTAAGATACGGAAATATTTTTTAAAGTTATGTACAGGGTGAGTCAACGAAAGAGTAAATCTCATGATCTCATTTGTTTCGGGAATGACGAAAAAATGTTAAATACAATAGTTTTAGGGAATGTTAAGGTGCAGAGTTAAAATTATTTTTGAGTGTACATAGTATTTCAAAAAAATGTGGCCGATATAACATATATTTTTTTAAATGGAACATCCTATTTTTTAATTTATTTTTAAATTCTACGTTAAATTTTATAACTTTTTATTAATAATATTATATACCTAAACCTAGCGGTTTCTCTAATACTTCAATTTAAAAAAAAAACATACTAGTTTTCAGTTTTGTAAAAAATTGCCAGTAGCGCCATTGTTTCTGAAGGTAGAATTCTCATAATTGGTACGAGCGTTCTATAGAGATGAAAAAAAAGATATGAAGAAGAATATGTAAAGAAATTTGAGTTAGATGCTACAGGGTGTTCAAAGTAAATTTATGCATTTCGACTATTTTAAATTGAAAAATCTCAAATTTTTTAAATGGTACACCCTGTATATTATTATTCTTTCTGACAGATTTTACAAAACCTTCCAACTTTTATTGAGTATGTCATATACCTATTTCTAATAGTTTTCGATTTGTTTTGAATTTTTCAATTTTTACCCTTATTGTTAATACACTTACGCTATTGTGAAAACATAAACAAATAGTTAATAATAATTTTAATATAGTTTAACTTATCTAATGATTAATTAATATGATGTAATAAATGTTCAAAAATATGCCCGTCTACTTGAATACACATGTTTAGTCGTTTTACTATATTTTCCTTCACTTTCCTTAGCATAAAGGGCGTTATTGTCCTACACGCTTCACGTATCCTATTTTTCATATCTACTGGTGTTATAGGGGGATTCATATAAATACGATCTTTAATGTAGCCCCACAAAAAGAAGTCTAAAGGTGTTAAGTCACATAATCGAGGGGGCACTGAATGAATCCATCCCTACCGATCCATTTTTGTGGGTAACGATCGGAATTCACGAACTTCCCGGTGGTAATGTGCAGGAGCTCCGTCTTGTTGAATCCACATTTGTTTCCTTTCAAAGTAATCAACTTCTTCAAGAAGCGGGGTAATTCGTTTTGCAAACAATTTAGATATCTAGGCCCGTTATGCGGTTCGCGGAAAAAATATGGACCAATAATTCGAAAATTTAATATTCCACACCATACATTAAACGACCAATGGTTTTGGTTTTGAACTTTCCGGACCCAAAATGGATTAACTGTTGAATAATAATGCATGTTATGTCTGTTAACTGTTCCATTACGGCGAAAAGTAACTTCATCAGGAAACATTATTTTGGAGAAAAAATTTGGATCAGCCTCTATTGCTCCATTCATGGTGGTACAAAAGTTTACTCGTCGTTCAATACCACGGTCTTAAAATTTTTGGTGTAATTCCATATGAAAGGGATGATGCTTGTATTTTCTCGTGGTGCGATTAGCTGTAGATTGGGATGTGTCAGATAAGTCAGTCATTGGTAGCATTCTGGTTTACTACTTTCCGTTTCGTATACTCAACGATACCACTACCATCAAACAGTTCCATTAAGCACTGAAAAGATTTTTGGATGGCATACGTCTATTAGGGTACTTCGCTCCATAGAGCCTTACTGCCAAAAGACAATTTTTTCCCTCCTCGCCCGGTATATAAACCATGTCAATTAATTCATTTTTAGGAAAATCCATAACTATTACTTTTATTCGTCACTTACTACAACAAATTAAACTATTTTTACTTGCTTAATAGACATGTCAAAATTTGACAATACCTACATTTTTGTTTTGTCTTGGCAACTTTTTTTTTTTTTTTTTTTTTTTTATGGGTCTAGCACACGTGCTACAGGGAAGTCCCTAAAGCGCTACAGGAGCGACACGTGTGCGGAGAAAACGATTCACGTTGTTCTTGAATCGCTGTAGATTGTACTCGATGGGAAACACAGTCCTGGGTAAACCATTCCAAAGGTATGATGTTCTCCATAAAAAGACTGCTTGAAAAGCGTTGTACGAGGAGTAACAAGCTGAACCTCATACGGATGTGAAGCATCAGCGCGACGTGTACTTCTAATCTGCACCGCTCTGGGAGGAATCAAACGGGCCACATCTTTCGAACACTTTCCATGAAAGTACTTGTAGAATAGGCTCAAGTCGCCAACCGTTCTTCGATGTTCCAGCGAATCAAGGCCGTCGGTCAATTCCGGGTGTCCAATCAGACGAACAGCTCTTCTCTGGATAGAATCCAACAAATGCAGTGTATGTTTGGGAGCGGAGCTCCAAACATGGGAGCAGTATTCCATAGTTGGTCGAATTTGAGCTTTGTAAAGAATTAACAGTTGTTGTGGAGTGTAAAGCTTTCTGGTTCAAAACAATATTCCCAACTTTTGAGAAGCTCTTCTTGCTATGCCTGCAACATGTTCATGCCAGGACATATTTGCTCCCAAATTAACGCCTAACAGATTGAGTGACGATGTTAGAGAGATGGAGTGCCTCGACATAACTATGTCGGGTTCCGCAACGTTAACTTTTTTAGAAAAAACTGCCGCCTGGGTTTTTGTAGCGTTAAATTCCACTTGGTTACTGTCACCCCAAGATAGAATTTCTTCCAGGTCTTTGTTAAGTTGAATGACTTCCTGCTGTCTGCGGATATTCGTCTGAGTAGTCGATGTCCGAGCGTTCAAAGTGAATGAAGAGATAAGTGTACTGTCATCTGCAAAGCTGTAGATTGGATTCTCGATCTTTTCCAGCAGATCGTTAATATAAATGAGGAAGAGAGTAGGAGACAATATGGAACCTTGGGGCACACCGGCGTTGATAGTGAAGGTGTTAGAAAGAAATCCGTCAACCGCCACTCGTAAAGAACGCTCTCTGAGGAAACATGAGAGCCACAAACAGAACTTTTCAGACATACCATAAGAACGTAGCTTAGCCAACAGCCCATCGTGCCAAACACGGTCAAATGCCTTGGATATGTCAAGAGCAACCGCTCGAGATTCTCCAAAGTGTTCAATTGCGTTGTTCCAAACATGTGTTACATAAGTCAGAAGATCTCCTGTTGATCTGTTTTTTACGAAAGCCATATTGGTGATCACTAATAATGTTGAATCCTTCAAGATATTTTAGAAGATGCTGATTGATAGCCTTTTCCATGACTTTCGATATTATTGAGAGTAGTGCGATTGGTCGGTAGTTATTTGGCAAGGTCTTCTTGCCTTTTTTAGGTATCGGCTGAACTGTGGCACATTTCGAGCTGGAAGGAAATATTCCCTTTCTGTAGGATAGGTTGAAGAGTCTACAGAAAACTGGTGTTAGTTCCCTCGCACAGTTCTTGAGAACTATGGCAGGTATTCCGTCAGCGCCTGAAGCCTTTTTGGTGTCTAGCTTCATCAAAATACGTTTTATGATACGCTGTCTGAAGACAATATCGGGCATCCTTGACTGCACTATGGGAATAGTAGGTGGTGTTTTTCCTTGGAAATCGACAGTAGAATGTGAAGCAAAGAGTTCAGCCAACAAGTTCGCTTTCTCAACAGGTGTCGTTGCAATAGAATTATCTGGCCGTGAGAGTGGTGGTATGGTGGATTTGGTGAAATTTTGACTAACTATGATGTTATAGCTTAAGTGTATTAAAAACAAGGGTAAAAATTGAAAAATTCAAAATAAATCGAAAACTATTAGAAATAGGTATATGACATACTTAATAAAAGTTGGAGGGTTCTGTCACAAATTTCACAATACCGATAATCTACTATAATTGTAGCCCTGAAGAAGAAAATGCTTGGCGTAACTGAAAAGGTGCCACAAACTCTTTAGCCCTATCCCAATAACCGCTTACCCCAAGAACCTCAAAATTGTTATATTTGTATAAATATATATATATATATATATATATATATATATATATATATATATATATATATATATATATATATAATATATATATATATATATATAAAATCATGAATAGCTGCAACTAACCATTAACGACCGATAATATCCGTACCGAAAGGGGAGTACGTCAATTTCACCCAAACTGTTCACCTTAGCGCTGGAAGATATGACATGACAAGGGAATTAACATAGATGGCATACGGCTCAACCACTTAAAATTTGCAGATGACATTGCCATTATTAGTGAGACAGCGGAGGAACTTCGAATCATGTTGCAAGAACTCCATTAAGCATCCTTAAAGGTTGGACTAGAAATTAAGCAAACAAAACCAAAATAGTTATTTCCCGAGACATAGATGTGAATGTTGCCAACCAATTGCTCGAAGAAGTGCCCTCGTTACATATATTTAGCATACAAGATCCAATTGGGAAAAAAGAACCAAGATGCGGAAATCTCCAGATGAACAAGTCTTTGATGGGCAGCATGCAGTAAACTACGATATACAAGGAAATCATCAGTTATCCCAATAAATCTTAAAAGAAAAATATTCAATAGTTGTATAATACCTGTTATCACTTATGGTCTAGAAACTTCAGCACTAACTCGTAAATCGACTAACAAACTCCAAATCACTCAAAGAGCAATGGAAAGAGCCATACTTGGAGTAAGCCTTAGAGACCGAATCAGAAACCAAGATATTCCAGAAAGAATAAAAGTACCGGTTGTATTGGAAAAAATAGCACTGCTAAAGTAGCAATGGGTGGACCACATTGCGAGATAAGACCGAATAGATGAACTAATAAATTTTTAACATGGCGACCAAGAGAGATCAAGAGAAGTATGGGAAGACCACAAAAGCGATAACGAGACGACATTCGGAGGATTACAGCAACGAATTGGATACAAGTTGCAATGGATAGAAGGGCATAGAAGGTTTTGAAAAAGGCCTATATTCAAGAGTGGATGAAAACAAGCTGAAAAAGAAGTTTTACAAATTATCGATAATATCATAAGAATTTTGCTTCAAGCACGTAAGGAGTTAAAGGAGTAGCGAAGAGTGTTAGAGAAGTTACATCGTATATATCGTATTAAGCTAAGTGTCCACTTGAGACAAAGTCTCGAGAGAAAGTCTTTAGATTAGTTCCGAAGTGTTGTCCATTTGGGATCACTTGCGCTCTCGAGACAGCAGTTGGAGACTCGACAGTCACTGCAGTCTCGAGATCAGGAAATTTTGTGTACTCAGTCGATTCTGTGACTTGATTGCTAGTTTGAGATTTATTTTTTTCAAAATGGATTCACGCCAAATCCTAGCCTTTCTAATTGTGCATAAAATTATGAAAAAACGGGAAGTGAAAAAAAATGTTGGGTAAGAAAATGGGTGGATCGACGAAATGCATTGGGAGCTTCTTCAACACTTGTGAACGAGTTGCGGTTGGAAGATGCACAACAGTTTAAAAATTTCATTAGGATGTCTGCAGTTCAATTTGAATTGGTTTTAAATTTGGTAAAACACGATATTGTAAAGCAAGATACAAAGTTACGTGATGCGATTCCAGTCCATGATAGATTAATGGTCACGCTTCGTTTTCTGGCTTCAGGTAAGCCTTTCAAGCGAATTTACAAATATTTTTCTCTAGAACATTACATTTTTACATTGAAATGAACTTTCAGGAGATGCTTATTGTAGTTTGCAATACCTTTTTCGCATTCCACCTTGTATAATAGGAAGAATAGTTCCCGAAGTGTGTAAAGCCATCTATCATCATTTAAAGGAAGAATATTTAAGGGTATGTATAAATTAAAAAACAACTTTAATTATAGAAGTATAATAACAGAAACTTTACAAATTAAGGCACGTTAATTAGAGAATATGAACTATTGTAAAAATCTTGGGTTGTTTGAGTCTCAATATTTTGTTGAGAAAAGTTGTCAACAACAATGGGTGGTGATGCAATTGGCGTACTGCATGAAGTACTTGCACTTGAAGAGGATGCAGTGGACCAGTAACATTTTTCATCCATATCGGAAATATTTAATATCGCTTTACGAATCTCACTTTTTAATACTCCTCTGTAATAATCCGATTTTAGATTTTTTAGCTCCAACGCTACGTATTCTCTAAAGCGATCGAAATCGTCTTTTGGCTTCTTCATAATTTCTATTGCTTCCTTCAGAATGTTATCATCTTCTTGAGTTCTTGATGTTGGTTTGCTAATACGTTTTCTTTTTTGATCTTGTGTGGGCTCATTTTGTATGGACTCATCCTGTGAGATGTTCATGTTTTCGGGAATATTGTTCTGAAAAGTTAAAAGCCCAATTAATATACTATGTTGTATCAACTTTTATGCATAGAAAAATAGAAAAATACAAGTAAAATTTTTTTATTTCAGTATCCTTCAAGTGCTGAAGAGTTGAAGAAATATGCAGATCAATTTGAATTAAAATGGCAATTTCCACATTCTTTCGGAGCTATTGACGGAAAGCATATTACAATGGTGGCACCTGAGAACTGTGGAAGCCTTTACTATAACTATAAGGGTACACACAGCATAGTTTTTTTGATGGGAGTCGCAGATGCCAATTATAAATTAATTTACGTTGATGTTGGTTGCAATGGTAGAATTTCTGATGGAGGTGTCTTTACAAACTGCTCCCTGCACGATGCTTTGGAAAGCAAGCAATTTTCACTTCCCGAACCAGAAGCATTGCCCCAAAGATGTTTGCCAGTGCCATACATAATGGTAGCTGACGATGCTTTTGCTATGACATCGTATATATTAAAGCCCTACGGGTACCGAAATCAACCTGCACCAAACAGAATTTTCAACTACAGATTAAGCAGAGCTCGTCGTATAATAAAAAATGTATTTGGCATTATGTCAAGTAAGAGTTCAGAGTTATCCGAAAACCAATAAATTTAGCACCTAATAAAGTAATAGATGTTACTCTGGCAATATGTGCATTGCATAACTTTTTAATATGTACTTCAAAAAATTATTTGAACCCTTGTTTAGTTGATTTTGAAGATCATAATACACATGAAATTGTAAATGGCGAATGGCGGAATGAACCCCCACCACAAGGATCATTTTTTCCACTAGAGAGAGGCCAGCAGCGAAATTATGCAATCTCTCAAAAAGATGTGAGAGATGAGTTTAAAGAATACTTCATGACAACTGCAGGTGAAGTTCAGTGGCAATATCGTTTAATTGCTTAAATTTAGTACCTAATCACTTTGTTTAAATTGAATTTTTTTATTTGTAATTTTATGATAAATAAAATTTCATTATGAAACATAGCAATAATTATATTAACTTACCATGTTTGAAGTCGATGTTGTGAGTGTGAAGTTGGGTAAAATGAACTGTAATGCAGTGAAAAACTTCCATTTACTGTCATACCTGTCATCAGCACCATCACCACTCTTCAATTTTTTTTATCTTTTGCAGTTCATGAGAAACCTGAAAATAATATATTTGACTATTGACTAAAAAGTCAATTTAAATAGTAATGTTAATAATAATTTTAGAGGATTATACATACCTGATTGCGTAAATTATGGATCTTCCGCTGAATTTCATTTCCACTGCAATTTTCAAATTTCGAAGCAAATTCTTCATACATTGCCATTTTTTTTCGCGATTTCTATAAAGTTTATGTTTCACGTTCCATAAAAACTCTTCCTCCTCATAAAGTTCAATTAATTTGAACACTTCCTCGTCAGTCCACTCGCGATTATCCTTCATTTTTTAAAAAATTAATTGGTTATTTAAATTAAACAAATATTTTAAATAAAAAGTCTCCAGTCGGGGTCTCAGCTCCTCAAACAATGACGGAAGACTGGTGACTAAGTCTCATGAGCAAGAATGAACATGTCCACTTCTGACACGTCCAGTGTCTGATACTCGCATCGATCGGTTTGTCTCTGAGAGTGCTCTCAGGCACATATACATTTGTGAGTCTGGTCTCGAGACTGCTCTCGAGACCATTTTGTCTCAAGTGGACACTTTGCTTTATGTGTAATTTTCAAGGTCGTATTTATAGATAACAGGATACCAAGAATTTCTTATTTTATTTGGATCGGTCCATATACGATCGCGAATAATTCGGTTGACAAATTGAAATATCGCGAGTGCCAACTGCCATTACCGCTTCGTTAAACAATTATCGAAAACCAGCTCTTTCCAAACCAACACCTCTAATTGAAACTCGTACATACACACATTCACGCTTATTAGTCAAATCAAAAGGCTCAATACCAGATACCGTTAGATAGCAAACCGAACACAATCGTCCAGTGGAACTTTTCCCGTGTTTTCCATTTTCCGACGATGGCGACGTGAAGAGCGTTCAGTTAAATGACTGGGCGAATGTTAGCGGCACACATGGTTCGTTTTGGCCGCAAACCGAAACGCGTAATATGCTTAAACCGGTTCAACTGATAGATGTGTCTACATCGGTTATCGCTGCAATTGATATTGCGGTGCGTGCGGTGCGGTGGGGCGAGTTCGGTATGACTATGGCGAATTGGTGGATATTTGCATGCGAAAGGAATATTTATTGATAAATGGAAATTGTAATGGATAGCAACGGTAAAAAAATAGTAAACTGATTTACGAGGATATATGATAAGTAGCTGGCCTTGACAAGAAAAAAAAACATTATTATTATATTTTATTTTTCAACAAAGTCTCCTTTTAGCTTGATATACTTAGTCCCACGTTTTTCTATCTATTGTATCCCATCTAAAATTACGATTTTCTCCAATACTTCAAAATAAGCGTTTGGAGGAGGTCGTTCGACTTAACAAAGACCTGGAAGAACTTCTATTTTAGGGTGACAGTAACCCAGGCGGCAGTTTTTTCTAAAAAACTTAACGTAGCTGAACCCGACATAGTTATGTCGGGGCACTCCATTCCCCTAGCATCGTCGCTCAATTTGTTGGGCGTTAGTTTGGGAGCAAATATGTCTTGGCATGAACATGTTGCAAGCATAGCAAGGAGAACTTCTCAAAAGTTGGGAATATTATTTCGAACCAGAAAGTTTTACACCCCACAACAACTATTAATTCTTTACAAAGCTCAAATTCGACCAACTATGGAATACTGCTCCCACGTTTGGGGCTCCGCACCCAAACATACACTGCATTTGTTGGATTCTGTTCAGAGAAGAGCTGTCCGTCTGATTGGAGATCCGGAATTGACCGGCGGTCTTGATTCGCTGGAACATCGAAGAACGGTTGGCGACTTGAGTCTGTTCTACAAGTATTTTCATGGAAAGTGTTCTAAGGATGTAGCCCGCTTAATTTCTCCCAAAGCGGTGCTTGTTAGAAGTACACGTCGCCCTGGTACTTCGCATCCGTATGAGGTTCAGCTTGTTACCCGCGTACAACGCTTTTCAAGCAGTCTTTTATATGGAGAACATCATCCCTTTGGAATAATTTGTCCAGCACGATTCAAGAACAACGTGAATCGCTTTTTTTTCCGAAACACATGCCGCTCCTGGAGCGCTTGACTTCCCTGCAGCACGTGTGCTAGACCCATATAAAAAAAAGCGTTTGTTGCAGCAATCGTTTGAGCCAAATTTTCTTCCGCCGAGCCATTATTTCATATTAGGAATTAGGAAATAGTCACTGGAGGCTAAATCTGACGAATATGGTCGATGCGGAAGAAATCGTAACCTACAGAAAGAGAATTTTTTCTTTGCTAAATGCGGACAATAAGTTGACATAATACTCTCTATTAGTCGTTTCGCCCTTTTCAAGGTAAACGACGTAAAGTATACCGCGTGCATCCCAAAACACTGTGGCCATGACTTTGTTGGCCAATAAAGTCACCTTATCCTTCTTTGGCGCCGATTTGCAACGGAACACCCACTATTTGGACTGGTCTTTGGTCTCTGGTGTGCTGTGATGAATCCATGTTTGGTCAACAGTCATGAATCGAAGCCAAAAATCATTCCGATTGTGTTTTAATATTACCAAAACATTATTTTGAAGTTGACACACGTGTGTGTTTATTGTCAATTGTGAGCAGTCGTGGCACTCATCTTGCAGAAAGCTTTCCCGTATCAAAATGAGTTGTTTAAATGTCGTTCACCTGCTCAATTGAGATGTCGACAGTCTCAGCAATCTCACGCACTGGTATTCTCCGATCATTTATCACTATATCGTGGATTTTCTTCATAATTTCTGATGTGGTGACTTCATTTGGATGACCAGGACGGTCGCATTTGCCTATTATAGGTAACATAGTATACATAATCCTCACTAGAATCATAACATATAGATTAACGGACAAATTAGATAGTTATCAACCACATGAACAAGCAAGATTTAGACGGGAATACTGTACTTTGGACTATCTTCAAACAGTTATATTACTAGTGGAAAAAGCAAATAAATATAAGGTCACCTTGTGGATAACAATGATTGACTACGAAAAAGCATTTAATTCGGTAGAGATATGGGCAGTCCTTAACACCTTAAGTAATAACAGTGTCGACGAAAGATATACAACTCTTCTTGAACACATATATAAAAATTTCACATCACAAATAAGGCTTGAAGAAAAAACAAATAAAATCAAAATTATATAAATATATAAATATATAAATATAAATATATATATATATATATATATATATATATATATATATATATATATATATATAAATATATATATATATATATATATATATATATATATATATATATATATATATATATGTATATATATATCTATATATATATATATATATATATATATATATATATATATATATATATATATGTATATATATATATATATATATATATATATATATATATATATATATATATATATATATATATATATATATCTATATATATATATATATATATATATATATATATATATATATATATATATATATATATATATATATCTATATATATATATATATATATATATATATATATATATATATATATATATATATATATATATATATATATACATATATGTATATATATATATATATATATATATATATATATTATAATATATATATATATATATATATATACACTGACAAGCGACAAAGCGACTCAATATCCCCAAAGCTGTTCACGTTGACTCTAGAAGACATGTTCAAATCGCTAAAGTGGGAAAATAAAGGAATACTAATAGACGGTGAATGATATTTGTTTTGAAAAAGAAAATATTAGTTCTTTTTCAAAAACAAATTTATTATCCATATTACACTCGATATTCATTTTTTTTTTTCCGTTGTTGTAAAATCACAGAAGTTGTTCTGGCTGCCACTCACAAACTAAATCACGCCGCGTCTTGAGAATTTGACAGAATTCTTGTGAAAGGTTATGTTTACGAAAAATATAATTTTTAAAACAGTAGTTGCGCCATCTCTGGCCAAGGCTATATACTTATCATACAACCCTCGTATCTAGTACTTCGCCTACAAACGCATAGTTCTAAAATAAACACTAAATGTGATAATTTAGACTGTACAGTCTGAACATTTGAAAGATTAGTTTGAGATATAGTTATGAGCTATATATTACTAAAATAGATACATTATCTCATAGACTGTGTCCCCGCTACCTCTGTTGTTGCAGTCCACTAAGAGATGCTTCTGCTGCCACCAGCTGCTCCCCATTTGGTTGCTTAAAATTTACATAAAGTTTCATTGTCTTACAACAAAATTCATTAGTCTATGAGTTTACATACTCTTGTGTGTGTGTCTTAGAATCTTGAGTTAGAATCGTTTGTTCATTTCTAGGGTATTTTATTTGTACAGTATATTCCATGTTTCTTTGTAATCTTGTTAAGTTTGGAAGGTTACAGAATTTGTGTCTAGTCAGATGTATACTAACATGGGGTGAAAAGTTCTGAACTTTTCCGAGAGATGACACCTCAAACAAAAAACAAACATATGGTTTTCAGTTAGTGTCACCTCTTAGAAGATTCGTGTAAAATTTTCATGACATTTTGTCTATTAATTTCCGCGTTACAATTTTGAAAATGAGCTATCGCTTGTAGATGACTCCTTTTTGAAATTACTGTCAAAAGTCTGGTATTGTTAAGCTGCTTTAGCTGGCAATAACTGATCAGTTTTCATATGGAATGCATAAATAGTAAAAAAAGGGGAGATGATTCCTTTTCAAAATGACCGATTCAAGTTTACCTGACAATTTTTTTCGGTATCGTCCACGTTTAATTTTTTTACACATGCATATCAATATATTATAAAATTATTTCTAAAACTATGTAAGTTTGTTCAGTTTTTAAAATTAAACCTAGCCTGAACTCTAAAAAAAAAAAAAAGAAATCCAGTGCATTTCTATTCTGATTCATTCAAAAATAATTCAAAATAAACCCCCGCCAGTTGATTTTTAAATTATAATATACAATAAATGCATTCTCATTAATATAAAATAAATCCCTGTGTGTCCATGTCCACCCATGCACTACCCCCACATTTTATAAATTTCAATATTCCCCCAGTGGCGTACCATAGACACAAATACTAAGAATAGTGTTGTTTGACAATGAGTGGAGTAATGTACGAGGGCTGTTTTTTTTAGGTTATCTAACTAGGCATCAAAATACCGTAATACAAAAGAATTGCTTAACGAGATTTGATATGAATCTGTGCCGTTTTGTAGTTTTTATGATTTTTCCCACTTTCAGACGAAGAGCTCTTTTCTGAATAGAATCCAACAAATGCAGTGTATGTTTGGCAGCGGAGCCCCAAACATGGGAGCAGTAGGATTTCTTTGTCGTTGCGGGAGTTCCCGATTACTTCGTCGGTTGCGCTTGGGATTGATGGCGGTGGGTCCAGGCGGCGAGTGATTCTCTTCTCAGTGATTTCTTTGTTAGGACTTGTGATTTCATTATAGCAACGCATGGTGTGTTTGTTGATTCTTGTAGTGCAACTCATGCGTTGCTTTGACTTTCCCGCCTTGGTGGGTGTCGGCTTATTCGCCGGCACAACACTTTTAGCAGGTCCATTTTCAGTTTCCCGGTCTTCTTTCAGATCTTTGTCAAGTTGATCGACTTCCTGGTGTCTGCGGATATTTGCATGAGTAGCCGATATTCGAGCATTTAAAGTGAAGGAAGAAATGCAAAGTTGTAGATTGGATTCTGGATTTTTTCCAGCAGATCGTTACTGTCAATGAGAAAGAATACATGGATGGATGTTTTATTTAGCTCGTCGATAGCTTGGATCATTTGGAGCCATGCAATGTTAATTTGTATTAATTTTTCAAATACATATCAGTTTCCTTCAGAAATCCGATCAGATCTCTGATTCCGGTCTGGTCGGGTTTTAAGATCTATTTCATAGGTTTTATCAGGTCGTATTTAACTTTTTTATTTATGTCTATATTGGATTGGAATATGTGTTTGATTGTAAGGGAAGCAATGCATTTTGTACAGTTTGGTGGTGGTTCGTTTTTTAATAAGTGAGAATGTGTGGAGTTGAGTTTCGGATCGTGAAGTGTGTGCATGTTAATCGAACGCCCGGGAATGGTCAACTCGTTCAACGAGCATTATTACGGTAATGTTTCGATCTACTTAATTATTTTGTTGACTGCAAACGAGAGGGACTAGAAATAAAGCGGAGTGTAGTGTTAGAATTAAGACAATAAGTAAAAAATTTGGAGGTCTATGAGAATAATTCTGTAAAATTGGTTGAAGCTAACGAAACGATAAACGACAACCTTGACCGTTTTACTGCCTATAAAGAACCACCAGAGAATGGTGATAAGAAACATAAACAACATTTTTTTTTTTATTATTTTTCTCCCGTGTCTGAAAATGGATGATACGAGGAGCACACCTAAAGTTTTTATAACAATGGATAGCGATGATTATACATCAGGAGACTCGAATAGAGGAAGAGTCGAAGAAAAAGAAGAGCCAATGGGATTATTTAAGAGTAAAAAGCTGATAAGAACACCACAGAAAGAGAAAAACGAAAGAGCAGATAAGACATACAATTTGATAGAAATGATCAGAGAGCTAATGTCAGATCTAAAGGAAATAAAACAAGATCAGAAGAGATACCAACAAGAGTTTGAGGGAACTAAGAAAGGAGAATGAAGTATTGAAAGAGGAAAATAAGATAATTAGAGAAAACATGAGAAGTATGAATTTGAAGATGAGTAGGCTGGAAAAAGACAACGTAAGGAATAATATTGTAATATCGGGAATGAGATTTGAAGCGAATAGCCAACCAGATCTGAGAATGGGTATAGAACATTTTATGGGGAGGAGTACACAAAAGTACAGATTAAAGATGTGATAAAAATAGGAGCAGCTATATACAAGATAGCACTTGGAAACACGGGAGATAAAGAAGCTGTGATGAAAAATAAAAATAAACTGAGCAATTTAAGAGAGAGAGTTTACATAAACAACGACTTAATAAAGGATGAACTGGAAATTCAAAAGAAATTGAAGCATATAGCAGAGAACGAGAGAAAGAATGGAAAAAAGTGTGAAAATAGGATATCAAAAAATCATAATCGAAGGAAGAGAATAGAAATGGGACATTGAGGAAGAAAAACTGAAAGAACACTACGACTATCAAGTCAAAACACTGAGAAAAAGCAAAGAGATAGGTAGATTGAGGACGACCCTGGCAAAGATAAAGGATACGGAAGAAAGGACTAATGAAAGGAATATAAATAAGAAGATAATCAAAGAAATAGATAGGTAGAAAGAAGTGGAAAATAATTATCGAGTTATTAGATTGAGAACACGGAATAATAGGGGTATAAACGGAAAAGAGGAGGATCTGACAGAAGAATAACAAATGTATTATGTAGGAAAGGAAAGGAAATGGATGCGAAAAATTAGAAGGAAAGGTCATAAAAGAAGAAGACAAAATTATGGAGGGAATATTATAAAGAACTATCAGATGAGAATGACATAGCATCCAAAAATCAATATAGGGACATAATACCGGAACAAGATACAGAACTCACACAAACAGAAAAAACTAATACAGAAGAAGCAAAAGAGGCAATCGGCAGTTTAAACAGGATGAAAAGGTATAGTAGAAAAATATGGAAAAAAAATAGAATAACTCAACTCCACGGGCCTTACACTACTAAAAAAAAAGGGGTAGAAAGGCATAAGGATTAAGTAAGTAAGTAAGAGAATGTGTAATGTAGATGTGTCCTATGGCAATTCTTCTCCATGTTACATTCTCTCTGCGGGACAGTGTCGAGAGATGTAAAGGAGGAAAAACCAGTAGGGCGACCTCACACAATTTGTTTAATTCCTCCTACAAATCCCAGTCCAGTTGGAATAGGTTATCAAAGAAGTGCTTAAAGTAGTTCGATAAGTCCTTGGGAGAATTAATGGAGTTCAAAAAAGTACCTGATGAGATGCGAAATTTGGCATTGAGGTCTGCTTTCTCATTTCCATTGATAGCCTTGTGGCTGGGTATCCACAGGAAAAATGAGTAATATGCGTCTGTTGTATCCTATTTGTAGTAAATAGGGATTGAGAAGTTGCCTCAATTTAAAGCTTGTAGTGGACTTAAGGAGTCTATAATTATAAGATACTTTCTGCTAATCTTAGATGTTATGGCCTCCCTAACTGCCATTAGCTTTGCGGAGAATATTGATGTAATCGGGTTTAGCTAAATTTTCTTAATATTATTCCCTGATATCACTGCAGCTCCCGTTCCAGCCAATGAGAAAGAGAGTAGGAGACAATATAGAGCCTTGGGGCACCCCGGTGTTGATTGGTAAGGTGCTAGAGAGAAATCCGTCGACTGCCGCTTGTAAAGAATGCTCTCTCTGAGGAAACCCTAAAGCCATCAACAGAACTTTCCAGATATACCATAAGAGCTTAGCTTACCGAACAATCCATCGTGCCAAACACGGTCGAATGTCTTGGATATATCAAATAGAACCGCTCGAGATTCTCCATAATTGTGTTGTTCCGAACATCTGTTACATAAGTTAGATTTTCCGTTGATCTTTGCTTACGAGAGCCATATTGAAGGTCGCTAATAATATTCAATTCTTCAAGATATTTAAGAAAATGCTGATTGATAGCCTTTTTCGATGACTAAAGAAGGAAAGAGGACAAAAGTTATTCATGAAAAAATATTTCAGATCTATTATAATTTCAGGTAAGAATAAGTAACGAATTTCACTTTCTCAAATGAAGTGAAAAGTAAATTTCCAAATTAAAACCGTACAACATATCGACACCCACTCCTTCTTCTAAAGCGATATCGCTCAAAAACAATAGATTTCAGTTCTGTTTCAATACTATTTTGTTCCAGAATTATGGTACCAACAGATTGACTGGCCGCCAGGTCGACGAGAATGGCGATTTTTCCTGATACCTAAAACGTAAAGAAAGGCAAAAATCACGGATGGTTTTTTTCCATAAATATAATAGTCTTCTTTAGCAAAGGAAATAAAAACGATAATTTTAGCTCCAATGTCAGAGGTGAGTAAGTTTCGGTCAGGTTAACAGTTTGTATTTCTAAAATTTGTTCGATAATCAACTTAGCATTTTTTAGGTTACTCTAAAATCAGATCTAAATCCCTTCTGCCTACTATTTGTGTTAAAATTGGAAATAGTGAAAGAACGCACTGAAATAGGAGTATATTATGATATATAGGCAACCATCTTTCTACCCCCTACCCTATTTCTTTTACTTCATATATCTTTTACTATAAATAATTATCTAGAATCTTTTAAATCATCGCAACCAAAAACCGGGCAAAATTATAATAATAATATTGAAACTATACGATATTCAATATATCCCACTCCTTTTATCCTCTTCCTCTATTAACATTAAAAATGACGAAAAAATAATGTAATTTTTAGATCCCTTGATTCAAAGAACCCTAAAAAAGACTTATAACGCGATCGATACAAAATCACTCTTGTAAGTCCCTTTCCCACCACATTCGTTTGCATAATTATTTATAGTAAATAAGTATGTTTAAAGCTGATTATTACAGCCAAAATCTGGAAAAATTCCCATGATATTATTAAAACTATACCATATTTGACCTCTCCATCTCTTTCTCATTCTCCCCCCATTAAAATTGAAAGTAATATAAAAATAACTTAATTCTCAGATTCCTCTACTTAAAAAACCCTGAAAAAGGTCTTAACATCGTATATAAGGAGCAATCCTTTTCTCCCCCTACCCGACTCCTCCAGCCCCTTACATATTATAAATAACATGCTTAAAATTTGTCCCAAATACCTGTAAAATATTTTCAAATGCCGTTTCAATTCTATAATATTAAACAGCCCCATTTCAGTCTTATCCTGAGTTAAAATTGTAAGTAATGAAAAAACAACCTAATTTTTTAATTTTCCTACTTCAAAGACCCTAAAAAGGACATATAACACGATATACTCGAATCAATTCCTGTAATCTCCTCTGCCACCTCTTTTTATCCCTTATATGTTTTACTATAAATTTTTAGGCAACAAAAAAAAAACAGAAAAACTTCTAATAAATAATATTAAATAGCACAAAAATAATAATGTAGTCATACGTCGCAAAGAAGGTTTATTTTTATTTACACATCAAGCGAATTGGTCATTTTGAAAAAGGGTCATCTCTCTTTTTCAAATTTGTCAGGAAAAACAAAAAACTCTTAAACTTCTATGCATTATTAGTTAGGGTAACATAGCTTTTTTTTTATGTCTAAAAGGTGTCAATCCTGATGCCAAAATATCTTTTTAATCTTTTATTTTTTCTCTAGAGGAGATGACCCCTTTTTCAAAATGAACTAGGTTTTTCATAAACAAAGTCCAATTTATTTTTTTAAAAAACTGTGTTTTGACAATTTAAAATAGTAAAAAGAGTTAAAATTGGATTAAAGAAGATAGTTAAAACTCTTCTGTATTTTGACAATTTACATACTTACTTACTTAAATCCTTATGTCTTTCTACCCCTTTAGAGGTGTAAGGCCCGTGGAGTTGACTTCTTCTATATTTGTCTTTTCCATATTTCCTTCCACCTCTTTTTATCCTGTGTGGCTCGTCTTGCGTGTAAAAAAAGTTTAAAATTGGATTAAAGAAAATAGTTTAAAACTCTTCTGTATTTTGACAATTTACATACTTACTTACTTAATCCTTATGTCTTTCTACCCCTTTAGGGGTGTAAGGCCCGTGGAGTGGACTTCTTCTGTATTTGTCTTTTCCATATTTCCTTCCACCTCTTTTTTTATCCTGTGTGGCTCGTCTTGCGTGTTCCCACTCTATTCCTGTTTTGTCCACTGCCTCTCTAACATCCCCTAACCATGCCCTTCTAGGTCGGTCTCTTGTTCTTTCCTTGCTCACTCTGGCTTCAAACACTTCTAACTATTCTTTGTTCAGACATCCTTTTGACGTGACCATACCATATTAGTTGTGCTTCCTCAACCTTTTCCTCCATTGGTTTCAGGCTCAAATTCTTTCTGAGTTGTATATTCCTAACCCTGTCCATCCTTGTTTTGTCCTCTATTTTCTTTATAAATCTCATTTCTATAGCCGCTATTTTTCCTTTCTATCTTTGTATTATTGTCCATGTTTCTCCTCCATATAAAAGTATTGGTGTTGCAACCTTCTCGAATACTTGGGCTTTAATATTTTTTGGTATCTTTTTCTTTCCTAGGAATGTATTCTTTATACTATTAAATAATCTGCCTCCTTTTATTATTCTCTCCTTGATCTCCTCTTCCATCCTTCCATCCTCCGTTATTGTTAATACCAAATATTTAAACTTCTCCACTTGGTCCAGCCTTTCCTCTCCTATCTTTATTTCATGTTGTCGCTTTTGCTTTTTATCATAGTCTTATTAATTTTCATGTTTATTTTTTCCATTTGTTCCTATGTTCCTATTAAGCGTTTCCTCGTCTTTTGCTATAATAACCATATCATCCCCATAGCATAGTTCTGATATTTCTATCTTTTTCATCTTCCAATAGCCTATCTGGTATGGTCTTACTCCTTTCTTCTTTGCTTCTTTTATTGCTTCATACAGAACTATTGAGAAAAGCATGGGGCTCAGGATGCATCCCTGCCTAAGGCCCATAGTGGTATCAAATATATCAGATCTGTCTTGTCTTGTTCTTACATAATTTGTAGATTCTTTGTATAAACTCTGTACGCCATTTATTATTATTCCTGGTATTTCTCTTTTTCTCAGTGATTCCCATATGTCTTCTCTTTTAATCTTGTCGAAAGCCTTTTGTAGGTCTATAAAACCCAAGTGAATTTCCCTATCTTCTCCTATTGCTTTTTCTCATAATTGCCTCACTATAAATATTGCATCATTCACCCCCTCTACCTGGCCGAAAGCCAAAGTGCGTTTCTTCCAATGTATGCTCAAGTTTCTTTCTTAATGTTTTTTTAGTATACTAGTACATACTTTTGACACAGTGCTAGGTAGAGTTATCCCTCTGTAGATTGGCAGTTTAAAATAGTAAAAAAAGTTAAAATTGGATTAAAAAAGATAGTTAAAACTCTTCTGGCTGTTCTTCCGCTGTTGTTGTAGTGAACCACTCGTCAATTTCATCCCAGAAAACTTTCTTGCCGTTAAGAAAGTACTGATATAGTTTCTTGTTACCTTGCATTTTTTTTTATAATAATTAGAAGTTTTTCTTGATAAGCAGAGTTGCTTTCAGGTGATGATATGAATAGCTGGGAGCTCCTGATGCATGCTTTCTATAGAAAAAAAAAAAAAAACGGTATTGCACAAGACTATCGATATAAGGCTTGGCAACAGCCACTCTTGTCTCTTCACTCATAAAAACCAATTCGTAAAACTAGTAAATATTTTCAAATGCTGTTTAAATTCTATAATTTTATACAGCCCCCGCCCCTTTCAGTCCCATCCTGGATAAAAATTGCAAACAATGAAAAAAAAAAAAACCAAATTTTTGAATTTTTCGACTTTAAAAACCCTAAAAGGACATATAACACGATATACACGAATCAACCCCTGTAATCTCCTATGCCACCCCTTTTATCACTTATATATTTCTTATGTGTTTTAGGCATAAAACGGCAACAAAAAACAGAAAAGTTTTCGATCTTCACTGAAAATTGATGACTTTGATTTTTTTTTTTTATAAACCAGATAAATTATTAAAGGTCGTGATAATTTTCATTCAATCTACACCTTGTGGAGAGTATTCCAAAATTTTTTCAAAATTTCTTGATCAGTACTTTTCGAAATAAGGGAGGGACAGCAATTTTTCATAATCTAATAAAAAGTATGCGCAGGTATTACATTTTATATATTTTTGAACTCGCAAATACAAGCTTTTATTTGACGCCCCACTCGATGACCTGGTATTTTTTTTTTTTACTTCCCCCAAAACTAACCCCTTAAATCAAAATTTAACTTTCAAAACTACACGGTTATGATGAGGCCATCAATTTCTATATTAGTGCCAAATATCAGCTTTCTGTGTCAAATAATTTCGGAAAAAATCGGGTGTGACAGTCGAACAGGCAGACAGACAGATAGACAGACAGACAGACATCGAAGTGTTCTTATAAGTATTCCTTACGGAGCACTCAAAATGAAATGATCACCGCTCTACAAGTACTGTATTCACCAGATATGGCGCTGGGTGACCTTTTCCCCTTTCCCAAGCTGAAATTGCCACCCTGTGGACGCCATTTTGAATTTATAAAAGCTATAAAGATAATTCGCTGACTACCTCGAAAGCAGTACCGAAAATCAAGTAAAGCAAGTGTTTTAAAATGTTACCGTAGCTGGATGACCCACGGCTGTCCGTGTCCTGATGTGAAGGCCTCGGACGTCTCTAAACAGGCTGCGTTCGGTAGTGGCAAGATTCGAATCCAACAGATACCAATGGAGTTTCCCTTGTAAAATGACTCTATGCAATTGTGGTAGAGAACAAACGTCCGCACATCTCATAAAATGCCAACTACTCCCAGAAGGCTGTACGGTACAGGGTTTGATAGAAGCAACACCGAAGGCTTTAGACGTGGTTAAATTCTGGTTAAAAATAGTTTAATCTCTCGCTGATATATATTTGCGGTACTGTGATATATTATATGTATTTTATATATATTCTTCATTGTAGTTTGGTATACTGGAAGTGTTCATATACATTTTTTTAAATTTTCTTATATTTATTGTATTTTTGTATAATTGTGTAGTATATTACTAGGAAAGGACATCCAAACAGCAGAAATTTCTTGAAGAGTGAGTCTTCGTTGGGCAGCTTTTGCTAAACTCGGGTTTATTTTCAGATCACGAGATATCCTTGTAAACCTCAAAAGAAAAACGTACGAGTCGTGTATACTGCCAGTTCTCTCGTACGGTCTTCAAACGATGTCGCTAACTCGTAAATCAATAAACAGACTTCGAGTGGCACAGCGTGCAATGGGAGAGCTTATGCTTGGAGTAAGTTTGAGAGATAGAATCCCAAATGAGGAAATCCGGAGAAGAACAGGGCTGACGGATGCTCTGAAAAGAGCGGCTCAACTAAAGTAGAGACAGGCTGGCCACGTAGCGAGAGAGAACAACGACAGATGGGCCTGCAAGCTTACAGTGTGTTGGCCAATGGAGAATAAGAGGAGTGTAAAAGAAGATCTAAAAAAAGGTAGCGAGATGACATCCAGAATATCGCAGGAAAAAAATTTAAACAGAACCGCTCTGAGCAGTAAAAGGTGAAAATATTTGGAAGATGCCTACATCCATGAATGAGTGAGAGCATGCTGAAAAGAAGAAGAAGTGTAGTATATATGCTATATTTGTACTTTGTAAAGATGCTTCTGACACAAATAAATTAATAGACATAGCTGGGTTGCAGTGGGAGGAGATTACTTTGGGATGAAAAAAATTCATTCGAATAATATATCATATATTTCCTGTGTTATTTAATGAATGTCCTTAATTTTTAAAAATTGCAATGAAATACTGCTAATAAAATCGAATAAATGGTAAATTTCAACCACTTTTAGCTCAATTGTGATACCTGCGCCGCTGTAAAAAAATTATTAATACAATCAAGACACAAAAATAAAACTAAAAACGTCATTTAATCCGCTGCGTATTAATAAATCGCGATAAATACCGGCCATTAAGTGACAAATGTTCGGGTATCTCCGCGAGACAATATTACATTACTTAAGCGGACGGCGACTAATGGGCCCTATTGTGCGGGGCTACCGTTCGACTTGGGAGGCACTGCACCCCGTCGAGGGGGCATTTTTTAGTCTGTCTTCGAGCCCGGCCCTGATACGGACGAGGTCGCAGTCGATAACAATGTATATTTTATTTATTATTGTTGTCGAGGTTAAGGCAGCCACACATGTTGAGACTCATACTTAAACTTCGTCTGTATGAGCATAAGGCAAGAATACTACCGACCGGTATCCCTACTATCAGTAACATCGGAAAGTTATGGAAAGGGCAGCATTTTCCAAAATATCTAAAAGGATTCAATATTATGAGCGGCCATCAATATGGCTTTCGTAAGCAATGGTCAACAGGAGATCTTCTAACTTATGTAATACATGCTGGAAACAAAGTAAAAAAAATTGACATTGACACAAAGAATTGGAGCCGGCTTCAAAAGTTATCTTTTTATAAAGAAATCATAATAATAAATAATAGCTGTTTTCAACATTTGTTTATACTAATTCCGTATATATATATAACTGAATCGTCAAATTAAAGCAATATCTTATCTTAGAGGTATTTCAAAAACATTATTTTTTACTTTATAGTGGCAAAATTTCGTGTGCTGATTTTTGAAGTCGGTTTTTTTTTTTTGTTAAAAATTTCTTTAAGCAAAAATTTCTAGTAAAAATCCAATTTTTCAATTTTTTCAACATAAAAATGCTGTATAATGAGAGTCAAGAAATATATATACATTATATGTATATACAGTGTGTCCCAAAAATGTGTATACAATTGGAGAAAAAGTTTATCTTACATATTACGAAAAAATTTATTTTTGATAAAAAGTTCTGCATTACATGGAAATCCATAATCAAGCATCTAGTTCCTTCACTAGTGTTAATGGCAGGGTGTTGTGGAGGCGGACCCCTGTCGTACAAACATCTACAGCACTACCACAACAACAACAACCACACAGACGATCCAAACAACCGCCTCAGCCGAAACTACTCCCGATAGTTTTACTAGATCCGACATTGTAGGTGATGGAAATTGCCTTGTCCGGGCAGTTAGCTTACACTTATATGGCCACAAAAATCATCATGAAAGACTCCGAGAGGTTGCTCTAAGATATATACAACAAAATTGGTCGGAACTTCCCACATTTTCATTAATTGGGGACGCCGATAAGAAAGACTTCAACAACTACTATAACTATATGAAGAAAAATGGCACCTATGGAACGAGCCTAGAGATACTTGCCCTCTCGGAAACCCAAAATATCTATCTTCTCAAAACAACCAAGAACAAGAGATACAAAAATAAATTTTAGGGGCAGACCAACAATAATAAGCACAAGAAAACACCGAAATTATTTATCTTCTACTAACAGGCAACCCAATGTCGGGACCCTTTGAATCAACGAACACACCATGCGTTGCTATAATGAAATCACAAGTCCTAACAAAGAAATCACTGAGAAGAGAATCACTCGCCGCCTGGACCCACCATCATCAATCCTAAGCGCAACCGACGAAGTAATTAATCAGGAACTCCCGCAACGACAAAGAAATCCTACTGCTCCCATGTTTGGGGCTCCGCTCCCAAACATACACTGTATTTGTTGGATTCTGTTCAGAGAAAGAGCTGTTCGTCTGATTGGAGACCCGGAACTGACCGGCGGCCTTGATTCGCTGGAACATCGACGAACGGTTGGCGACTTGAGTTTGTTCTACAAGTATTTTCATGGAAAGTGTTCGAAGGATGTAACCCGCTTAATTCCTCCCAAAGCGATGCATGTTAAAAATGCACGTCGCGCTGGTGCTTCACATCCGTATGAGGTTCAGCTTGTTACTCTGGGTACAACGCTTTTCAAGCAGTCTTTTATATGGAGAACATCATCCCTTTGGAATCAGTTTACCCAGCGCTGTGTTTCCCACCAAGTACAATTTACAGCGATTCAAGAACAACATGAATCGCTTTTTCCGCACACGTGCCGCTCCTGGAGCGCTTTAAGGACTTCCCTGCACCCATAAAAAAAAATCAAAAGTTTAAAATATTTGATGGTATACAGGGAAAGTAAAAAATAATGATTTATCATGAAGAGTAAAATGTGTTTAAATTTAAATACAGAGCAAAATATTAAATGAAAACGTTAATGAACCTGAACTAAATAAAAACCGGTCAAGTGCAAGTTGAACTTGCACAATTAGTGTTCCGTACGTTGACTGTTTTTAAAATAAAAATTTTTGTTAGGGTGGTATAAAATGATCAGTGACTTCACAAAACACTCCCCAAATAATTTTCAACAAAGTTTGTTTCCAATCGATACTGAAAACTGGTGACCTTGAAATTTTGTTTTTTTTATATACCAAATAAATTATTAAAGGTAATGCACTCGTGATAAATTTCGTTTTAATCTACACCCCGTGGAGAATACTCCAGAATTTTTTTTCAAAATTTTTTGATCAGTACTTTTCTAGATAAGGTAGGGGACAGCGATTTTTCGCGATTTTTATAAGTAAAACGAAGAAAAATGTGCGCAAGTATTACATTATATATATATTTTTTACTCGTGTTTTCACAAGCTTTCATTTTACACCACACTCGATGACCTAGTAAAAAATTTTTTTTTTACTTCCGATTTCACCCCCTCAAAACGAACCCCTTGGGTCAAAATTTATGTTACGGTGGTATAAAATGATCAGTGACTTCACAAAACACACCCCAAATGAGTTTTCAACAAAGTTTCTTTCCAATCTTTACTGAAATCTGATGACCTTCAAATTTTTGTTTTTTTTTAAATACCAGAAAAAATTATTAAAGGTGATAATTTTCGTTCAATTTACACCCCGTGGAGAATATTCCGGAATTTTTTCAAAATTTTTTGTAAGTTTTTCGCGATTTTTTTAAAAATAATACAAAGAAAAGTGCGCGCAAGTATTACATTATATATACATTTTTTACTCCTGTTTTCACAAGCTCTCATTTGACACCACACTCGATTACCTAGTAAAATTTTTTTTTTTTCATTTCCGATTTCACTCCCCAAAACTAACCCCTTAAGTCAAAATTTAACTCTTAAAACTACATGGCTCTGATGAGGCCATCAATTCCTATATTAAAACCAAATTTCAACTTTCTATGTCAAATAGTTTCGGAGAAAATCGGGTGTGACAGACAGACAGACAGACAGACAGACAGACAGACAGACAGACAGACAGGCAGGCAGGCAGGCAGGCAGGCAGGCAGACAGACAGACAGACAGACACCGAAGTGATCTTATAAGTGTTCCGTACGGAACACTAAAAATGATGCTCAAGTTTAGATTTGTGGCCTTTCTAGTTAAAAATTCAAAAAAATTCCAGTAAACACATCAGTAATTGTTGGATTATTTACTGAATAAAAAAAAAACGAAATCACTATAAATTTTAGGCTGAAAATACATAAACAAATCTTTGGAAATACCTAACAACTGTCAATAAACTTCAAAGCTAACGTCAGTCTGTATTTGCAATAATTAGAAATGCCAGTAAAATTGAGTGTTGAAGATAAAATTGAAATTGTTCTCACAGTTGGAGATAATCCTAAAACTTTTAGAGAAGCAGCAGAAATCTATAATAATAGACACCCTAATAAAACTGTACACTTCACAACTGTAGGATATCTAATAAATAAATTCAAGATTTATGGAAGTGCTGAAAATAAATTTAAAAAGAACTTCGGGCATAGGTTTCAAATGAAGATAATCAAAATCAAGTAATGCTGTCGATACTAGAAAAGCCAAAAGATTCACTTCGGAAAAGATCAGCTTTATTGAATGTGAGTAAAACTATAGTTGCGAGAATTTTAAGATCAAATAAATTTAAATCATGCACACCTCAATTTACCCATACTTTAAAAGCAGGAGATTTTGAACGAAGACTTGAATTTTGTGCTTGGTTTCAAGGAGAGTTGGAAGATTTATGGGAAGACACATACTTTTCTCTGACGAAGCGACATTTACGTCTAATAGGACAGTAAGTTCTCATAACTATCGCTGGTGAAGCGATGTCGATCCTAACTTTAATATCCAAACTCGATATCAATATCAAAACCAATGTATGGTGTGGAATTTTTAAAAATAGAATAGTTGGACCACTCTGTTTTCGAAATAATATGAATGCTGAACGTTACCTAGAATTTTTAAATAATGAGTTCCCTGAGTTTATTAATCCCCTGCCAATAATTGAAAGACAACGTATATGGTATCAACAAGATGGTGCATCACGTCACAGTACGCGAAATATTTATTTATTTATTTATTTATTGTTACAAGCCCAACAATATAATTAATTAATAGGGCCGATCATACAATCATTAAACAATACTAATACATATCACAAAATCTTCGAGATTATATCCTCCGCATTTTTAACGATAGAATCACAGGGAGGTATGTGTAGTTTACTTGGCCCCCAAGGTCTCCGGACATCACCCCTCTAAACTTTTTTTTATGGGGCTACTTAAAAGAAAAGGTTTATCTTAAAAGGCCATTTCAAGATGTTGCTCATCTTGAGAGAGTCATTAGGGAAACATGTGAAGCTATATCTCCTGACGTAATTAGAAATGTAATAAAAGATTTTTCGCGGAGAACAATAACCTGTTTAGAAAGGGACGGTGGATACATTGAAGCATTTGTGCAATAAAGTTAGAATTAATCCATATATTTAGTTGTTATTTTATGTACGTAGTAAGTAATTTCAAAATAAAATGACATTAGCACAAATTTATTATGGATGTAATTATTACAAAGCAGATAAAAGTTTAACAAATTTTTAAACAAAAATGACGCAATCAAAATCGGTACACTATTTTTTAATTAATTTCGTTTTCTTTTATTCAATAAATAATCAGACGATTACTGATGTAATGAAAGGCTGATTTTATCAAATTTCCACTTTATTTAGTTTCACTGAAACTGTATGACGCGTTTCGCTATACTATAGCTTCTTCTGATACATTATTTTGTATCAGAAGAAGCTATAGTATAGCGAAACTCGTCATACAGTTTCAGTAAAACTAAATAAAAGTGGAAATTTGACAAAATCAGTCTCATTACATTCGTTATGAATTTCCATCAGGTAACAGCCACAACAATTCAATGACGATTACTGAGATGTTTACTGGAGTTTTTTTTTAATTTTTAACTAGGAAGGCCACAAATCTAAACGTGAGCATGATTGTTTAGTTCCTGTTAACATTTTCAATTAATATTTTGCTCTGTATTTAAATTTAAACACACTTTACTCTTCATTATAAATCATTATTTTTTATTTCCCCCGTATACCATCAAATATTTTATACTTTTGATGCTTGATTATGAATTTCCATGTGATACAGAACTTTTTATCAAGAATGATTTTTTTTGTAATATGTATGATAAACATTTTCTCCATTTGTATAAAAGTTTTTTGGGACACACTGTATATTAAAACAAACATTTAAAAAAAAATTTATCAAAATCGCCACTGTTCTTGAGCATTAAGAAGTTTCAACGATTTTCCTCTTCATTGGTTCAAACTACAGGGTGGCCCAAAATTACCGAAGGGGTTTGAATTCCTTATAACTTTTTTTTATTATAATTTTGTTTTTTATTTCTTTTCAGTATTTTGTAAAGAAGACTTGGGGAATTTTAAATGGAAACAGTACACAATTGAACAACGTGCCCAAATCGTTGAACTTTATTTCTCAAATCAACGGTCCATTGTTTTGACTCAGCGTGCATATCGTCGTTATTTTAATGTGCGGGTTGGACCCTCAGAGTCAACAATAACCGTCTGGTTGCAAATTTTCGTCAACAAGGGGCAGTAAGGAACCTTCCTGGTGCCGGCAGACGACGAACGATGCACACGGGTGACAATATTGAACGGGGTACAGGAGAGTATTCAGGAAGATGGAGAAACATCAACCAGGAGACGTTCGACACAACTTGGCCTCTCACGAGGGTCGCTGCAGAGAATTTTGCATACAATAAGAATGTTTCCATACAAAATTCAGCTTGTCCAAGAATTGAAACCGACAGATTACCAACAACGACTTGATTATGCAATTTATTTCCAGCAAAAAGCAGAAATAAAATCATGATTTTATTCATAATTTAATTATGAGCGACGAAGCCCATTTCCAATTAAATGGGTTCGTTAATAGGCAAAACTGCAGGATATGGGCTACGGAAAATCCAAGAGTAGTTCAACAGCGACAATTACACCCACTTAAGTGTACTGTTTGGTGCGGTGTTTCGTCGGAAAGGATAATTGGCCCATATTTTTTTGAAAATGAACACGGTGTCGCCGTTTCCATCACTGGTGTTCGATATCGGACAATGTTGGAAAATTTTTTAAGGCCAGCCGTGGAAAACCATCCGCAAGTATGGTTCCAACAGGATGGAGCCACAGCGCACACTGCGAGGGACACGATGGCTCTTTTACGCGACATCTTTGGTGAACGATTTAACCACCCGGATTTAACCGCTCCAGACTTTTTCCTTTGGGGTTATTTGAAAGGAAAAGTCTATATTAAAAAACCTAGAACCATCCAGCAATTAAAAAACAATATACGCGACGAAATCAACAAACATAACACCTGAAGTTTTGCGAAAGGTTATGGAAAATGTTTTGGAAAGAGCACGAATATGCGAAGCAGAAAATGGCCACCACTTGCGTGATATAATTTTTCATAATTAAATTAAAAATATTCTCCATTAATATACTGTATTTTTTTAAAAAAAAAAAAATTATAATTATGTCTTAAATAAAAAGTTATAATGAACTCAAACCCTTCGGTAATTTTGGGCCACCCTGTACTACTGCGGCGATAACTTCGGCTTCGTGTTCGTAAGGGCTCTTTTTCTGTTCTTACAGTTCTATTTAATAGTAATAAGAAGTAATAACAAATTCTTGTTTCTTAACCGCTCTACCTCCGACACCAATTATGTAAATCTAACCAGCTCGAGTCCGCACACTTTTCTTACATTCCGGAGTTGTGTTGAATTCCGGGGCGCAAGGCCAGTTTCCGGACTCCCGGAAACCGGCTAAATACTCCGGACTCCGGCGTTTGCATGTTACTACCGGAATAAATATACACGTTTATGTAGTTACTTCTATATGGATATATCTGGATGTGGGGATGTGGTTTAAGACCACGAAAATATTTAGTAAAATAACGGTAATTTTATATAAACTCATTGATAATAATAATAGAATCAAAAGTGAGAAAACAATACTACGTGAATGTGGCTTATAGCGATTCTTTGATTTGGTGCCTAATTACAGTGGCAAGGGTATTTGAACGAACTGTTGGAAAATAAGAGTTTCCAACTGCTTTTGTGTCAAACTTGAGACCTGAAATGATTCAAATGCTTGAAAGAAAGCTTACGTATCCTATATTCCAGTCGCACAGTGATTCGGCAAGAACATGCTAGCGGGACAATATTCATGACGTAATTTCCAGAACTACTGATAACGACTTGTAAACAACCCCCCCCCCCCATTTAACGAATTCCAAGAATTAATTTGTTTATCACCTCATAAAGGTATCTTATCAGGGGGTCAAAGTAACCCTTATAAGAGAGGTCATTTTCATTTGCAAATCAGTTTTTTTCTTTTTTTTTTTTTTTTTTTTTGCATTTTTATGCACACTTATGATAACATATTTTAAAATTGGTAGCAAAGTGAAACGAGTTTTTTTTGTGATGGAATATTCTGTTGAAGGTATGTACTCTATTATGACTTATATTTTTTATAAAAAATATGTATACTTCTGGTGTAATATCAATTTGTAAATATATAGATAAATCCAGCAAATTTTACATTAATTGTAAACTTTAAAAGTAGCAACTTTTTTTATCCACATATATCCACCTAGATTTTCTATATGTACGAGGCTGGTTTGAAAAGTCCGTGCAAAAATAAAAACTACTTATGTGTTTGGGGGTAAACCTTTTTTTTTTTCGACATAGTCTCCTTTTAGGCTTATACACTTCGTCCAACGATGTTCTAGTTTGTTGATCCCTTCCGAATAATAGGATTTGTCCAAGTCTGCAAAATATCCATTAGTGTCTGCAATCACCTCCTCGTTTGAATAAAATCTTTGTCCGCCAGCCATTTCTTCAAATTGGGAACAAATAGTAGTCCGAGGGAGCTAAGTCTGGAGAATAGGGGGGGATGTGAAACGAGTTGGAATCCTATTTCCATTAATTTTGCGACCACAACTGCTGAGGTGTGTGCTGGTGCGTTGTCGTGATGGAAAAGGACTTTCTTGTGGGCCAATTGCGGGCGTTTTTCTTGCAGCTCGGTTTTCAAACGGTCCAATAACGATGAATAATATTCACCTGTAATAGTTTTACCCTTTTCCAGATAGTCGATGAGGATTATCCCTTGCGAATCCCAAAAGACAGTCGCCATAACCTTTCCGGCCGAAGGAAGGGGTCTTCGCCTTTTTTGGTGCAGATTCCCCCTTGGTAACCCATTGTTTAGATTGTTGTTTGGTCTCAGGGGTATAGTAATGTATCCATGTTTCATCCACAGTGACGAAACGACGCTTAAAGTCCTCCGGATTCTTCTGGAACAGCTGCAAACCATCCTTGCAACACTTTACACGATTTCGTTTTTGGTCAAGCTTGAGCAATCGCGGCACCCATCTTGCGGATAGCTTTCTCATGTCCAAATGTTTATGCAAAATATTATGTACCCGTTCAGTCGAGATGCCCACAGCACTAGCAATCTCACGCACCTTAACTCTTCTGTCATCCATCACCATATTATGGATTTGATCAATGATTTCTGGAGTCGTAACCTCCACAGGCCGTCCAGAACGTTCAGCGTCACTTGTGCCCATATGGCCAGTCCGAAAATTTTGAAACCACTTATAAACTGTTCTAATCGAAGGTGCAGAGTCACCATAATGTTTACAAAGCTTCTCTTTAGTCTCCTGAGGCATTTTGCCTTTCATAAAGTAATGTTTAATCACCACACGAAATTCTTTTTGGTCCATTTCTTGAAAATCACTCGACTTTCTTGATTCACACGAATGCCAAACACAAAGAAATAGACCAATATGGCTGAAACTTGGTGTGCGTTCTTTCAAGAGATGCTACTAACTAAATATGACCTCGATACGCGCCGGTGGTGCCATCTCTCGGACTTTGCACGGACTTTTCAAACCAGCCTCGTAATACCTACAACATTCAGGCACAGATTCATATATATTATAGACCCCGAAAAGGCCCGAAAGTAAAATTATTTTATTTTTTTCAGAACGAGTCGTGACTATGACGAAAATGGAGTTTTTTGAAGAACGGCTAAAACAGTGGCATTTTTTATTATAGAAGTAAAAAATTCAATATGTCTGATGTTTCTGACGATTCTCTAAAACGACTCAAAATGAAAATATCAAGCCTTTCAGCAAAATTCAATCAAAAGTGGACTTCTTTAAAGTGTAACAAAGAAATGTTTCTCATCAAACATAAAGATTGGTTAGAGGGATCCGGAATCAAAATAAAGATGTGTGTTAACCAGCCGTGCACTTCAACATCATCAGCGGCTCTTTCCGTAGGGCGACCCAGAAAATCATTTGAAGACTCATCAACGAAAACGAAGAGACGGAGAGTAGAAGATCTTTTGGAATCGCGAAGTGCAAGTGAGCTTATTACAGCAGCTGAGTTAGCTACTCGAAAAGAAGGACATCGAAGTGTTGCTAAACAAATCCATAACGTCGCGGTCAGTGAAACTAGAGAAAAGAATAAGTGTTCTGAACAAAGTCGGCAGTTAACACCAGACGAAGCTTTAGCTTATTATGTGGACTCGAAATCGACTTCTCACTCATATAAACAAACAAGAAAATGGTCAATGAAAGCGGGACATCAAGTGTATCCATCGTTTTATAGTTTAGGTAAGTCCAAAGCTTCTTGTTGTCCTTCTGACGAATATATTTCTGTGACTGAATCTCGAGCTGAAATTAAACTTCACGCGATTTTGGATTAAAACGGCTGAACGATTAGTTAAAGCTCAGACGGAAGTCATTAGAAGTGTGTTACCTCGTTCATATTATACGTTGGCAAGCAAATGGGGCTGTGATGGGAGTTCGGGGCATAGCACGTATAAGCAGAAATTTGAGAACACTAACGCTACAGACGAATTTTTGTTCGTATACTCATTTGTCCCTTTGAGACTGCTTGATGGCGAAACTGTGATCTGGAAAAATCCAAAACCTTCCTCTACTTTATATTGCCGTCCTATTAAGTTTATTTTTGCCAAGGAGACAAAAGAGTTTACGAAAGAAGAAACTTCTAAAATTTTAGATGTAGTAAGTCAGCTTCTTCCAACATTATGTAACGTTGCTGGATCTCAAATCTCTGTTAAACACGATTTGTTGTTGACAATGACTGATGGCAAAGTGTGCAATGCCTTAACAGACACGAGTTCAACACAAAAGTGTTATATTTGCGGTGCCCCACCCCGTCTACTATGAACGAGGAGTCAAAGAAATATCCCAGCAACGAAGAACGCCTTGCATTTGGTTTATCTACTTTACATGCATGGATCCGCACGTTTGAATGTTTGCTTCACATCAGCTATCGTTTAGAAATAAAAAAGTGGCAAGTCAGGGGAGATAACGACAAAGCTATTGTGAAGCAACGCTCACAAGACATACAAAAAGTGTTTAAAGATCGTATGGGTCTCATTGTAGATAAACCAAAACCTGGATATGGTAATACAAACGATGGAAACACAGCACGTAGATTTTTTTCCAAAGCTGAATTGAGCAGCGAAATTACAGGATTAGACGTAAACCTTATTCGTAGATTTCATGTAATTTTAAGAACTTTGTCATCGAGATATGACATAAATTATATAGAACTCGAAAAGTTTTGTGTTGATACTAGAAAATTATACCTTAATCTGTATTCGTGGTATTCCATGCCCGTTACTGTGCATAAAATTCTTGTACACAGCGCGGAAGTTATAAAGTCTTTTCTTCTTCCCATTGGACAACTCTCCGAAGAAGCCCAGGAGGCAAGAAATAAAGACTGTCGTAGATTCCGTGAACGGCACACCAGGAAGTGGTCACGTATTGCCACAAATACAGATCTTTTGAGAATGCTTTTAATTACGTCTGATCCTGTTATCAACTCGTATAGAGAGTTACCGCGAAGAAAATTTACTTCTTTGCCATCGGAGGTTCTGCAGTTGATCATCCCACCTTCATTGCCATCCGAAACACCATCGGTAAGTCATCATCACGAATTAAATGAGGAGGATTATTTACTCTCTGAATATTCTACTGAATGGAAGAGCGGTGATGACGACTCATCTGATGGTGATTAGTAGGTTTAAGTATTTTTTTATTGTAATTATTATTCTTATTTTATTGTGTGTTGTAGTTGCTTATAATTCATGCCTTAATATATAAGTTATTTAATATTATATTTCTTTTACTTATACACCTTGTTATTGTAAATAATTGATATATAGATACTGTTATTGTACTAATTTATTTTAAAAGAAATAATATTTTGTAAATTAATAAATGTGGGTACTATCATTATGATTTTTATTTTGTTCCTAGAAATTTCTTTGTAAACAAACATGATTGTGCTTTTCACACATAATGAGTAGGTAGACGTATGTAGCTAATTAAAGAACAATTAGCGACAATAGTGAACAAATGAGACACATTAGTAAACCACTACCGTCTTGCAGCTACATATTTCGATTAATATACATACAGTACACATTTTTTAAAACTTTTTTTTTCTTAAAATAGCTTAAAATACCTGGAATATACATAAACAATTGAAATAACTGAAGAAATAATATTGTCCCGCTAGCTTGTACTACTGGAGACACTGTGAGTCGATAGCACTTCATTCATGAATATTAGGACTTTGATTTTAATTTTTTTAAAATATTACCACTTTTATATTTCACATTTAAAAATTAAACCTTAAGTGCCTAAAAACACTATGCGATTGCAACAAGATTTGTCACAAATCGCATTCAAAGTTAAGACCAGTTAAATTTAATAATAAATATTAATAATTAAATAAAGGGACACAAAATATAATATCACATAAGACATCAGACAGTACAGAAACTCAAAAATAGAAGAAACTTTGAAAGAAGGAACAAGTTTGAAACGCCTAAACAAACAAATGAATGAAGGGAGACATCATATCATAAAAATTATAAATAACAATAACCAAAAGATCGCACAAATCAAAGAGATAAAGGAAGTTACAGAGAAATATTATCAAACACTGTATGACACGAAAATATCGTCACCGCCAGTGAAAGAAAAAGGAAATAGACTGAGAGTAAGAATTATAACATATAGATTAACGAACAAATTAGACAGTTATCAACCAAATGAACAAACAGGATTTAGACGGGGGTATAGCACCTTGGACCATCTTCAATTAGATTACTATTGGAAGAAGCAAATGAATAAAGGTAACCTTGTGAATAGCAATGGTTGACTACGAAAAAGCATTCGATTCAGTGGAGATATGGGCAGTCCTTAACGCCTTAAGTAACAGCAGAGTCGATGAAACATACACAACTCTTTTTGAATACATATACATAAATGCCACTTCCCAAATAATGCTTGAAAAAAAAACGAATAAAATCAAAATTGAAAGAGGAATTAGAAAAGGCGACTCGATATCGCCAAAACTGTTCACATTGGCTCTAGAAGACATGGTCAAATCATTAAAGTGGAAAAATAAAGGAATACTAATGGACGGTGAACGACTAAATCACTTAAGGTTCGCAGATGATGTCACTCTGATCGCCAACACAAAAGAAGAATTAGAAGAAATGCTGATGGAGTAACAAGCTGAACCTCACACGGATGTGAAGTATTAGCGCGACGTGTACTTCTAACATGCACCGCTCTGGGAGGAATTAAGCGGGCCACATCCCTCGAACAGTTTTCATGAAAATACTTGTAGAATAGGCTCAAATCGCCAACCGTTCTTCGATGTTCCAGCGAATCAAGGCCGCCGGTCAGTTACGGGTCTCCAATCAGACGAACAGCTCTTCTCTGAATAGAATCCAACAAATGCAGTGTATGTTTGGGAGCAAAGCCCCAAACATGGGAGCAGTATTCCATAGTTGGTCAAATATGAGCTTTGTAAAGAATTAACAGTTGTTGTGGAGTGTAAAGCTTTCTGGTTCGAAATAATATTCCCAACTTTTGAGAAGCTCTCCTTGCTATGCCTGCAACATGTTCATGCCAGGACATATTTGCTCCCAAATTAGCGCCCCACAAATTGAGTGGCGATGTTAGAGGAATGGAGTGCCCCGACATAACTATGTCGGGTTTAGCAACGTTAACTTTTTTAGAAAAAACTGCCGCCTGGGTTTTTGTAGAGTTAAATTCCACTTGGTTACAGATAAAATTTCTTCCAGGTCTTTGTTAAGTTGAATGACTTCCTGCTGTCTGCGGATATTCGTCTGAGTAGCCGATGTCCGAGCGTTCAAAGTGAATGAAGAGATAAGCGTAGATTGGATTCTCGGACTGTTCCAGCAGATCGTTAATGTAAATGAGAAAGAGAGTAGGAGACAGTATGGAGCCTTGAGGTACACCGGCGTTGGTAATGAAGGTGTTAGAAAGAAATCCGTCGACTGCCACTCGTAAATATAAATGAGAGAGATAACATGAGAGCCACAAACAGAACTTTTCAGACATACCATAAGAGCGTAGCTTAGCCAACAGCCCATCGTGCCAAATACGGTCGAATGCCTTGGATATATCAAGAGCTTCTCGAGATTCTCCAAAGTGTTCAACTGCGTTGTTCCAAACGTGTGTTATATAAATCAGAAGATCTCCTGTTGATCTATTTTTACGAAAGTCATATTGATGATCGCTAATAATGTTGAATCCTGTAAGATATTTTAGAACATGCTGATTGATAGCCTTTTGCATAACTTTCGATATTATTGAAAGCAGTGCGATTGGCCGGTAGTTATTTGGCAAGGTCTTCTTGCCTTTTTTAAGTATCGGCTGAACTGTGGCACATCTCCAGCAAGAAGGAAATATTCCCTTTCTGTAGGATAGGTTGAAAAGTCTACAGAAAACTGGTGTTAGTTCCCTCGCACAGTTTTTGAGAACTATGGCAGGTATTCCGTACTAAACTACCAGCCACTAAAAGCCAGAGTATTCGATCAATATGTGTTGACGGTATTAACATATAGCTCTGAAACGTGGGCTTTAAATGAAAGTATAATAAATAAACTCCAGGTAACTCAAAGAGCAATGAAGAGAGGAATGCTAAATATTAGACTCCAAGATAGTATTCTTAACATCGAGATTCGAAGATGATTCAAAGTGACAGATGTAATACGACGAATTAAACATTAAGGTGGAATTCGGCGGGGCATATCGTAAGGATCTGTTATCCTTCACAGATGGACACGCCGCATAGTTGAATGAAGGTCTAGAAAACACAAAAGATACAGAGGTAGATCACAGACAAAGATGGATGGACGACATAAAACGATTAGCAGGACACGACTGGATGCAAAAAGCAATAAACAAAGCTTATTGGAGACAACTTGGGGAAGCTTACATTCGACTATGGGTAGAAAAAGCTAATGATGATGATGAAGAAATGTGGGATCTGAAGAAATTCCTGATGTAACAACGGATGAAATAATAAAGGCCCCACAACAAATGCACAAAAACAAGGAACCAGGGGACGATGAAATAACTATAGAAATAATAAGATATGGAGGGGCATTGATAATACAATCTCTTCAAGCTCTATTTAACAGATGGCTTATGGAACCAACACCTTGGGTAAACGCCTTAATTGTGCTTATTTTCATCGGATTGGATCCGTACCGCTATCGCCGCTGTTCTTTAACATTTTAGCAGGAATGTTGTCTAATCCAGGAGCCTTGTGATTGTTTAATATACGCAGGGCTGTTCCTACTTCGACTTTAAGTATAGTTCACGCTCCTGGATACATTCCAAACTCACGTTGCTTTGCGAGACGCTTTCTTCTACGGCCATGAGAATCTCACAGTATTGCCGCCATCGTTCTATAACTTCAGGTTTTGTTGTTAGCCTAACTCCATTTGGCTTTGACTAGCAGGTAGTGAGCTTGAAAAGTTTTTGAAAGCATCCTAACTTTTTTGAAGAGATCGTGAGGTTGGTTTGAATTAGCATGCTTTTCGATGTCTTCACATATTGGCGCGACGTATAGGTCTTTGTTCCGGTTTATGCTCCTATTAATCCTTCTGCTTGTACTAAACTCGCTATATTTTTGTTGAATTATACGCTAATCTGCCTACACACAAAAAAGAGTGGACAGGTCAGATATATCGTGTGCAGCAGATTGTATCACAATCGCTCAATGTTCCAAGAATTTAAAATATTTTTTATGCACTCTAAGATAGCGCAATAGGCTACAAAAGTAAAAGCAGGTAATAAAATTAGTATTTACGACGTTTCATGTCAATAAGAAACAAGCTTAATGAATCGTTTCGCAATAAAAACAGAACAACATCAGGGAAAGAAGCACCATCAGAAAGGTGAAATTCCCATTTTCTTTTATGCGTAATTTACTGCGAAGCAATCGATGTGTAAGGCAAGACGATCGCAGGAGGCCCTTTACGATCTTTTCCTAACTACTTCTTTACCGTTCCGGGCAACTAAGAAATCGGTAAAATCGCTATAACGCTAATTGCTAGCGTATAGTTAAGCAGCGTGTCTTTTAAAAGGAAAATCTTTATTAAAAACACAGTGGCGCAGAAGATGTTTCACACTTTATAATGATAACAATAATAATAACATTATTGCAATAAGTAATAATAGTGCGGTAAAAAAAAAGTCAAAATAATGTTGAGATAGGCATAGTTTAGATACAACAATATTATGATTTTATCTTCTCTGGGGTATCACCAGGAGTATTGTCCTGAGTTTAAACCTCGAAAAACTTGTGCTCTTTTGTTTATAAACAATGTAAGTTTAAAAATGCGTATTGTGAGCTTAAAATTTGAATAACTCCTGTTATATAAGTCGAATCGAGACAAAAAAAAACTGAACTCTTCGTAATGAAATTTCCAACAAATCTTCGTTGGTTTTAAATCGCCCAAATGTGTACATAACCTACAAAATTGAAAAAAACAGGCAAAAAAATTGTTTTTTTTTTAATTTTATTGTACAGGTCGACTAAGTCAACCGATCGGCTTGAAACTTTCGGAAAAAAATGCCTTTTTGTTATAGTAAAAATACCATGCAATTTTGATACAAAAGTATTGTTCCCGGTGGGCACAATTGAATTTGTAATTTAAAATTTGAATTGCCCGCCATTTTATGTCATTTAGTCTAAAATGGATCTTTTTTTTTTCAAAATTTAGGTCTCGACGTCAGCTTTCCGATGCCATTAAAAAATTTATTTTTTGAAGTCTTTTAGCCATTTTTTTACATTTGTTTATTAATGAAATAATTTTTGAAAAAAAAAGATTTTTTTTTAAAGGTCTCGCGACCACTCTACCAAATATGAAAAAAGATTTTCAATTTTTTTTTCAAAATGACCGAAAAACGCACTTGTTATTTGCTAAAATGTTAAAAAAAAAACTGGTAAAATTGCTCAACAAAAATTTTTTTTAATGGCATCAGAAAGCTGGCATCTAGACCTAAATTTCGAAAAAAAAAGTTCCATTTTGGACCAAACGTCATAAAATGGTGGGCAATTCAAATTTTAAATAACAAATTAAATTGGGCCCACTGGGTTCAATATTTTTGTGCCAAAATTTCAGGGTATTTTTATTACAACAAAAGGCATATTTTCTTAAAGTTTCAAGCCGATCGGTTCACTTAACCGACCTGTACAATAAAATGAAAAAAAAAAAAAACAGTTTTTTTTTGCTGGTTTTTTTCAATGTTGTATGTACGCACTTGAGCAACTTAAATCTAACGGGGATTTGTTCGAAATTCCATTACGAAGAGTTTGGTTTTTTTTTGTCTCGATCCGACATATATAACCGGAGTTATTCGCACTTTAAGCTCAAAAAAGGCGTTGTGAAAAATTAAATTGTTTATAAACAAAAGAACACAAGTTTTTCGAGGACCAAAACTCAGGACAATACTCCTGGTGATAACCCCAGAGAGGATAAAATCATAATATTGCTGTATCTAAACTGTGTTGTTTCAAATGCTTTTTTACTGCACCATAATAGAAATAATTAAAACACGTAGGCTGAAAAGTTTTTGGTCTAGCTACTTAAAATATTTTTTTTTTGGAAAATTCGACTTCATTTATCAACATAGCTTCCTTCAAGAGCAGTCCAACGCTTTTCCAACATTTGTATATCTTTCTTGTAGAAGGATTTGTCTTTGTCTTCAAAATGGGCCTCAGTTTCGGCGATAACTTCTTTATTGGAGTCAAAACTCTTTACCGCGAGCATTTTTTTGAGGTCTGCGAATAGATAGTAGTCGCTGGGGGCCAAATTTGAAGAATACGGTGGATGAGGAAGCAATTCGAACTGCAATTCATGCAATTTTGCCATCGTAACCATTGACATAAACAAGGTGCATCGTCTTGATGAAAAAGCACTTTTTTCTTGTTCATTTGGGGCCGTTTCTTTGCGATTTCTGCCTTTAAGCGCATCAACAACCTTATATAATATTCGCTATTGATGGTTTTTTTCCCTTCTCAGCATAGTCGATGAAAATTATTTTATGCGCATCCCAAAATACAGAGGCCAAAACCTTCCCAGCCAACTGTTGTGTCTTTGGTCGCTTCAGACGGCTTTCACCAGCTGCTGTCCACTCACCTGATTACCGATTTGATTCCGTGTAGTGGTGGATTCAAGTTTCATCCATTGTCAGCACTCAGAATCATCAACATGTTTTTGTTTTTGGTCCACTGTGAGCAAACGCGGTACCTTTTTCGAACAGAGATTTCTCATGCATAAAAATGTTCATGCAAAATGTGACTAACACGTTCTCTCGATATCTTTAGGATGTCAGCTATCTCACGCAATTTCACTTTACGGTCATCCAAAACAATTTTGTTGATTTTTTTGATGTTTTCCAGTGCAACCACCTCATTTGGGCGTCTAGAGCGTTCAGCATCATTTGTGTTTGTACGACCGCGTTTAAATTGAGCATACCAGTAAATGATGAGTAATTTTCCCGTAACACTTATCAAGCGTTGCTTTGCTTGAACGGTATTTTTCCCATCAAAGAACGGTGTTTAATCAACACACGAAATCCGATTTTTTCCATCGTTTTGAAATTATCAAAAGTAGTGTCGCTAAAACAACTGTAACTTGTAAACCAATCATCGAAATATCATGAATTTTGACACGTATCATTTGAAAGTTGGTACTTCCTAAAAATCATATGGATTTTTTGAAAAGGGCGACATCTATGTTTCAAACCAAAAACTTTTCAGCGTGCGTGTTATTATTAATAATAATCTTAAAAAAATATATGTCTTCATACCTTTTCACTGCAAAAATCGCCAAAAACATATCGACCATTCTACTACCCTTCCAATCTATACATGACAAGCTCTTGTCAGAAGCCCAGTTAAAACTTCGTTACTTCGTTAACAAAGTGTTATGCAAACTAGGTCACTCAGGAAAATATCGTCGACTCTAGGTCAAAGTACTAAAGCGACACAGGAGCGACAGGTGTGTGGAAAACGCGATTGACGTTGGTCTTGAATTGATGTTGATTTTACTCAGTGGGAAACACAGTTCTAGGTAAATAATTCCAAAAGATGATGTTCTCCATATGAAAACTGCTTGAAAAAGGTTGTACGAGAGATGACAAGCTGAACTTCATGCAGATGAGAAGTATGAACGCGATGTGTGTTCCGAGCATGCACCTCTCTGGGCGGAATTAAGCAGACTACATTCATGGAACATTTTCCATGAAAATACTAGTCGATATAGTACGATTTGACGAGCTCTCTAAAATAAGCCTTAGTTTCCCATTCGACTTCTTCATTTGGAGCCACTTTTTCAAATTTGAAAAGCGGTAATAATAGCTGGGAGGCAAATTTAGTTAATACGGCGGATGAGGAAGCAATTCTCTTCTTCTAGTTGGTCCAATTTCACTATCGATTTTATGGACTTGTCAGCTAGTGCATTATATTATATTCTTCACTTCACTATTTTCTTGATGTCACCATTCAAATGGTCGAGTAAAGCAACGTAATAGTCTGAGGTGATTATTCGCCCATTCTCGAGATAGTCAAAACACTTGCCAAAACCTTTTTAGCTGACGTTTGTGTTTTAAGACACTTCAGTCGGTTTTCATACGTTTCAGCCACTCTGCGGATTGCCTATTTTACCCAGGCGTGCAGTGGTGGATCTATGTTTCATCTATTATTACGAATCGACGTAAAGAGACCTTTTTGAATTAGCATTTTAAATCTTCGACACGTTGCTGTCTTTGATCAATCGTAAGAGTGCGCTGCATCCACCGAGCACATACCCTTTTCATATGCAAATATTCATGCAAAATATGCCTCACGCGTTCTATTGATATTTTCACGATGTCAGCAATCTTTCACTTTGCGGTCATTCAGAACAATATGATGGATTTTTTGTATTTTTTGGGATGATTGCTTCATTTGGATGTCCGGAACGTGGTGAATCATCGGTGCTTTTACGACCGCATTTAAGGTCCTAACTATCGACATATAGTTGTATTCGACGGAGTAGATGTGCCATAAGACTTCTCAAGTCATTTTTGGGTTCTGACTGTATTTTTTCCCATCAAAAAGCAATGTTTAATCAACAACACGAAAATTTTTTTATTTCATTATTTTGCAAAAATCTAAAGTAGTGTCACTCAAACATAGCCCAGTCGCCAGGGGGTGTTGAGGTCTCATTAAATGTTAACAGGTTACAGATAATTTTTTAGACGTAAAATACGATTAAAAGTTCGCTAAAGTTTAATATACTCTAAGCTCACCAATTCCAAAATAAAATAAAAAATTCGGTTTTTCGGTAATATCCCCAAATATAAAAAAATATATCGCAAAACTAATAGTACCATGTGAAAGAGCGGGAAATTCTACATTATAAATTTTTCCTCCAGATTTTTTTATTAACGTGAGAATTAAAAATTCGGATAGTTAATTCAAAAAGTGTAGTGCGCCAAACAGGCTAATTTGAAAGTCTTCGCGCATCGATCGAAGGTTAAACGATATTACTTGTTTTCAGAGTGTAAAAAAAAATAAAAAGATAGCTTGTTGAAGAAGAGACTTTCAGCTTTCCGATGATACTAATAGTTTTCATTTTTGTTATTTCATAATTTGTAAAACTTAAAACGAAATTTTTGTTTGCATAATTTTAACGGGCGTACAGTAATTTACAAATATTTAAGGTAGTTCACTCGTGACAATCAGAGCCAAAAGTATTACCCGATAATAAATACAAAAAAGTTTAAAATACTCAATGGCAGAGTATTTTATTTTTGTCGGAGTCTGTATTCGGTACATGAAAGCTTTCATATGCCGACACACACACTTTTAATAAAAATAAATGTGGCAACGCTGCCGATGCGTATACCGAATGCTCTATAGAATGACGTTTATATAGGTTATTTTGATTCGTCCCATATAATTCAAAGTATAATTAATTTTGCAATGATCGAGGATTTTAAAAATATCGCTGATTTTTCGGACACAGTAAGTCTTCTTAAAAAACGCTTTCCTGACCGAAAAGGCTCAGAAATGTTTAAGCTTGGAAAGTTAGCGCATGATTTATTGCAAATAGCACCAAATGAGAAATTCCACGAGACGATATATGACTTTAAAATCCTTGAGAATTTGGCAAATGAGTTTTTGAAGTGAGAAGATTTAATTACAAATTACGCATCGTATAAAGAGTGCGTCATGGAAAAACTAATATTGCCATCGTTAAGGCCTTTAAATTGCATCCGAATCCCTAACTTTGAAAGATCTAAAAAGGTCTTATGATAAATTGAGTTCTACAGGAATAGTGCAATTGTTATCTTGTCGAAAAGACAATGGCAAACCACGTGTAACCAAATATACGAGAGTAGAAAATAAAGTAATTAATTAGTTTACAAATAGTTTTATAGTACTGTATTTGTTTACCACTAGTATCATTAATTATTTATTTAGTTTTAGGGAGAAGATTTATAAAACCGTTTCTTTAATATATATTTAATATTATTGTCTACTGATATGTAACAGTGTTAATATATATAACATAAACTTAAAATACTGAAAAATTATTGAACCTACAAACATATTTATGTTTAATATAAATCTTTTAAATAATAAAGAAAAAAATAATAAATATCAAGATACAAATTCGAATTTTTAATTAATACAATTTAATATTTTTATTTGATGTTTATATATAAAGTTGATAAATATATTGTGTTTATACAATAAATTATTTAACCTACAAATGAATTTCTGTTTAAAAGTTAACCATTTTAAATGCTATTTGATTGTTGGCGCGTAAAATATGACGACATAAAGCGTTGTCAAATTGTGATATCTGTCCCTAACTACGCGGTTAATATTTTAAACAAATATCAACTTTAAATATTTATATCTTTTTAACAAATCGATAAAAAAATACATTTTTATTTCAAAATTTTTCTAATTTTTTTTTCTAATAAAAATCAGTTTTTTAAAAAATTCGTATGAAAAGTTCATAAGATATACACGAAACTATGCCTTTTTTATACTTCACTGACCTATTGCATGTTAATTATGTGCATTTTAATTATGAATATCTCGCTGCGCAATCGGTCAATTTTTTTTTTTTTTTCTTAAATGAAAAACATTTAGATTAACATCACATTTAAATTTCATCAAATTCTTAAGAAAAATGGATTTACGAGTGAGCTACCTTAATAAATTATAGTATTGGAAAAAAAATCCTTGCGTATATGTCATTATTATACCATAAGTTTCAATATAGGAATAGTTAAAATACCCACATTGTCATTTAAAAATTAAATTTCAAAATATGAAAATTTACCTGCTGTAGTGAGCCGCCGGCAATTTTACGTTCAAAGCAGTACGAAATGAACAAAAAAGTCGGACAATTTTTTTTTTTAGTTACAGTTTAAAGTATACTTGATATTAGAAAAGCATTAAAAACTTTAAAAAACTTTCTCGTTGTTTATAATTTTGCCCTTAAAAAGTGTTCATGATAAACGCATTTTTTGCTGACATACTTAAACTTAAAATAAAAAAAAATACTTAAAGGTGGAAAATCAAAGATACAAATCTAGGCTCTAAGTCTAAAGTATTTAAATTTCATTTAAACATCCAGGTGCTAAGAAAACAGTTACTGAAAACACAAAAATTCTAAATTAAATGAATTACGTACACTCTGGTCGTCATATTGGATCCACCATTTTGAATTTTTCAAATCTGTCATCAGATTCTTAATCAGCACCCTGAGAAACCCCTTAATAGCTAATTTTAAAATATTTAGCGGTATACAGAAATGTTAATTTAACCATAAATAAAGTTGAAAGTATGATTCCCACTACAACTAAAGAGGTTAACCAGCCATTTTATTTTAAATATTTTTTTTTAAAATACGGTAAAACTAAAAAAAATAATTTATATGCTATTTTTTTGTAAAATCTCCCGTTCTTTCACATGGTGCTATTAGTTTTTCGATATCTTTTTTATTTTTAATGATATTTGCGAAAAAAAAAAAAAAAAAAAAAAAAAATAAAAAAAAAAAAAAAAAAAAAAAAAACCGAATTTTTCATTTTAATTTCGATTTTGTAGGCTTAGCGTACACTTTAGAGCAGCAAATATTTTTTATCTGATTCTACGTCCGAAAAACGACCCTGTATGCCAAAATTCAGACTGTTAACATTTAATGAGAGCTTTTCGTCAAAATTTACCCCTGACGACTGAGCTAAACAGCTGTAACTCGCAAATTAATGGACAAAATGACCTGAAAATTTTACACGTATCTTCTGAAAGTTGACACTAACTAAAAATCATGTTTTTTTGTTTGTTGCGCCATCTCTTGGAAGGTCTCGGGACTTTTTACCCCACATAAGTAATATCAAATTTTTTTTTTTATTATTATTTGGAATAATCCGTTTAACTCCAAATGATGGAATGAGTCATGAAGTATACGTTACCTTTCCAATAAAATTATAAAATAAACTCATATTTAAGCCATTTTCTCAATTCGCTTAAAAAATCTAATTCTTTAAATATAATTTAGTATTTAAAAAGAAGAATTACTTTTCCGATGTTACGCCAAAGAGAAATCTACAACCAAAATTGGTTCATAAACTCCCTGAGAACAAATATTACGGATTTTATCACCATGTTTAACGGCCTTTCCAATCTACCAATTCTTCTATGTACCTTTCGTTCAATTATCCCCCTTTCCGCCCCTCAAATCGTTGTTCGACGTTTAATGACTTCCTTTACTTTTAGTTAATTAAAGTTATTTTTGCGTATTCGTTGAGGAAATTCTTACTTACTAATCGATTTTTTTTAAGCGAAAATAGTGCGGAAATATATTTCTCTCCCTAATATCAGCACGACATAAGTTTAAGAAAACTTGCGCAGTTAGTGTTCCTTACGTTGATTCCTTTTAAGATAAAAATTTCTGTTACGGGGGTATAAAATGGTCAATGAGTTCACAAAACACACCCCAAATTAATTTTCAACAAGGTTTTTTTCTACTGAAAACTAATGACCCTGAAATTTTAGTTTTCTTTTATATACCAGATAAATTATTAAAGGTAATGCACTGGTGATAATTTTTGTTCAAACTAATTCATATGTTTTTTTTTTATGGGTCTAGCACATGTGCTGCAGGGAACTCCCTAAAGCGCTATAGGAGCGTCGCCTGTGCGGAGAAAGCGATTCACGTTGTTCTTGAATCGCTATAAATTGTACTCGGTGGGAAACATAGCCTTGGGTAAATTATTCCAAAGGGATGATGTTCTCCATATAAAAGACTGCTTGAAAAGCGTTGTACGAGGAGTAACAAGCCGAACCTCATACAGATGTGAAGTATTAGCGCAGCGTGTACTTCTAACATGCACGGCTCTGGGAGGAATTAAGCGGGCCACATCCTTCGCACTTTCCATGAAAATACTTGTAGAATAGGCTCAAGTCGCCAACAGTTCTTCGATGTTCCAGCGAATCAAGGCCGCCGGTCAGTTCCGGGTCTCCAATCAGAGGAACAGCTCTTCTCTGAATAGAATCCAACAAATGCAGTGTATGTTTGGGAGCGGAGCCCCAAACATAGGAGCAGTATTCCATAGTTGGTCGAATTTGAGCTTTGTAAAGAATTAACAGTTGTTGTGGAGTGTAAAGCTTTCTAGTTCGAAATAATAGGAGGAGCCGATGTCCGAGCGTTCAAAGTGAATGAAGAGATAAGCGTACTGTCATCTGCAAAGCTGTAGATTGGATTCTCTGTCTTTTCCAGTAGATCGTTAATGTAAATGAGAAAGAGAGTAGGAGACAGTGTGGAGCCTTGAGGTACACCGGCGTTGATAGTAAAGATGTTAGAAAGAAATCCGTCGACTGCCACTCGTAAAGAACGCTCTCTGAGGAAACATGAGAGCCACAAACAGAACTTCTCAGAGATACCATAAGAGCGTAGCTTAGCCAACAGCCCATCGTGCTAAACACGGTCGAATGCTTTGGATATGTCAAGAGCAACCGCTCGAGATTCTCCAAAGTGTTCAATTGCGTTGTTCCAAATGTGTGTTGCATAAGTCAGAAGATCTCCTGTTGATCTATTTTTACGAAAGCTCTGTTGATGATCGCTAATAATGTTGAATCCTTCAAGATATTTTAGAAGATGCTGATTGATAGCCTTTTCCATGACTTTCTATATTATTGAAAGCAATGAGATTGGCCGGTAGTTATTTGGCAAGGTCTTCTTGCCTTTTTTAAGTATCGGCTGAACTGTGGCACAGTTCCAGCAGGAAGGAAATATTCCCTTTCTGTAGGATAGGTTGAAAAGTCTACAGAAAACTAATGTTAGATCCCTCGCACAATTTTTGAGAACTATGGCAGGTATTCCGTCAACGCTAGAAGCTTTTTTGGTGTCTAGTTTCATTAAAATACGCTTTATGACACGCTGTCTGAAGTCATCTGCACTATAGGAATAGTGGGTGGTGTTTTTCCCTGGAAATCGACCGTAGAATGTAAAGCAAAGAGTTCAGCCAACAAGTTCGCTTTCTCAACAGGTGTCGTTTGCAATAGAATTATCTGGCCGTGTGAGTGGTGGTATGGTGAATTTGGTGAAATTTTGACTAACTTCCTTAGCGACTGACCAATAGGACCTGGAATTGTTGGGACAAGCGAGAAGTTTCTTTCTAATTCGTTGATTGTGTGTCTTCTTGGTTTCGTCGATAATTCCTTTGCATCTGTTCCTAGCACGAACTAAGGTGTTACGGTTTATGGTGTTAGGATTTTCACGCAATTGTCGGTATGCAAGATGTTTAGAAGCAACAGCTTCTTTGCATTTTTTCGGTCAAACCAAGGCTTGCCGTTGGAAGGGCATTTCTTCGTACCGGCCAAAATAACATCGGAAACCTCCCCGGCGCAGTCAGATTGGTGGGCGCAGTCAGATGGAGAAGAGTCCAGAATTTTTTCAAAAATTTTTGAACAGTATTTTTCGAGATAGTAGGGGCAACAGCGATGTTTCGCAATTTTTTAAAAATAATACAAAAAAGTGTGCGCGAGTATTACATTATATATATTTTTGAACTCGCGTTTTTACAACCTTTAATTTGACACCCCACTCGATGACCTGTTAAAAAAATATATTCACTTCCAATTTCACCCCCGAAAATTAACCCGTTAACTCAAAATTTAACACTCAAAACTACACGGCTCTGATGAGGTCACCAATTTATATATTTGTGACAAATTTCAACTTTCTACGTCAAATAGTTTCGAAAAAAATAGGGTGTTACAGAGGGACAGACAGATACCGAAGTGATCTTATAATATTCCGTACGAAACACTAAAAACCGAATAAAATTAAAATAGAAATTAAACCAGTAATCCTTGCATAGCATACCATAACAAAGGTAACAGAGCTGTCCATCTATATTTCGTATCTGTTATTTACTAACATGAGGAGAAAAATCCCCAAACTTTCCGAGATATGGCAGCATAATCAAAAAAATCATATGATTTTCAAGTAGCGTCAGCTCTCATAAGACATATTGTTTATTAGTTACAGCTGTCTCAGTGTCTGCAAAATCGAAAATAAAATGAAAAAATTCGGTTTTTTTTTCGCAAATATATCTAAAAATTTAGAATTTTTGTGTTTTCAGTAACTGTTTTCTTTATATCTGGATATTTAAATGTTTTCTTACTTCTTTTTTGTATTTAAAGCTTAGACTTTTACCTTTCATTTCCCATCTTTAAATATATATTTTCTTTTAGGTTTAAGTTATATGATTAATAATAAGCAAAAAATACGTTTATTATGAACTTTTTTAAGAGCAAAATTACAAATAAAAGTTTTTTAAGTTTTTAATGATTTTCCAATATCAAGTATACTTTCAACTGTAAATAATAAAAAAAATTGTCCGACTTTTTTTGACTATTTCGTACTACTTTGACCGTAAAATTGCCAGCAGCGCACTACAGCAGGCAAATTTTCATATTTTAAAACTAAATTTTTAAATAACACAGACAATGTGGGTATTTTTAATTATTCTTATATTGAATCTTAAGGTATAACAATGACATATGTACAAGAATTTTTTTTCTCAATGCTATATTGTATTAAATATTTGTGACTTACTGTATGCCCGTTAAAATCATTCAAACAAAAATTTTGTCTTAAGTTTTATAAATTATAAAGCAACAAAAATAAAAACTATTAGTATTATCGAAAAGCTGAAAGTCTCCTCTTCAAAAAGCTGTCTTAATTTTTTTTTTTAACTCTAAAAACAAGTAATATCGGTTAACCTTCGAACGGTGCGCGTAGACTTTCAAATTAATCTGTTTGGCGCTCTACGCTTTTTGAATCACCTATCCCAATTTTTAATAAATTCAGACGCTAATAAAAAAAATTTGGAAAAATTGTACAAAAATTATACTATTTTTTGTACAATATCCCGCTCTTTCATATGGTACTATTATTTTTCCGATATCTTTTATATTTTCCAGATATTACCGAAAAATCGAATTTTTATATTATTTTGAATTTTGTGGGCTTAGCGTACATCAAACTTTAGCAAACTTCGTATTCTACGTCCAAAAACCTACCAGTGTGCTAAAATGCAGCCCTTTAACATTTAACGAGACATACTAAGATTCTTGAGTTTGGAAACGTATATAATAAGCGGTTATTCCTTGAGATGTGCCATAATATTAGGGATGAGGGATGACAATTAATTATAAAACGAATATTAAAAACATAAGCAATATCTATTGTAACGTTTTAAGTTTGTAGATTTACAGTATATTCTGATAGGCTATTAATAATTATGCAAAGGTTACTACTCACACAGTCAAACCACTATTCAAGCAGATTACTTCAGTATTTGTGAGTGAATTTATAGTGATCGGGACAGAAGGTTTTTGTGTTTTTCCTTATCATGTTGTTTGTGTTTTTGTTTGTTAGTACTAAGTGACACATATTAACATCACCTTTGATTTTGTAATACTCTGAGTTGGTGAGTCTTTTTTTGTTTAGTACATATGGTTTTTGTTTCCTTTTCTACTTTCAGTTTTTACATTCCTGATCAAGTTGGGAATTACCAACGAAATGTAGAATTTGAGAACAAATGAGTTTCCTTTTATTGACCCATTGCCCGAAAAAAGGAAAAAACTTTAACTACGCTATCAACGAGGATTGAAATAAATTATATATCGGTATATATATATATATATATATATATATATATATATATATATATATATATATATATATATATATTTATATATATATATATATATATATATATATATATATATATATATATATATATATATATTCAATTTCTTGGGCTTTATGGTTCTTTTGTTTTAAGGATAGAGAAATTACATCACGTTCTAGTTAGAAGTTTATTGAAAACGTTTCGCCTAATTTGTAGGCTTCTTCAGTTCATCTAAAAATTGAAATTTTTCAATCAATATACATTTTCCTACTTTCTTTACTTTTTATTATGATTTTAAATTTTGATTTTACAGGATTGTTTTGGATGTTTAATAGGATGCACAAATTTTTTAATTATGAATATATAAAATTCTTAGACTTGTAGTACAATGTAGAAAGTGAAATAATAAAAATACACACAAAAATATATAAAAACTTACATGGGTGGGTTGAAACGAAGGCACACTTAACATTTTTTAAAAGGTATTACTAAGACGGTCACATTTTTTAAAATAACTTTAGATATGTTTACGGGACGAAAGTCATTCTTTGGTTTGTTTATGTGTTTTTATTTATTAACTGCTATTATGTTATTATGAGAAGAGTCCGAAATAAATATGACTCAGACCTCTAACGTGGCTTTTGTCGTTTATATTGTTTTTCTCTTTATTAATACAAATCATTTCATGGATTGATCTTAATAATTTGATTCTTTTTTTAAGATTCTTGTATTTTTAAAATCAGAAGAGTGTTTGGTTTGTTGAATGTGTTTTGATAGAGCTGTTGGGTTATTCTTATCATACTTATGGCCATTCAGTCTAGTTTCTAGATGTTGTTTAGTCATGCCGATATAACAGCCGTTGCAGTTTTGACACGGAATGGAATATATCAGGTTTGATTGTTTCAGTGGGGGTGTTTTGGATTTTAGGGGGGTAAAAAGGTGCTTTAATGAGTTATGCATTTTGTGGCAAACAGTTAAATTAGGTTTTTTAAGGACTGCCTTAATTTCTTCTGAAAGTCCTTGAATATATGGCATAGATATGTATGTTGTAGCTGTGAATTCAACCAGAATTATATATATATATATATATATATATATATATATATATATATATATACGAAGCTGGTTTGAAAAGTCCGTGCAAAGTCCGAGAGATGGCATCACCGGCGCGTATCGAGGTCATGTTTAGTTAGTAGCATCTCTTGAATGAACGCACACCAAGTTTCAGTTATATTGGTCTATTTCTTTGTGTTTGGCATTCGTGTGAATTAAGGAAGTCGAGTGATTTTCGAGAAATGGACGAAAAAGAATTTCGTGTGGTGATTAAACATTACTTTATGAAAGGCAAAACGCCTCAGGAGACTAAAGAGAAGTTTGATAAACATTATGGTGACTCTGCACCTTCGATTAGAACAGTTTATAAGTGGTTTTCAAATTTGCGGACTGGCCATATGGGCACAAGTGACGCTGAACGTTCTGAACGGCCTGTGGAGGTTACGACTCCAGAAATCATTGATCAAATCCATGATATGGTGATGGATGACAGATAAGTTAAGGTGCGCGAGATTGCTAGTGCTGTGGGCATCTCGACTGAATGGGTACATAATATTTTGCATAAACATTTGGACATGAGAAAGCTATCCGCAAGATGGGTGCCGAGATTGCTCACGCTTGACCAAAAACGGAATCGTGTGAAGTGTTGCAAGGATGGTTTGCAGCTGTTCCAGAAGAATCCGGAGGACTTTAAGCGTCGTTTCGTCACTGTGGATGAAACATGGATACATTACTATACTCCTGAGACCAAACAACAATCTAAACAATTGGTTACCAAGGGGGAATCTGCACCAAAAAAGGCGAAGACCGTTCCTTCGTCCGGAAAGGTTATGGCGACTGTCTTTTGGGATTCGCAAGGGATAATCCTCATTGACTATCTGGAAAAGGGTAAAACTATTACAGGTGAATATTATTCATCGTTATTGGACCGTTTGAAAACCGAGCTGCAAGAAAAACGCCCGCGATTGGCCCACAAGAAAGTCCTTTTCCATCACGACAACGCACCAGCACACACCTCAGCAGTTGTGGTCGCAAAATTAATGGAAATAGGATTCCAACTCGTTTCACATCACCCCTATTCTCCAGACTTGGCTCCCTCGGACTACTATTTGTTCCCCAATTTGAAGAAATGGCTGGCGGGACAAAGATTTTATTCAAACGAGGAGGTGATTGCAGACACTAATGGATATTTTGCAGACTTGGACAAATCCTATTATTCGGAAGGGATCAACAAACTAGAACATCGTTGGACGAAGTGTATAAGCCTAAAAGGAGACTATGTCGAAAAATAAAAAAGGTTTACCCCAAACACATAAGTAGTTTTTATTTTTGCACGGACTTTTCAAACCAGCCTCGTATATATATATATATATATATATATATATATATATATATATATATATATGTATATATATTATATATATATACATATATATATATATATATATATATATATATATATATATATATATATATATATATATATATATATATATTATATATATTATGTATATATATATATATATATATATATATATATATATATATATATATATATATATATGTATATATTGTATATATATATACATATATATATATATATATATATATATATATATATATATATATATATATATATATATATATATATATATAAAATACACACCATTATGTTCTTCGTTTCACACTCTAAAACATCGACTGACTATCTTATTAGGTTGTCTGTAGCGTATAGGCATATACAATAATACACCGTACAATAATATTGTTCAGTCTTGCTGATAAAGAAAATATATGCAGCTTCAGTTTCAGATAAGTTGCATAGCTGTTTAGAATGGAACCGAGAAATGGACAGTGGTCAGTTTCGAAATGTGTGAAATGAAGTTAGGAATAATACTGTTTGGGATGGACAATGGCCATTCAAAGACATCGCAGTCGGTATTGAAAGGGAATGCAATGGTTGATATGTTGTCGGGTGGCATAATTCTTTTTGGAATTAACAACGTTATATATATATATATATATATATATATATATATATATAAATATATATATATATATATATATATATATATATATATATATATATATCATATATGTTACATTAAAATTTGAGGTTTCAATCTGTTCGTCTAACAATAAGTTTAATTTATACGATGTTTCGCCAAAATTTCATTTGGCATTTACAAGTACCCTTGCGGTTGTTGCTACTCAATACTGTGATCTTGCTGTCGCTGCGGCTCGAAGCTAACTCGAGTTCACAGTATCGAGTACCAAATAAGATTTTGGTGAAGCGTCGTGCAAATTTATTGTTAGGCAAACGGATTGAAACCCGGAATTTTAATGCATCACATTCCACCATCCTTGAAAACCTCTATTGTAACATATATATATATATATATATATATATATATATATATATATATATATATATATATATATATATATATATATATATATATATACATATATATACACACACATTATTAGTGTTCCGTACGGAACACTTATAAGATCACTTCGGTGTCTGTCCGTCTGTCTGTCCGTCTGTCCGTCTGTCCGTCTGTCCGTCTGTCACACCCGATTTTCTCCGAAACTATTTGTCATAGAAAGTTGAAATTTGGTAGTAATATAGGAATTGATGGCCTCATCAGAGCCATGTAGTTTTGAAAGTTAAATTTTGACATAAGGGGTTAGTTTTGGGGGGTGAAATCGGAAGTTAAAAAAAAAATTTTTTACTAGATAATCAAGTGTGGTGTCAAATGAAAGCTTGTGAAAACACGAGTAAAAAATATATATATAATGTAATACTTGCGCGCATTTTTCTTTGTATTATTTTTAAAAAATCGCGAAAAATCGCTGTCCACCCGCCTTATCTCGGAAAGTACTTATCAAAAAATTTTGAAAAAACTCTGGAATATTCTCCACGGGGTGTAGATTGAACAAAAATTATCACGAATGTATTACCTGTAATAATTTATCTGGTATATAAAAAAAACAGAAATTTCAAGGTCATCAATTTTCAGTAAAGATTGGAAATAAACTTTGTTGAAACTTATTTGGGGTGTATTTTGTGAAGTCACTGATCAGTTTATATCACCGTAACATAAATTTTGACTTAAGGGATTCGTTTTGAGGGGTGAAATCGGAAGTGAAAAAAACATTTTTTTACTAGATCATCGAGTGTGGTGTCAAATGAAAGCTTGTGAAAACACGAGTAAAAATATATATATAATGTAATACTTGCGCACACTTTTTCTTCGTATTACTTTTAAAAAATCGTGAAAAATCGCTGTCCCCTACCTTTCTCAAAAAGTACCGATCAAAAAATTTTGAAAAAATCCTGGAATATTCTCCACGGGGTATAGATTGAACGAAAATTATCATTACCTTTAATAATTTATCTGGTATAGAAAAAAAAAACAAAATTTCATGGTCACCAGTTTTCAGTAAAGATTGGAAATGAACTTTGTTGAAAACTTATTTGGGGTGTGTTTTGTGAAGTCACTGACCATTTTATATTACTGTAACATAAATTTTGACTTAAGGGATTCGTTTTGAGGGGTGAAATCGGAAGTGAAAAAAAAATTTTTTTACTAGGTCATCGAGTGTGGTGTCAAATGAAAGCTTGTGAAAACACGAGTAAAAAATATATATATAATGTAATACTTGCGCACACTTTTCTTCGTATTACTTTTAAAAAATCGTGAAAAATCGCTGCCCCCTATCTTATCTCGAAAAGTACTGACCAAAAAATTTTGAAAAAAACCTGGAATATTCTCCACGGGGTATAGATTGAACGAAAATTATCATTACCTTTAATAATTTATCTGGTATAGAAAAAAAACAAAATTTCATGGTCACCAGTTTTCAGTAAAGATTGGAAATAAACTTTGTTGAAAACTTATTTGGGGTGTGTTTTGTGAAGTCACTGATCATTTTATATTAATGTAACATAAATTTTGACTTAAGGGATTCGTTTTGAGGGGTGAAATCGGAAGTGAAAAAAAAAATTTTTTTACTAGGTCATCGAGTGTGGTGTCAAATGAAAGCTTGTGAAAACACGAGTAAAATATATATATATATATATATATATATATATATATATATATATATATATATATAATGTAATACTTGCGCACACTTTTCTTCGTATTACTTTGAAAAAATCGTGAAAAATCGCTGTCCCCTATCTTATCTCGAAAAGTACTGACCAAAAAATTTTGAAAAAATCCTGGAATATTCTCCACGGGGTATAGATTGAGCGAAAATTATCATTACCTTTAATAATTTATCTGGTATAGAAAAAAAAACAAAATTTCAAGGTCACCAGTTTTCAGTAAAGATTGGAAACAAACTTTGTTGAAAATTCATTTGGGGTGTGTTTTGTGAAGTCACTGATCATTTTATACCACCCTAACAAAATTTTTATTTTAAAAACAATCCACGTACGGAACACTAATTGTGCAAGTTCAACTTGCACTTGACCGGTTTTTTTTTATTATCGATCAGCTAGTTTTTCTGATACAAATGTTGCTTCTGGTCAATATTTAAATTTTAAAAAATGTCCAATCCAATATTTCTTTAATAAAAATTTATTTATGCAAATGTAATATTTGGTAACTCCAGGGTTCCTTCCGTCTTTTTAGTTCGAAAGGAAGGTTTAAGATAGTGAACAGTTTTTGGAAAATTACAAAAAGGTTTAAGGAAACAAAGTATTGGATATGTCTTTACTTGATACTAGGAGTTACACAGTTCAATATATTAAAATATTTTTTAACACCTGTATATATATATATATATATATATATATATATATATATATATATATATATATATATATATATATATATATCTGGAGTGTTACGAAAATCGTCCAATATATTGAAACTTATAAACAAAAGGATTGCTTAAAAATACTAATAAATAGTCATTCTGTTTTATGATCGAAAAATTAAGCCCTAAAAAATGATGATTTTTTTTTTTTAATTTTTAAATTAGGTCGTTTACAACCTTACAAAGCGCGCAGCTCTATGACCACTAGTTAAAATGTGTCAAGAAGTATAACCTATATCAGATTTAATGTGCAGCAAAATGTATTATATACAGTAATACCCCGCTTAGCGCGACCCCGTTACGCGCGGTTTCACTATAACGCGAATTTCAAATACCCCGCTTAGCGCGACCCCGTTACGCGCGGTTTCACTATAACGCGAATTTCAAATTTCGCGCTCATGTAGTCATTAACTTCTCTATGGTCGCGGGGGGATCCCCGCTTTCTCTGAATATTCTCTTTGAAGAATTGGGAATTCCCTGTCCTTCGACTTTGTTCTATGGGGATTTCCTCGTTCGTTTCGTGTGTTCATTTGTTCCGTAATGTTAGTTCGGTCGGCTGGCAGTTTTGTTTTAATATTTATTGGAGATACATACATACATAATTTAACCCTACGTTAAAAATGCCGCCTGTAAAGAAAAAAGAGCGTAAAAGCGTCACTTTGGAATTGAAGATGAAAGTGTTAAGAAGAATGGAAAATGGAGGCAAAGCAACAATTGTTGGGAGAGATTTTGGACTCTCAGAATCGACTGTGAGAACGATTTATAAAAATCGGGAAAAAATTAAAATCTCCAGCGAAGGTTCAACACCTATAAGTGCAACAAAACTTTCTCGTTCGAGATCATCTATCTTAGAAAGAATGGAGAAATTACTGTCAGTCTGGATCGAAGATTTGAATAAGAAGAACACACCACTAAGTCAAGATCTCATATGCACAAAAGCAAAATCTTTGTATGAGATGCTGAAAACAAAAGAAGGAGAAGGGAGTGCCACTCCGACTTTTGCTGCCAGCAGAGGCTGGTTCCATCGGTTCAAGCAGCGTTCTAATCTTCACAATATCCACATAACAGGCGAGGCGGCCAGCGCGGACATTCAAGCTGCAGCTGAGTTTCCAGACAAGTTTCAAGACTTCGTTAGACGAGAGAAAATTCCTGCTTGTCTCATCTTCAATGTTGATGAGACCGCACTTTACTGGAAAAAAATGCCATCTCGAACATTCATTTCTAAGGAAGAACGTCAAGCCAGTGGTTTCAAAGCTGCGAAAGATCGACTAACACTTCTGCTGGGTGGTAATGCCACTGGTGATTTCAAACTGAAACCTTTACTAGTGTACCATTCAGAAACACCCCGTGCAATGCGAGGCACAGACAAGACAAGTCTACCAGTTGTGTGGCGATCAAACAGAAAGGCGTGGGTTACACGGGAAATTTTTCAAGATTCTAATAGTTTTTGCCCATCAGTCAAATCATACTGTGACAGAAATGGGCTTGAACCTAAAGTTATATTACTCTTAGACAATGCCCCAGGACATCCAACCTCACTTGATACGCCCAGAGACTTAAAAGTGTACGTAAAGTTCCTTCCACCAAACACTACGTCAATATTACAACCTATGGACCAGGGAGCAATAGCAAACTTCAAAGCTTATTACCATCGCCGCACTTTTAGCCAACTAATTCATGAAACTGACGGGGAAGGAAGACAGTCTATGCGAGAGTGGTGGAAGTCATACAACATTATGAAGTCTATTCACAACATAGAAGAGGCTTGGAAGGAAGTTAAAATGAGTTGTATGAATGGGGTGTGGCGTAATCTTTGGCCAGATGTAGTGGAAGCACCTAGAAGAATTGTCCAGATGCAGAGACAAGTGCTTGAAGACATTGCTGCAATGATTGAGGGGTCTGAACTTGAAGATGTCACGGTAGAAGATCTCGTAGAACTTGTAGCAACGCACGACGATCCTATTAGCAATGAAGATCTGATCGAGTTACAGAATAATCCTATCTACGATGAGGAAGAACAAGTAGAAGAGAAAGTTTTATCTTCAGGGGAAATACAAAATGCACTTTCAAAAATTTATTCAGGTTTGGACATATTGCAGAGTATAGACAATAATGATGACCGTGTCTTGACCGTGTGTCAAACAATTAAAAAACAGTGTTGGGTGTTATGAACGTATTTTACAAGAACGTAAACAAAACGTTACCCAAAAGACAATAGATGTATTTTTCCGTAAAAAATAAGAGTATGTATTGCATAAAGTGTTCTTAGAATTAAAGTGATTGATTAAAATGATTTGTATTTTTTTGTATTAAATTTTGACTATGTTTAATCATAAACCTCGATATACGCGAATTTCAGTTAACGCGATTTTTTTCGGAACGTATCCCTCGCGTAAAGCGGGGTATTACTGTATAATATACAAAAAGGGATGTTGACTCTCTAGACGTTAAGTTGTATAATTATCAGCTAACGCTCAAGGTCGGAAAAATTCTGTGTGTATATTTTTAAATTTTTAATTTCATATTTAACCTGTGCTTTATAAGTGCTTTAAACCTTTATCAAGAGTCAAAGAGAATTCTTAACTAAATTACCTAAATTAAAATGTATAAAATTTTATTCAAATAAATTTATTATTGGTAGGCTCTATAAAATTCAGGCATACCAGAAAAGCGTGGCTTAGCTAACAATCCATCGTGCCGACATGGTCGAATTCCTTGGATATATCAAGAGCAACTGCTGGAGATTCTCGAAAGTGTCTAATTGCGTTGTTCCAAACATCTGTTATATAAGTTAGAAGATCTCCTTTTTTTTATGGGTCTAGCACACGTGCTGCAGGGAAGTCCCTAAAGCACTACAGGAGCGACGCGTGTGCGGAGAAAGCGATTCACGTTGTTCTTGAATCGCTGTAGATTGTACTCGGTGGGAAACACAGTCCTGGGCAAACTATTCCAAAGGGATGATGTTCTCCATATAAAAGACTGCTTGAAAAGCGTTGTACGAGGAGTAACAAGCTGAACCTCATACGGATGTGAAGAATTAGCGCGACGTGTACTTCTAACATGCACCGCTCTGGGAGGAATTAAGCGGGCCACATCCTTCGAACACTTTCCATGAAAGTACTTGTAGAATAGGCTCAAGTCGCCAACCGTTCTTCGATGTTCCAGCGAATCATGCCGTCGGTCAGTGCCGGGTCTCCAATCAGACGAACAGCTCTTCTCTAAATAGAATCCAACAAATGCAGTGTATGTTTGGGAGCGGAGCTCCAAACATGGGAGCAATATTCCATAGTTGGTCGAATTTGAGCTTTGTAAAGAATTAACAGTTGTTGTGGAGTGTAAAGCTTTCTGGTTCGAAATAATATTCCCAACTTTTGAGAAGCTCTCCTTGCTATGCCTGCAACATGTTCATGCCAGGACATATTTGCTCCCAAATTAACGCCCAACAAATTGAGTGACGATGCTAGAGGGATGGAGTGCCCCGGCATAACTATGTCGGATTCAGCAACGTTAACTTTTTTAGAGAAAACTGCCGCCTGGGTTTTTGTAGCGTTAAATTCCACTTGGTTACTGTCACCCCAAGATAGAATTTCTTCCAGGTCTTTATTAAGTTGAATGACTTCCTGCTGTCTGCGGATATTCGTCTGAGTAGCCGATGTCCGAGCGTTCAAAATGAATGAAGAGATAAGTGTACTGTCATCTGCAACGCTGTAGATTGGATTCTCGGTCTTTTCCAGCAGATCGTTAATGTAAATGAGAAAGAGAGTAGGAGACAGTATGGAGCCTTGGGGTACACCGGCGTTGATAGTGAAGATGTCAGATCTTTTGATCTATATATGAAAGCTATATTCATGGTCGCTAAAAATGTTGAATACTTCAAGATATTTTTTGATATTATGATATTTGATAGCCTTTTCCATGATTCTCGTTATTATTGAAAGCAGTGTGACTGGTCGGTAGTTGTTTGGCAATGTCTTCTTACCTTTTTTGGGTATCGGCTGAACTATCTGTATTTCCAGCAGGAAGGAAATATTCCCCTTCTGTACGATAGGTTAAAAAGTCTATAGAAAACTGGTGTTAGTGCTCTCACGCAGTTTTTGAGTATTGTGCCTTGAGCCAGAAACCTTTATATATATATATATATATATATATATATATATATATATATATATATATATGTATACATATATATATATATATATATATATATATATATATATATATATATATATACATACATATATATATATATATATATATATATATATATATATATATATATATATATATATACATATATATATATATATATATATATATATACATATATATATATATATATACATATATATATATATATATATATATATATATATATATATATATATATATATATATATATATATATATATATATATGTATATATAATATATCTTTTTTTATAGACAATTTTCACAACTTAAAGAGTTTATAATTATAATTCTTCGAGACTTCTCCTGTGCCAATTAAATAAGCGATGCTGACGTTTCACCAATCATCCTGACGGCTTCTTCATAGCTTGTTCCGAGAACTAACTTCTTTGGAATAGGTCATTTGAAATCAGTCAGTATCATGCAAGACTCGAAAGAAGTCAGTTCTCGAAACAAGTTTTTAAGAAGCCAGCGGGATGATCGGCGAAACGTCAAATCACCTATTCAATCAACACGAGAGAAATCAAGAGAATTATAGGTTACAACTTGTATTCCCAAGAAAAGTGTAAATAATAAATACTTTTAGTGTTTCGCACGAAACACTTATTGGATCATTTCGGTGTCTGTCTTTTCGTCTGTCTCCCGTCTCTCATACCTGATTTTCCCCAAAACTATTTGTCCTAGAAAGTTGAAATTTGGCACGAATATAGGAATTGATGGCCCAATCAGAGCCGTGTAGTTTTGAAAGTTAAATTTTGACTTAACTGGGTAAAATTGGAACTAAAAAAAATGTCCAGATCATCAAGTCGAATGAAAGCTTGTGAAAACACAAGTTCAAAAACATATATGATTTAATACTTGCGCACACTTTTCTTTGTATTATTTTAAAAAATTGCCAAAAATCCGTGTCCTCCCCCTATCTCGAAAAGTTCTGATCAAAAAATTCTTTCTTCTTTTCAGTCTGCTCTCATTGACTACTGGATATATGCCTCTTCCAAATATTTCCATCCTTCCCTATCCAGGGTCCAATTTTTTCCTGCGATATTCTGTATGTCGTCTCGCCACCTTCTTTGAGGTCTTCCCACGATCCTCTTACTCTCCCTTGGACGGCATACTGTAAGCTTGTAGGTCCATCTATCGTTGTTCTCTCTCGCTACGTGGCCAGCCCATCTCCACTTTAAATGGGCCGCTATTTCCAGAGCATCCATCAGCCGTGTTCTTCTCCGGATTTCCTCATTGGGGATTATATCTCTCAAACTCACTCCAAGCATAGCTCTGTCCATTGCACGCTGCGCCACTCGAAGTCTGATGATCGACTTACGTGTTAGCGACATCGTTTCGAGACCGTGCGCAAGAACTGGCAGTACACACGACTCGTACGTTTTCCTTTTGAGGTTTACAGGGATACCTCGTGATCTGAAAATAAACTCGAGTTTACCAAAAGCTGTCCAACCACAAGGGCATTACGTTTAATAATTTATCTGGTATAAAAAAAAATAAGTGGCTTGACTATATGGTGGAGGTTTTTAATGTACGCACTCGGATGGGTAGGGAGAGAAAATAATTTTATTTTATTTATTAAGAATTGAACAAATATTTAGTTAGTTGCTATTTGTTTTACACTACTTTATTCTAGATTGACTTATTGGGTATTAGAGAGCTAAGAAGCTATAACTATTATACATTATTAACTAAGAAAAAACGTGAAAAGGTATATTGGATGTTAAGATATATACAGCCTTGGACAAAAGTATTAGGCACCCTAAATTTACTTCATTTCTTGTGTTTCAGGGTAAAAAATTAAATTCGTATGTTTTTTAAAATCGTATATTGAGGTAAAATTATGAAATAATTTAATATTGTGTCAGCCCTTAACTTTAATTACAGCAATTCTTTAGGGTATGCTACGTAAAAGGTTAGTAAATTCGGCTGTATTTATGGCATCCCACTCATCCATCGAAGCGCTTTTTAGCGCTGCTTTTGATGTTGTGCTATACTCCCGTATCTTGCGCTTCAGAATATCTCAAAAATGCTCGATAGGGTTTAGATCTGGAGACTGCGCCGGCCAATCCAACAAGACAATGTTATTGTCTCTAAACCAGCGCATCGTAGCCGCTGATTTATGACAAGGTGCATTATCTTGCTGGAATTTGATGTCGTCTAAATTAGTGTGGCCAAAAATGCGCGTTAGCAAAGACATCAGTACAGTTTCTAAGAATAGAAAAAATACTCAATTAAAAAAATTAGTTATTATTTTGACTAAAACGGATTAAGTCAAGAGTAATTGTATGTAGTTATTTGTTAAAATAAATCATATAAAAACTTACCTCAAAATTGGATTCGTCGGACCATACAACATCAGACCAATCCTCTTCGCTAAAATGTTGGTGCTTCAGAGCCCACTTTAAGCGTTTCTTTCTATTGGTCTCTGAAAGCCAAGGCTTCATTCTAGCTTTGAACCATCTTAGCTTTTGTCAGTCTTCTCCTTGCCGTTCGAGAACTAATCGGCATCCCGACAGAGTTGCAGCGAGTTCAGATGATGTTTTTTTTTCGATTTTTAATAGACTCGCGGATGAATTTTCTATCCTGTCGCTCATTAGTCTTACGTTTTCTGCCCGTTCTCATTTTGTTGGCATGGAAGCCAGTCTCCACAAACCTTTTAATAGCACGTTGCACCGCGCACCGAGAACATTTCACTAACTTGGCTATTTCTACTAGGGACTTGCCTTGTTCATCTAGGGTTTGAATTTTAATTCGTTTTTCGATACCAAGCTCACTTTCCTTAGGCATTTCTCAAATATAAGAATGTCCAGTTCACAAATAAAAACACGCTTGACACTACAAGTAGTAAAAAGAAACTAATAAAACATTAAAAATATTTTTCAAAAAACCTCATTATCGCAACTTTGTGGGACAGGTGTTTTATGGACCCGTAAAAGAGATTGTCTTTTGTTTAAGTTAGCTCTTGACAGCGCCGCCTATAGTATTGTTAAAACAATTAGTCTTTTTTTTAATATCTCATGAGTTTCACGTGTTTATTAGGGGTGCCTAATACTTTTGGCCAAGGCTGTACATATCAGGGACATAATTAACTTAGCATAAATATTATTTTATTTTATTTTAGAAGCAATCACCATACGGAACACTATTTGCGCAAGTCCGACTTGTACTTGGACGATTTTTTTTTTATCTAGAAACGTCGAAATCTGTAAAAATATCAGATGATGATTTTTTCCATCAATACGCTAGTTTTCTATTGTCTAAGTCCAGCGATACTCCACTAATTTATGTGTTGTACTTATATCATCTCCGATATCCACCCTATAGCCGAATAAATCTATAAAACAGGGTGTTGGGAGTTGCATATTTCCACCACAGCGGGGGTATTTAACGCAACATTAAATATAGTCCTCCTTTTCCCCGATTCCATAGGCAGTTTTCCATTAGGCAAATGACGCGAATCTCAAGACTTGAAAAAAAAAACTATGAAATACGACCGACAAGATGTCGTATTTTATGTTTAAAAGAGCTTATACGTGATTTATATGGTATGTTGTTGAAATATTATATAGGAAAATAAAGGAATGGTTGCAATAGAGTAATATTTATTTGAATATTATTACCCACCCGGTAATAATGACTATTACATCATCGGTTCATGCGAGTATAGTCACAAAACATATTTATACCCAATCAGAATAAGAGCAACTTGAACGTAATCCCCTATAAATCGTAGAGGTAGGTGAGATAAGAGGCGGCAGCAGAAGTCCAATAATACCACATTGAGATATCTCCTAGTAGCGACGTATTATCAGGTGAACAAGTATGAAATGCGGATTTTTTTTTCTAAAAAAACATGTTAAATTCGGAAGAAAAATGATAAAAAGTGTTTTATTCAAAGTATGCTCCATCGCTTGTTATACATTTTTCCCATCTTTCAGGCAATTTGTGAAGACCATGCCAGTAAAAATCTTCCCCTTTTGCTGCGAACCATTAGTCGAACCATTTTTTTCACATCTTCGTATGAACCAAAGGGCTGCTCAGCAAGTGCATAACCCTTCGATGCAAACAAGTGGTAATTGGTAGGAGCCAAGTCTGGTGAGTAAGCCGCATGGGGTAGAACTTCCCAGCTGAGTGCTTCCAACGTGTCGCGAACTGGTTTTGCCGTATGTGATAGAGAGTGTCATGAAGAAAAATGACTTTGTGTTGCCTCTTTCGGTATTCTGGCCTTTTTTCAAGCAGCGAATGGTTCAAATCGGTCAATTGTTGTTGGTAACGTTTATTATTAACCGTTTCCCCAGGTTTTAACAGCTCATAATAAACCACGCCCCTCTGGTCCCACCAAACACAGAGCGTCTTTCTGCCAAAGCGATTCGGTCTTGCGGATGGTGCGCTTGGGTATACCCATGATTTTTTGCTCTTGGGATTCTCAAAATAAATTCACTTTTCATCCCCTGTAACTATACGATGTAAAAACGACTTCCTTTTGTACCGAGCGAGCAAAATGTCACACGTGTTTTTGCGCTTTTCCATTTGCCTATCGTTCAACTCATGTGGTACCCATCTACCGGTCTTCTCAATCTTTTCCATCTCTCGTAGCCGATTGGAAACAGCTTGTTGACTAACGCCCAATTGCTCGGCTAGTTGTTTTTGTGTTTGCAAATCATCTTCGTCCAACGTCCACGTTCCTTGTCTGCAACATCGAAGTCACCACTTTTGAAATAAGCTTCTCGAAGTAATTGGTATAATTCAACAGCAGTTTTCTTCAAATGAAAACAAAAAATTAATGCTGTCCGCGAATGCTCTTTGTTCGGTATAAATTTCGACATATTGAACTATGCACACACTTTTCCAATTAATCACTCGTGCGTGTCTGACAGTTGTTGATGACACAACAAAATGGCGTAGTGTCAAATCTTTATAGACAACCTGCATTGGTGCACCATCTGTTATCTAAAATCCGCATTTCATACTTGTACACCTGGTAGTTGCTGCTACTTAAATGTTCCAAGAGTTAAATTTTCAGGGAAGTAGTTGAAAAATAATTTGAAGCCTTTTTACGATGGTAGGATACAACGAATTGTATAGTAAATCCGAATATATAAGATCCTGCCTTTTTGCTTTTTCAATGGGGCAATAAACGACCCTATTATGGTTTTGGGGATAGTTGCCAAGTATTACGATAAACGTATTTTTATTTTACCTGCTTTGTATACCGCCTTCACTTGCTCCTGCAAACATATTGGATCTATTTTTACCTATATATTTATTACCTGGCAACCCAGTTGGGAGCCCTTTAGGTATTTGATAATATAGGCCTAATGACCACAAGTCCCCATTAAGAGTCGAAAGATACTTTTTATTATTTTTATTAGTTTTACTTACAACTTACAACGTAACGGTTCTAATTTAATTATGTGGCGTCCGTGGGAAAATTTCAATAGTGGCTATCGCAAAAGAAAACATTTATCACTTGACGCTAAACAAGTAGTAAAAAATATTTACGACAGTTTGGTAAAAAGAAATTTGAATAAACGAAGAGCTTTGTAGGAAAACCATCACTCAGGAACAAGAAAAAACGGAAAGATTTTCAAATGCATCATGTAAGACGATTGTGAAAAGACGTCATCAGGAGAAAAATATATTCTATGTGTGAAGAGCAGTTGGTGCCGACACTAGAAAAAATAAAATTAGGACTGGTGATTGACGGGCCCAATATACATTGTGGCCGATCAACTCTTCACAGAATTCCCTTAAAAATGGGATTCACGTTCTGAAAAATCAACAAAAGGCAAGTAGTGATGGAGTCACAAAGATTACGAATCTTGCGACATACTTATTTACAAGAAATTAAAAAGTATCGATCAGAGAATTGGCCAATAATTTACCTTGACGAAACATGATTCGATACCCATGACACTGTGCAAAAAGGGTGAGTTGACAGCAGTACAAAATGTCAGACTAAGGCACCTTCAAATAAAAGTAAACGAATAACCATTTTGCATGCTGGATCTGAAAAGGGCTGGGTTTCAAATTGTCTACTATTATCTACAATAAACATAAAAAAAATTTTAGAACTTTTTGAAAATTGGTTTCAAAATTCCCTTTTGTCATATGTTCCCGAACAGAGTGTTATAGTTATGGACAATGCAAGTTACCATAGTCGCCTACTAAATAAGGTTCCTAATGCAGTCAACACCAAATCGGAAATACATTAATATATGTTAGAAAATGACATTTATTTTGACTTTAATTATAAACAATATTCTGTGTTTAGAATGTAAATAATCAGTCAAGTGCAAGTTGGACTTGCGCAATTAGTGTTCCGTACGTTGATTGCTTTAAAAATAAAAATTTTTGTTACGGAAGTATAAAATGATCCGTGACTTCACAAAACACACCCTAAATGAGTTTTCAACAAAGTTTTTTTCCAATCTTTACTGAAAATTGAGTACCTTGAATTTTTTTTTTATATATATATACCAGATAAATTATTAAAGGTAAAGCAATACTTTTCGAGATAAGGGGGGGACAGTGATTTGTCCCAATTTTTCAAAAATAATACAAAGAGAAGTGTGCGCAAGTATTACATTATATATATTTTTGAACTCATGTTTTCACAAGCTTTCATTTGACACCCCACTGGATGACCTGGTATTTTTTTTTTCACTTCTGATTTCACCTCCCAAAACTAACCCTTTAAGTCAAAATTTAACTTTCAAAACTACACGGCTCTGATGGGGCTATCAATTCCTATATTAGTACCAAATTTCAACTTCCTATGTCAAAAACTCGATTACCTGGTAAAAAATTTTTTTTTCACTTCCGATTTCACCCCCTAAAACTAACCCCTTTAGTAAAAATTTTACTTTCAAAACCACACGGCTCTGATGAGGCCATCAATTCCTATATTAGTGCCAAATTTTAACTTTCTAGTTTCGGAGAAAATCGGATGTGACAGACAGACGGACACCGAAGTGTTCTTGTAAGTGTTCCGTACGGAACACTAAAAAGGAAAAACATTCAGTGTCCAAACTCAACAGTCAAAACCATGACAGGGTAGAACTTGCATTATCGCATTATTTATTAAGATGGTAATGGTAATATTTTATTGTTCAAAATCAATCCTGTTCAATAACTAGTTTGAAGGTTAAACCCTCCTTCGATGTATAACACCATCAATTGTATAATTTTATTGATAAGTTAATAACATAACATTTGACTTAAAAATAATTTAAATCTTTCCCCGTTCAATGTTTAAAAGAAGAAATTCGTGCAAAATGTTCAAAGTCAATCGTAATATACAGAACTCCAGACCTTGAGCAAAACTATAGAACCACATTAACAATTTAGCTGGGTTACTGATACTTCTGCTAATTTAAACTTTTACTGCTTCCTTTACTAAAAAAAAAACCGGTCAAGTGCAAGTTGAACTTGCACAATTAGTGGTCCGTACGTTGATTGTTTTTAAAATAAAAAATTTTGTTAGGGTGGTATAAAATGATCAGTGACTTCACAAGACACACCCCAAATGAGTTTTCAACAAAGTTTGTTTCCAATCTTTACTGAAAACTGGTGACCTTGAAATTTTGGTTTTTTTATATACCAGATAATTTATTAAAGGTAATGATAATTTTCGTTCCATCTATACCCCGTGGAGAATATTCCAGGATTTTTTCAAAATTTTTCGATCAGTACTTTTCGAGATAAGGTAGGGGACAGCGATTTTTCACGATTTTTTTAAAAGTAATACGAAGAAAAGTGTGCGCAAGTATTACATTATATATATATTTTTTACTCGTGTTTTCACAAGCTTTCATTTAACACCACACTCGATGACCTAGTAAAAAAATTTTTTTTTCACTTCCGATTTCACCCCTCAAAACAAATCCCTTAAGTCAAAATTTATGTTATGGTGATATAAAATGATCAGTGACTTCACAAAACACACCCAAAATAAGTTTTCAACAAAGTTTATTTCCAATCTTTACTGAAAATTGATGACCTTGAAATTTCTGTTTTTTTTTTATATACCAGATAAATTATTACAGGTAATGCACTCATGATAATTTTCGTTCAATCTACACCCCGTGGAGAATATTCCAGAATTTTTTCAAAATTTTTTGATAAGTACTTTCCGAGATAAGGCGGGTGGACAGCGATTTTTCGCGATTTTTAAAAATAATACTAAGAAAAGTACGCGCAAGTATTACATTATATATATATTTTTTACTGGTGTTTTCACAAGCTTTCATTTGACACCACACTCGATTACCTAGTAAAAAATTTTTTTTTCACTTCCGATTTCACCCCCCAAAACTAACCCCTTAAGTCAAAATTTAACTTTCAAAGCTACATGGCTCTGATGAGGCCATCAATTCCTATATTACTACCAAATTTCAACTTTCTATGACAAATAGTTTCGGAGAAAATCGGGGTGTGACAGACGGACAGACAGACAAACAGACAGACAGACACCGAAGTGATCTTATAAGTGTTCCATACGGAACACTAAAAAGATGATCTTTTGGAAGTTTTACAAAACTGTAAATTGAAAAAGAAATATGTTTGTGATAGTATGGCTGAGAAAATGGGACACACTGTTTTCCAGCTTCCTCCGTATTATTGTGTGTTTAATCCAATTGAACATATTTGGCATCAGGTTAAATCAAAAATAAGGGCACAAAATGTTTCTCTTACTTTAAGCGTTTCAGTGGTTGAATCAGCAAAAAAAGTTATAAATGATATACCTTGTGAAAGCTGGAAGAATTCCATTCAGCACGTTGTTAAAGTTGAAGATTCATATATTTATATGAATAATATAAAATTACTGATAATTATCTCAGCTGATGACAGTGATAGTGAAACCGAAATAGGCTTAAGTTAAATTATATTTTTATTTATACAATATGTCCCCTCTTGTAAACCCCATTCATTCAAACTGTATATTTGTACTTCTTATCCATTTTTTTTTACATGCATCTATAAATAAACATCTCCAAAAACACTTATAATTTTAATTATTTGCATTAATGAATAAAATTCTTAAGTCCATCTCTGCAACCTATCATAAACAAAAGTTCAGAATTTTTATACTGCACACTTAAAACGGCAAAAATCAGGTATTATATTTTGGGACAGGCTATACTAAGTACGCATTCCTATTACTCCATCGAAAGCTGACACATCAAATTTCAAGCCATCAGAGTGTTTAACACAGACAACAATTAAACGCAGGTGGTACTTTTCGAGCGAACCTCCTCAGGCATATCTAATTAATGTAAAACAACTGAAAATGGACGAAGCCCATATTTAAGCAGTTTACTAGCTCTTCTCTTGTCCGTCAAATTCGTCCTGAGACGCGTTTCACCGTATCACGGCTCGTACTTAGTACAATTCGTTGTATCCTACCATTGTATCCCGTAACTTCTGAAATAAGTACCAGTAAATTCTGTTCTCTTGTTTGTCAATCCTAGCCTGACTGACTTAAAATCAAGCTCTTTTGGTAATTTCGAAAACAATCTCTTTTATTAATAATATAATTTGCAATTCGACATCTAACAAAGCTGGTTGTCTTCTGGCTCTCCATACAAAAATGTGCGTATCATGAATATCAGTTACATAAACGTCATAAGTAATGTAGCACCGTATAATAACAACATTAAGTTAAGTTCGATGGCCACTCCATTCAAGAAAGTAAATAAACAGTGACTTCAATATAATTAACTCTACGTAACGTAAATAATCCAACCTAGGAGTAATCAATCAATTTTTTACTTTAGCATATGTATATATACATATATATATATATATATATATATATATATATATATATATATATATATATATATATGTTTTGACGAATGTTCTCACGGGTGTGAAATGTAGTAGTGGTTTTTGGGTATCCCGTGTTAGCTTAAAGTCCCTTGATGGACGGTTTTGCTGACATTTGAGATTGAACACTAACGACCACCAACTATACAAACTACGTCTCCGCCTTAGCAACGTCATTCACCCATCACTTTGGTCTATCATAGATACTCTAGCCGAATTCAGATCAGAAACAGACTTCTCCATTAGAACTGAAAGGTAAAAGGCCAAGATCTCTGTGCTACTATGGAAACAACAAAACACACTAGCAGAAAGACACTAAGATGGTCCTACCATAGTACACAATCTGTCAGACAAATTGCTCACTCCAGCAGCTGAAAAAGCACTAGCCAAGGGTTTCAATTTCGCTATTGCTCCGTCACGCATCCCAGTTGAGAACATAATCTGTTGAGAGTTGAGAAGGCAATCACCGAACTGAATGCAGATACTGCGGAAATTCTTCGTCAAGACACAACTAGCACTCTACGCAGATCCAAGCCGCCCCAAAAAAACATATCCGGTGAAGAACTCCGAGCCCTGCGCGATCTGCTCAAAGACCGATCAATTATTGTCTCACCAGCCGACAAGGGCAATGCCACCGTGGTTCTCAACTCTGACGACTACCACCAAAACCTTTTAAATAATCCTTCGTATAAAGCCATCACAAGCGATCCGACAACATACCTAGAGAAAACCACTAAATCCGCAATCAAGGCCTCCTCTCTTAGTGAAGAAACAAAAAAGAAACTTATCCCTAGAGAGAAATCATCCAGATGCCCAAAAATGTATGGATGACCGAAAGTCCACAAACAAGGAGCACCCTTAAAACCAATAGTAATGTCTCAAAATGACTTTTTCCATACTTATTTGAACCTACTTTGATAACTGTAATGATGTGTGACATGATATTAATCATTATGTTTATTAAACTATAAGGTTAATTTTAGTCTTGAGTTACTGCCTATATTGCATTGTTATATATTGATTTATATAATAGCTATGTTATCAGCCCTATTAATTACTTTTGTTGGGCTTGTGATAAATACATAATAAATAAATAAATAAATAAAATATATATATATATATATATATATATATATATATATATATATATATATATATATATATATATATATATATATATACATATATACATATTATATATAATAAAATCTCTTTATGTTGAGCTTGGGATCATTAAGAAACATAAAAGAAATATGACCAAATATTCAAAACAAGCCTAAAATCCCGATATTTATTACGCAATATTTTCTTTCATCTGAATATTTTCTTTGAATATATTAAACAAAAAACATTTTACCAAAATTGAAAGATTATCTTTCTGCGGGTTTTAGTCTTCTTTATTATGGATCTGTCGAATTGGTTATGCAAATCCTGGCTGGATCGAGTCGGGCTGTATTTCAACTAAAATATTGCTTAATCTTTGGAATGGAAAAATATCATTGAAGTTTTATCATTATATTTTCTATTTTTCCGCGAATAATGTAAAATATTTACATTCAAAATTATTACCTTTCTCAGTAAGAGAAGTATTGTGTACGATAAGGTAAGTATCTGGAACAGGATGATTAACCTTCTAGTTGAAGAAGCATCTATTCATATTCATGTTTGTTTTCTTAACATTGTACTACATGGGCCGAAATATCCCTAGACTTTTGAAGAAAAAACAAAGTTTTTTCAACAATCGATTTTATTCTTCAATATAGTTACCTTCACGACACATATAGGATGATTTGTCGAGCCTCCTAAATTCCCCAATCGACTTCCTCATTTGAACCAAATCTCTTTCACTGGAGCCACGTTTTCAAATTTGAAACGAGATAATAATCGCTGGGAGCCAGGTCTGGTGAATACGACGCATGACGAAGCAACTCATAGCCCAAGCGGCCCCATGAACCAACATAGAGCCTTCGGTCATTGTTCGCCCCCCTTTTCAAGATAGTCGATGGGTATTGTTCCATGTGTATCCTAAAAAATACTTGCCAAAACTTTCCAGCTAATGTTTGTGTTTTTGGACGCTACGGCTGGCTTTCATATGGTTCTAGCCGCTCTGCGGACTAGAGAAGAGCGATACTATCATATCTGTGACTTTTACCTGTGAGTTAGGTAGTTACAGGTAATACCTGCGACCCAATTCTTCACAAAGCAGCGACTCTCTCTAGTCGCTGTTTTTAAATACTCGCTGCATTTGCAGATGTCTTAGATCCGTCCGACCTAAACTTAATAATCCGTGACGACGCCTATTTAGTCCGGTAAATAAGAATTTTAAATGATCATTCATAGCTCAAGCCTGAATTTTTGATCATAAATTAGTTATAATACGTAGATCAAGTATCAATAGTCAAAAATTGGAAATGGAATGGAAGGGGCTGTAAAAAAAAATTTTACGAAAAATATAAAAATTACAAAAAGATATTTCGAACAAAATCGATAAATAATATAATTATCTACAAAATCGTTGTTAATCACCTTTCACGTATTTGTGATATGAAACGAGATATTTGCAATTGAAAATTGTTATTTAACGCACAGCTAAAGTCCGTTTGTTTGAAGTTGATAGCACACAACATGGGTTATAAACATTAAAATATCATAAACCATAAACGTCCGAAATTTCTCTACCAGTTTTTTACATTTTTAGTTCAGGTTAGGTTTTAATCACTTTTATTTTCTATCTCTATACGACCGTGCGAGCTTTTTCTAAAAATATTCTATTACATGTCTTCCAAACTTTACGATAAGCTATATAAATCAACGCATTTCAAAGTTTATTTTAATGAGTAAATGATGAAACTAAAAATCTTAGTTGAATGATAAAGGCCTAAACGAGTACAATTAACAATTCTTAAGAGCTAGAAATCTACAGTATTATAAAGCTTAATTACGAGGCTGGTTTGAAAAGTCCGTGCAAAGTCCGAGAGATGGCACCACCGGCGCGTATCGAGGTCTTGTTTAGTTAGTTAGTAGCATCTCTTGAATGAACGCACACCAAGTTTCAGCCATATTGGTCTATTTCTTTGTGTTTGGCATTCGTGTGAATCAAGGAAGTCGAGTGATTTTCAAGAAATGGACGAAAAAGAATTTCATGTGGTGATTAAACATTACTTTATGAAAGGCAAAACGCCTCAGGAGACTAAAGAGAAGCTTGATAAACATTATGGTGACTCTGCACCTTCGATTAGAACAGTTTATAAGTGGTTTCAAAATTTTCGGACTGGCCATATGGGCACAAGTGACGCTGAACGTTCTGGACGGCCTGTGGAGGTTACGACTCCAGAAATCATTGATCAAATCCATGGTATGGTGATGGATGACAGAAGAGTTAAGGTGCGTGAGATTGCTAGTGCTGTGGGCATCTCGACTGAACGGGTACATAATATTTTGCATAAACATTTGGACATGAGAAAGCTATCCGCAAGATGGGTGCCGCGATTGCTCACGCTTGACCAAAAACGGAATCGTGTGAAGTGTTGCAAGGATGGTTTGCAGCTGTTCCAGAAGAATCCGGAGGACTTTAAGCGTCGTTTCGTCACTGTGGATGAGACATGGATACATTACTATACTCCTGAGACCAAACAACAATCTAAACAATGGGTTACCAAGGGGGAATCTGCACCAAAAAAGGCGAAGACCGTTCCTTCGGCGGAAAGGTTATGGCGACCGTCTTTCGGGATTCGCAAGGGATAATCCTCATCGACTATCTGGAAAAGGGTAAAACTATTACAGGTGAATATTATTCATCGTTATTGGACCGTTTGAAAACCGAGCTGAAAGAAAAACGCCCGCGATTGGCCCACAAGAAAGTCCTTTTCCATCACGACAACGCACCAGCACACACCTCAGCAGTTGTGGTCGCAAAATTAATGGAAATAGGATTCCAACTCGTTTCACATCCTCCCTATTCTCCAGACTTGGCTCCCTCGGACTACTATTTGTTCCCAAATTTGAAGAAATGGCTGGCGGGACAAAGATTTTATTCAAACGAGGAGGTGATTGCAGACACTAATGGATATTTTGCAGACTTGGACAAATCCTATTATTCGGAAGGGATCAACAAACTAGAACATCGTTGGACGAAGTGTATAAGCCTAAAAGGAGACTATGTCGAAAAATAAAAAAGGTTTACCCCAAACACATAAGTAGTTTTTATTTTTGCTTTGTTCAAAATTATTTGGGATCTTAGCAGTTATTGAAATATAATTAACCAAAGTACTTATCGGTAGGTAGGTGCCTAAGTACTTAAGTATGCAATAAAAATATTCTGTGTAAGTATAAAAATGAAACAAAAACCTATAATATGCTTAATTCAAATCAGAACAGCGATGGCTTCAACTTTCCGTTTTGCCCCGGCCAAACTTCGCTGAGTCTGTAAATCTGCATTTTTCCTACAAAAAAAAAACAATGATACTTAACGTCCACGATGCACTAATGCATCAACAGCCAACAAGCCAAGTCCGTAAAATTGTGGGAACCTGTGTTAACATGACGTGAGTTGGATCAGCAACTATTTACAGATTTCTAAAAGAAAGAAAACGCAGTCCTTACAACGAACCTCACAATCACAAAGGAAAGGAGCCCTTAGATGTCGATGAAGACTTTAAAAACGCAGTAAGAAGAAAAGTACAGAATTTTTTTTATTAAGGAAGAAGTACCTACACTACATAAAGTTTTGCAAGAAATCAGAGAAGACCAGGACTTACCAGATTTAAAAAAATGGAAATTATGGAAAATCCTTCAGCTGAATTTTCGTTGGGAAAAGAAAAATCTGTTCTAATCGATAAAACAGAAATAATTTCTTGGAGAAGCGAATATCTACGAGCAATCAGAAAATTTCGAGCCGAAGAAAGAAAATATTTTTTATTTAGATGAGACTTGGGTTAATGAGGGACACACAGCAAAAAAAATTCTGGATTGACAAAAAAATTAAGAGTACCAAACAAGCTTTTATGGAAGGTTGGTCAAATGGATTACAACCCCCTTCAGGAAAAACTCGCAGGCTAATTATAGCACATATTGGTAGTGAAAACGGATTTCTTGACGGTGGCTTGTTGGAATTCATATCAAAGTCAACTAGAGTTTAACATGAGGAGATGACGACCGATGTTTTTGAGGAGTACTTCCAACAAATGATTGAATGTGTACCAGCAGAGTCAGTTATAGTATTAGACAATGCCCCATACTATTCTCGATTATTAGAACGACTCCCGACAAATTCATGGAATAAAGCGGATATTCTTCAATGGATAAGAGATAAAAATCTCAAACATAAAGATGGCATGTTAAAAGCGGAACTTCCCAAAATTGCGAAACAAAATGCATAGTTCAAGAAATACGTAGTCGATGAGATGGCAAAGGAACGGAATATCACAGTGCTTAGGTTACCTCCATATCATTGCGAATTGAATCTCATAGAGCTAATTTCGGCACAAATTAAAGGTTTCGTTGCAAGAGAAAACACCACGTTCAAACTTCAAGACGTAAGTCCGGAATAGAGAGGATCAAAGAGTATAATTTGAAAAATGCCATTCGAATGTTATAGAAGAAGAAAATAAAATGTGGAAATTCAACGAATACATCGAAGAAACTGTGGAAATAGAACCCTTAATTATCAATTTAAGAGAAGTCGAGTCTTCAGATTTTGAGGATCATGATTGTTTTTGATTGTAATTAAAGTACTTATGTATATTGTGAATTGTGAATTCGTATATATATACTTAGATCTATAGATAAAAATTTTTTGGTAATAAGTCTTATATTTCTATAGCTTTATTTTTGAGATAATTTTATTTATTATACACTAAACGCAGGTTACGCTCGTGCGGCTATGCTACCGATGAACCCTCATTTACATTTTATGACTCTATTGTATGGCAGAGGTTTTCTGCCTAAAATGGGATGAACCCTTAACAATAATTCAAAACAGGTAGCAGAATGCATAAGAAATCCCTTTTTTTGAGTGCACTCCAACATGTATTTGCATCTACAATGAGAGAATTCTGCTATCAACTCCAAACAAATACACTTTAGCTAAAAATACCCGAATCTGAAAAAATTCATAAAAAATAGAGAAAATCATTATTTTTGAACATTTTTTTTAATCATATCTCTTTAGCGTAACTAATTTTTTCAGAGAAATTTTGGTTTTTTTTATTAACTTTTTAAGTTATAAACAATTATATTTTTCGAATTTAATTTTTTATTGTTAAGTTTGAAAAAAAAAATTGTATTACATTCTTTGAAGTTTGATTTATATCGAGATAAACAATTTTTTTTCAGTTTTAACAATAAAAAAATTAAATTCGAAAAATATAATTGTTTATAACTTTTCAAAAAGTTAATAAAAAAACAGTTTTTAAAAAAAACGACCGTTTTTGGCTGAAAAAAGCGGGTCCAGCTTCGTCTTCCGTTATTGGCAGCGTCTGCCTTTTGCAGGTTCCCTCTTATTTTATCAATAACAAACTAAATTTATTGATTTTATATGGTTAAATGCCTGTCTATTTTTGGATGGCCGTTTTTTGGGCCTTAAAGCTGGGTCCTATCCCGGCGGCGTCTGCCCTTTGGGACCCTCGACTTTTTTAGTGTCAACAAATGTTTGTAGTATTTAATTCAAGTGATTAAACGACAGTACATTTTTAGATGTAGCATTTTGGACATTATCTGTCCAAGAAATCAACGTTAAAGGCTTTTCGATTCGCCCGATAGAATGAATAATTAGGCAAACAGCTAGTCAAAATTTCGAGTCGCCCTCTTGGTCTATTTGAATTACTGACATATATTTTGATAATTGCCTCTTAGATTTATCAGGTAAAATAATTAAAACAACCGAATTTCCATTATCTCATATATTTGGCGGTGTAACGTTAAGCTCATCTTATTTATCAATGGTTTTCATTGTTAACCGAAGCTCATGTCACTTTTAGATTCTTATGTTGTCAATCGATCCATTCAAACTTTAGTATTTTCATAGTCTGGATCATACATTTGTTTGTTTTAAAATACCGATTAGCTCCATTTTGCAATTAACTAAGCCAAATCTCTTCGGTGTTTATCAAAAAAGTTTCACTCTCTACCACGAGAGCAGATACAAAAATAACTATTTATTTCTGACGATTTGGCGGGTTATAATTTTTAAATTTCTTAAGTACCGAAGTCCAATGGATAATTTTATTTTTCTTCCCATTACTTGAATAATGATCGTTTGTGTAGGTATTTTAAGGAAGAATAGTTCCAAAAAAATAATTAGTAATTTATATTACTAAGTTTCTGAGTGACATCGCCAAAGAAGGGAATGTTAGAAATAGGATCAAAATATTTTATCGAATTGCACCATTATAAGAAGAATATTAAGAAAAATTATTTATTTACAAACATATAAAGTAGTTTATAGTAAGTAAAATAAGAGGAAGAGAAAGAGTTGGAGGAAGTAACTGCCAATAGAGAGATTTTGCAACGCTTATTTTGGTAGGCCACAATCTGCACCCACCGTTTGGAGCTTGCGCAGTAGTAAAGGGAAGAAATTAATTACAAATGACTCAGCTGTTATCGTTATTTGGAGCATGCACCCACCATTTGGAGCGTGCGCAATACTGAAACAAAATAAGAGAAATCTTTATTAAGGATAACGATTTCCCTTATTTAGGAACTTATAAGAGAGGTTATTTGAAGTTCGTTATTCTTATCGCTATTAATGGTAGGGCCTGTTTTCTTTTCCTCCTTAGGTATAAAAACCACTAAGGAAATACAGTAAAACTGAAATGATATTCTTTTATTGCAAATAACACTGACAACAGTTAGTGTTCAGATTATGTTGAGGTTTTGCAATCTTTGGCACAAGGGCACACACAGTGTGAGTAATGCTAATACAATTGAAATTTTATTTATCGCACCTTCGTATTCGTATTACCTTGGGAATATTGAAGGGAGTGCTAGAAACATGTAACTCAAATTTAGAAAGTTATGTTGTCC
>CM032448.1:23477929-23591953 GCA_019049505.1 Pachyrhynchus sulphureomaculatus
TTCAGTAATCTAGTACTCAAATGATGTGAGTAATCGAGTTATCCATCGAGTACTTGAATGACTTGGGTTCACTCAGGCCGCTCTAAGCGGCATCCCAGGATCAGATTTCCTGGTAATTTTTTTTCATACAATAGATTCATATTTCCTAAAAAATTTACTTGTTACCGAGCATATTGTAAGTGATGCCTTAATAAAGATAAATATCTCCCTTATTTTGATAAAGTTACTCAATAAAAACCATAAGTCTCCTGTGTCGATTAAATAAATGACGCTGAATTTTCACCGATCATTCTATCGGTTTCTTCAAACCTTGTTCCAAGAAATGACTTCCTTGGAATGTAGCACGCTTGCAGCGGCCTTTTATATTAATAAACCGGAGTGAGTCGGGCTTCATGAATGACATGTTCCCAGATTGTGTGTTGCGTACACGTCACGAAGCATCTGCATTGATGCTGAGGGCTATATTTTAGCTCACTTGGAGGATGAATCTGTTGATTTTAAACATTTGTTCCATGTTTAGCTGGAATAGATGATGCGGCTCCTGGAGACCGTTTATAAATTATCAAGTTGTTGCGTGTTGACAATTTACTGGTCCTATTTAGTAGTGGATACAACTTGCCCAGTAGTTTGGTTGACCTTTTTTGGTTACTGCCGTGACTTCGTCCTTCCATACGAACCACTTATCATATTGAAGTCCCAGGTACTTAATGCTGTTTTTCACTGGAGTCCAGAACAATGAAGGCTGAATATGGACCGCAGGGGCTGCATGTTTTAGTGAAGATGATGACTTGGGTCTTTGGGTCTTTGTGGTGTGGTGGTGAATTTATCATGGTCCTTTGTTATTCAAACCAGAGAGCTAGATTATTCAGGTGCTGTCGGAGGCGGTTTGTGATGATTCTGGTGGATTCGAAGTTGGCGGTGATTGCGAGATTACCAGTATACATGAAGAGAGAGGTGTCGTCCGACTTCGGGATGTCGGCGGTGACAATATTAAATACGCGGAAAGGAAAAAACTAAGCCAAGGAGGTATCCAACTTCGGAGGTTGGATGATCGACTCCAACTTGGAACGTATAATTCGACAGGAAAAACAGGACCAGTGTGGTAATGTTGGAGAGTAGCAGTGACGGCTGAATTTGGTGATTAGACCTTAATGTTGGACCCAGTCGAAGGCCTTGAACACATCCAGAAAAACAGCTGCAACCTGAAGGTTTCGGTTGAAGCTGCTGTTGACCATCTGTTGAGAGGGGACGGTGTGTTGTGTATGGGGTCCTGTTTCGGTCGGCAAACTGAACTGTTCTGACTCTGAGGTCTTGGCTTTGGCGTTATAATTAAATTAAGAATAAAGATATAATATGTAGGTCATAGATTACAAGTATATATATATATATATATATATATATATATATTATATATATATATATATATATATATATATATATATGTATATATATATATATATATATATATATATATATATATATATATATATATATATATATATATATATATATATATATATATATATATATATATATATATATATATATATATAATACATTAAAATACCGAGTTTCAATCCTTTCGTATAACAATGATTTTGCACGACGTTTCGCCAAAATCTCATTTGGCATTTTTAAGTGCTCTTGCTGCTGCTGCTACTCGGCACTGTGATCTTGCTGCTGCTGCCGCTCGAAGCTAACTCCAGCATCAGCAAGATCACAGTATCGAGTAGCAGCAGTAACAGCAAGAGCACTTCAAAATGCCAAATAAAATTTTGCCGAAACGTGCAAATTCATTGTTAGATTCCTATTGTAACATGCCCGTCTGTCACACCTGATTTTTTCCGAAACTATTTGACGTAGAAAGTTGAAATTTGGTACTAATATAGAAATTGATGGCCTCATCAGAGCCGTGTAGTTTTCAAAGTTAAATTTTAAAATTCTCTTTCCAGCGATGTATCACAAGTTGACATTTGTTTGACAGTTGACCGGCCAAAACTAATTTAAACTCTTAGACTCAGGCGGCCATAGTGGATATGCTAGCAATTATTTTTGCTCATTTTATCCCACTTTTGGAAAGAATTTAAGACTATTCATTTATCCTGCAATTTTCGCAAGTCTAAGTGGCTTCTACAAAATTTTATGCTTTACATTCAGTTACAGAATTTTCTCTTTAAATAATGATCAATATCACTAAAATTAATATAGGAACACATATTTTTTATTTAACCTAGTAACATATTACAGGTTTTTTGCAAACATACATCTAACAGAACTACCTAACGCCATTTGAATTTAATATTATTTTCAGAAAATAAACCATTTTATTATGCAATAATGTGATATCAACAAGTTCTATTACTGACTTAGTAGGCTGTGATAAAACAGACGAACCGAAAGTCATGGTTGCTGCGTTTTACCAAAATGGCCATTACTGTTGTTTACTTTAAGTCAAAAACAATTTTTCGTTAACAAAAATGTATTCAACGGATAAAAAAGTAGATATGTTATTAATTTATGGAGAGTGCAGAAAAAATAGCCGACAAGCCGCCAAGTTGTACATAGCAAGATATCCCGATAGGAGGCACCCACACAACAATTATTTTTTAAGGGTAGAGCAACAGTTTAGAAGACAATCTTTTGAACCTGCTGATGTATTTATTGGTGACGATCATAAAAAGTAGAATTAAAAATGATTTTTTTTGAGTGTACGTTTGGGTAACGTTTGATGACGAAAATGTTATAAAGTTTATTTAGATTAGTTTGAAGGAATCTATCAGTTATTATATCCTTCTAAAATTATATATATATATATATATATATATATATATATATATATATATATATATATATATATATATATATATATATATATATATATATATATATATATATATATATATATATATATATATACTACATATATATATATATATATATATATATATATATATATATATATATATATATATATATATATATATATATCAAATCTTTTCGAACATTGGTACATAAATATAAAACTACAATACAATCATTTTTTCTTTATAAACTTTTTTCGATATTTTCAATAAAAATACGATTTTTTCACATTTTAAAATTTAAAGGTCAAATTTGACAGGCAGGTCATGTGACGTCATGACCTAATTTGGGTGTAATCCTAAACATAAAACATGCACTAACATATTTCGAAGTTAAATTTTCAAAAACTTTTATAATAAAAATTTTTCCCATATGGTGCAAACTTTATAACTGGCACTGTATATATAGTTATACATTATGCTAAGCACGGTGATCAAGAACAAAATTCAAATAAAAAAATAGATAACATCTGAAACTTCTACGGAAATATACTCGACGAGCCAAAAACCAATAGAATAGATCTTTTTATCTTCGACGTTTTTAGCAAACGATAATAATTACACGTTTTTCACAATTTTTAAATAAACAGATAATTGATAACACTGATTTTTATGTATTTTGACTGTATTTAATGTTATATATGTAGTATATTATATATATATATATATATATATATATATATATATATATATATATATATATATATATATATATATATGTATGTATATATATATATATATATATATATATATATATATATATATATATATATATAATATATATATATATATATATATATATATATATATATATATATATATATATATATATATATATATGTATATGTAGATATATATATATATATATATATATATATATATATAGATATATATATATATATATATATATATATATATATATATATATATATATATATAGATATATATATATATATATATATATATATATATATATATATATATATATATATATATATATGGATGGATCTTATCTCCACATCTATACAGATGTAATATGATATTTATGATTTTTACACCACCTTGTAAAAAAATAGTTTTCGCTGGCTTTGGACCTATGAATGATCCTCCATTGTATTCTAACATAAACATACAAATATTTAATGAAAGCACACAATCAATAACACTACATACCATACCCTTAAAATCACCCTCAGTAACCAGATGAGTCCCCCTTTGAAAATAAGTTTTAACGTCTGTTCTTTTGGTCTGTCATTTCTCATGTAAATCGAGATATACGTATATCTGCCATATGAAAGCACGACAATATCTAAAACCGATATAAAGTTGTCTTGTGTGCTTTAAGTGTCTCTTTATATTTAAATATTACTTTGATACAATTCGTATAACCTGTAACGGAGAAATCAATAAAATCGTAATTCATTTTTAGTATTTTTAACAAGGATAAAATTAAAAAATCGGTAAAGTAAATTACCAAGTACTTTTCTTCATACAAAACAGTTTCTAAAATAAGTGCTTAATTTAATTTTCTAAAATGAAAGGGGCAGTAAATTTCCATAATACATTTAAAACCATACAACATAACCACACCCATCCCTTTCATCCTCTTAACCTAAAACAATATGGCTCAAAAACTATAGATTTCATTTCTTTTTCAAGTTAAGTCTGTCAAGTAAGAACGTGTCCGCGATAATTCATTCATTTTTGGTAGATGCGATTCTAACGATTCAACAAGAAATTGGTAGAGGGAACCTTTGTGTAAGACGCATTTTATTAAACGTATCAATCGATTCCGAACTTTCGTCGAAATCACGTAAAATTTAAAATGAGTCACTTGTTTGACACATTCCGCGGCGGCTAAAAATATCAAAAATCGGTGTCGTTTGTGAAGGAGTGGGTAAATCATTTTAACAAGACGAAAAATGTTGACGACTTGTCAAAACGTGGCTTTGTAGACAAAGTCACTCCGAAAGTCGAAAAACGAATCGTATCTTGGTTTTCAGGAGACCCGGAATGACGCTGCGTCAAGAAAATCGAGTTTTAATGTGTCTCATGAGGCCATTTGGCAGCATCTTCTTGTTCATGATGTTAAATTCGGAAGCACGTTGACGAAACCTTTACTATGCGAAAATTACATCGCGAAGAGGCTCGCTTGAGCCCACGATAAAATACTAGAGTGGCGCTCACAATCGCCGGAGGCCAACCTTATTGAAGACGTTTGATCCCTTGTAAAGCAAAAGATCAGAGTAAAGACTCTGAAGGCTTTGACTTAGTTCTCTCGCGCGATTTGCAGAGTATGCAGAGAATCTCGTCTACAGCTTGCCTCGAAGATGCCAGGCGATTATTGATGCAGGAGGCGATTGGACAACTTACTAAGGTAATTGCGCCGTTGTTAGCACCCCAAAAAATACACTGATGACAAAAGATGTCCTCGAAACACGTTTTTTTGAAGGATACTAGCGATCACGTTCTTATTTGACAGACTATATAATAATATCATTTTATTTGAGAATTAGGGTGTCAATAGACCGACCATCAGATAAACATACCCTCTTTCCCTTATAACATTGCAAATAACGAAAAAATAATGTAATTTTTCGACCCCCTATAACATCATATATAAGAAGCAACCCTTTTCTCTCCCCAACCCCACCCCTTTAACCCCTTACACATTATATTATAAGTAATATGCTTAAAATTTGTCCAAAAAACATGTAAATAAAGGGTGTTTTTTATAGAGGTATAAAACTTTAAGTTGGCAACACTTTTTTTAACTAGCGGCCATTTTGTCAGCTGTCAAGTGATTTATGTTTAGTTTGGTTTGGCATTTCAACATGAATAGACTGACGCCTGAACAACGCTTCCAAATTGTGCAAATTTATTTTGAAAATCATGGTTCTGTTCGAAATACGTATCGCGCACTACGTCCATTTTACGGTCAACATAATCGTCCATCAGAGCAATTAATTCGATTATCTATGGCACGTTTTCGCACCACGTTTACTCTAAATGATAATACGCATCCACAGAGATGTCGTACAGTGCGTACAGAAGAAGTCATTGCTGCTGTAGAGCGTAGCGTAGAGGAAGATCCGAATCAGTCTATCCGCCATCGTGCACAGGAATTGGATATGTGTCCATCCACTTTATTGAAGATTTTGCGGAGAGATCTTGGTTTGCGTGCTTACAAAATCCAACTCGTGCAACAATTGAAGCCACACGATCACCTAGCAAGGCGTAGATTCGGGAATGGGCTCAAAACAAGATTGCCGTTGATCCCGAATTTCATAAGCGAGTTTTGTTTAGCGATGAAGCTCACTTTTGTTTGAATGGATACGTCAATAAACAAAACTGCCGTATTTGGAGTGATGATAATCCTCAAGTGTATGTTATGTTGAGACACCGTTACATCCAGAAAAACTGACTGTTTGGTGTGCTTTATGGGCTGGTGGAATCATTGGTCCGTACTTCTTTAAAAACGATGCTGGTCAGAACGTTACAGTCAATGGTGACCGCTATAGAGCCATGATTACTGACTTTTTCGTTCATCAATTGAACAACCATGATGTGCAGGAGCTGTGGTTTCAACAAGATGGCGCAACATGTCACACAGCTCGTGCCACAATTGATTTATTGAAGGAAACGTTTGGTAACCGCATAGTTTCACGTTTCGGACCCGTCAATTGGCCTCCAAGATCGTGCGATTTAACGCCGCTAGACTATTTTCTGTGGGGATATGTGAAGTCGCTAGTCTACGCCGATAAGCCCGAAACGATTGACCACTTGGAGGACAACATTCGCCGCGTTATTGCCAATATACGGCCACAAATGTTGGAAAAAAGTCATCGAAAATTGTACCTCCAGATTAGACTACGTCCGAGCCAGCCGTGGCGGTCATATGCCAGAAGTCATATTTAAATTATAATGCCAGAAGATTATCTTACGAATAAAGTAAATTTCATGTCAATTTAAAAAATTCATCTTTGTTTTATTCCATTTCAAAGTTCTATACCTCTATAAAAAACACCCTATACTTCAAAATGCTCGGCCGGCTTTCTGGGTTCAAATTGAAAGCAATGAAAAAACAACCTAATTTTTATATTTCCTGACTTTAAAAACCCTAAAAAGAATATATATTACTGATAAAACATATAAAGTTTATCAGCTTCGGGAAATTGTTGCTAAAATTGAAAAATACTTGAAAATTGCAATAAATATATTGAAAAAATGAATTGGAAAAATAATTTTAAAATTACTGAAATTGTTACACAATGTTGCAAATTGTTTAAAAATTTTGGAAGTTGGTAAAAATTGTTTAAAAAGCCGAAGAAAGTTGCTAAATGGAAAAAATACTTTAAAAATTTAGTACATACTATTTACAACAATTACTCCAAATTAATAGAAAATATTCAACCAAAATATATGCATTTTTTAATTTTTACAAAAAATGCGTGTGACAAAATGGAATTTTTTTTATAAGAAAAGATCTTTTCCTACTTGTTAAAAACCAATTACATAATAACATAAATGTAATTATAGTCACTACTGAAGCGGAAGTGACAAAAAAAAACTTCGAATGCATATATTTTCCCAGAAAATTTGAAGAAACCGATTGTCAAATTGATGACAAATTCCGATATAGATGGTAAAAAGTCTACAGGATCCAAATTCTTCGCAAAGTTTGATGATTGGCTCAACCTTTGTGTGCCGTTAACAAATAAGTATGAAACGGAAAACTCGGAACCAACAGGAATAAACACCACAAGGCGACCCTTATTCGGTTGGGACAATTTGCTATTTTGGAGCTCCCATTTTATTTTTGAAATTTGAACTTCATATTCGTAGTCAGCGATCCCAAAACCCATATATACAGAGTTTCATAAAACTAACTCACCTTTTTCCAAAACTAGTCCGCCATTTTGGAGCCACCATTTTGTTTTTGGAAATTTGAACTTCATATTCGTAATCAGTGACCCCAAAAACCCATGTATACAGGGTTTTATAAAAATAATTCACGTTATTCCAAAAACAGTCCGCCAGTTTGGAATCGCCATTTTGTTTTTTGAAATTTGAGCTTCTCATTCGCAATCAGTGGTCCCGAAAACTCCGATATATCAAGTTTTGTCGAAATTAAGTAATAACTTCATATTTTGGCTAGCTTTTCGTGATATTTTTCTTCTGTGCGACAGACCATTTTTGGATGTAGCATTTTTGGGCCTTATTTGCGCATTCCAGGGCACGGGGACCGCAAAATTAACATTAAAGGTCACGACAGGTCAAAAGTCCAGGTCGCCCTCTTGGTCTATATGCAATCATTCAGTCACATCAAGTATCCTTTAAAAACATTAATAAAACACAATTAATGTTTACATTAATAAAACATGATTATTGTTTAATTATTATCTCGCAGTTCTGTTAATTTTACTGACGTCCAAACAAATAATTAGAAATTGTTAAATCTGGAAAGACCAAGCAAGGTGAGCAAATACATGGCCCAAATGTCACAAATAATTAACTTTGTTCTCCCGGAAATGAAAATCCAGCGGACAAAAGCCGAGCACTCTCTTGCGTATGCATCATAAAAATCGCATAATATATTAATTTGAACCTGTGCTGACGAGAATTACGAGAATTCTCTATAACTTTATGCACTGAAAAAAATCGGTCCTGACACTTTCCTCGAAATCACAAAGTTCTAAAATAAGTACTGAATTTGACTTTCCCACACTAAAAAGTAACTTAATTCATACACTACAAATCGATCTTATAAAGTCATTTAAAAAAAAGTTGCGTAAGGAAGGAGCTTCCAAAACATATTTACAACTGAAACCTGTCATTCCCCATGAAACAACATAGTTTTTTAGTTCTACTAATATAATTTCTTAGATTTATCGTCATGAAGAGCCCTAACAACATTAATAGAGATAACAGGCTACGGTCTACATCATACATATAATCCGATTGTTACACGGACTGAAAGACTAGTGAATACCTTCTTATTTTTAGAGTGCCTTCTTCATTAATGAAGGCTGGTAACAATCTCAACGAACGCTTGGTGGTACTAGGTAACTCGAAATAAAACATGGGGTTCCAAGCTTGCCCAGTCTCTAATATATTTCAACCAGGAATACATTTTTGCACCTATGCCTCGTCTGGATCTCATACTTATCACCACGCAATAGATAAACCCAGATATGCTGTCTTCCTATGCTTGATTGTTGGCCAAAGGTCTCTCTCACATTGTGCTTGATATGAAACATCTTCGTTTGTGACATGTGCAGTCCATGGAAGTCTGCGAAATCGCCACATCTCCAAGGATTCAGTTATGAACAGAACTGATCTTGAGAGCATACGCCTCGTAGTCACAGAGCAGAATTGAATATATATATATATATATATATATATATATATATATATTATATATATATATATATATATATATATATGTATATGTATGTTTATATATATATATATATATATATATATATATATATATATATATATATATATATATATATATATATATATATATGTATATGTATATATATATATATATATATATATATATATATATAAATATATATATATATATATATATATATATATATATATATATATATATATATATATATATGTGAGAAATACGCTTTTTACTGACTAACACGGTTTTATGCCTGGCAAATCCACCACCACAAATCTTGCCACATTCTCGAAGTTTGTGTGCGACGGTATCAATGATGGGAGCCAGATTGACGTGGTCTATACGGATTTTCGCAAAGCCTTTGATCGACTACATCACTACTTACTGTTGGATAAGGTCAGATCTCGTTTCGGGCTCTCAAATAACCTGACTGATCTTTTAAATTCATACCTCCTAGATCGCAGGTTTTTTGTAGAATCAATGGGTTTAGATCGCATCTCCATGTTCCCACTTCAGATGTTCCCCAGGGTTCCAATCTGGGACCTCTTCTTTTCAATATGTTTGTTGACGACTTGCTGAGTGAGATAGGTTGCCGGAAGCTTGCTTATGCTGATGACCTTAAAATTTTTAAACGCATAGACTCGGTTTCTGATTGCCACGAATTACAGAGCAGTATTAATGCTCTCACCAACTGGTGCTCTACTAACAGACTCACCTTAAACGTTTCCAAATGCAATGTCGTCCGATATTCCTATCGTAACAACCCTATATTTTTAAATTATTCCGTAGGTGATACTGTTCTACAAAATCTTCGTTCAGTTAGAGATTTGGGTATCATCTTTGACGAGAAATTCTCTTTTGCTGACCATATTGAAACAAATGGTTACTGGTGCATCAAGGATGCTGGGTTTCCTGATTAGCAATTGTAGAGACTTTACTAACATATCTGCAATCAAGCTTCTCTATTATTCCTTCGTTAGGTCTAAGTTTGACTATGCTTCTATTGTTTGGTATCCAATATGCAATTGCCACAACAACTCAATTGAATCGATAAAGAGGCGCTTCATTAAATATCTTATTTTCAAGAGGGATGGTGTCTATCCGGACCGCGGTGTTGATCACGGACTAATCTTGTTAAGGTTGAATGAGTTGCCTCTTGCAAATAGAAGGGATATTCACTCCATCAAATTCTTATATAAGCTGTAAAATCACCATATTGATTGCCCTTTCCTATTAAGCAATGTATCTTTCCATGTATCACGCCTTGGGGCAAGGCGCTCACCTATTTTTAGCCTCGGCCGAGCTAGGTCAAATATATTATTCCACAGTCCTATTTATATAATGTGCAAGAACGGCAATGTCACTGGAAACTCCGGTGATTTCCATTGCAGTAGGCTATGGGTACTTATTGGTTCTCTGCTCAGTGTTTAGAGGTTGCTCAAATTTGTAGTTTTTTATTATTACTATTTTTTTTTTTTTTTAATTTGGAGATTGTTAAAACATTTTAATTTTATTTTAATTGTTGTTCTTCTTTTATATGTAGCTCATTAGTATAAAACGTTATTATTGTAATTTGGCCCTGGCCTGGTGGAATTGAATGTATAAATAAATAATATATATATATATATATATATATATGTTTTGACGAATGTTCTCACGGGTGTGAAATGTAGTAATGGTTTTTTCGGGTATCCCGTGTTAGCTTGAAGTCCCTTGATGGACGGTTTCGCTGACGTTTCGATGGAATCTCATCCATCTTTTTCAAAGCGTTGATCACTGGTCGGTGTCTTGGCGTTGAATGTCGAGACTGGCCCTGAGTGCGCCGGTTTTATGTACTCGGGGGTGTTTCTATTGGTCGGACGGACCTGGCCAATAGAGGCTCGGCTTTCGCTGCGCGTTGTCGGTCCTGTGGTTCTTTGTAATGTTTGTGTTGGTGAAGTAACATATGGTTGAATTATTGTTTCTCTTGGTTGGACTTGGTACTGGGATAGAATATGTTTCCAAGAGTTCGGTAAACGTTGGCTATCATCCCGATTATTTAAGTTGTTGGGCCTCTTTTCTATTTCTATGGCTTCTTTGATTACCCTAGTGGATAGGTTATTACTTTTTTGTAGGGTTCTGGTTTTGTCAAAATCGATTTTGTGGCCGGTATTGTGTGCATGTTGTGCTAGAGAAGAGGTGGTGGATTTTTGTTTTACGGCGTTTTTGTGCTCGTCTCTTCTGGCACTAATTTTCCTGTTTGTTTGGCCTATGTATGAAAGACCGCAGTCCTGACACGGAATTTCATATACGCCTTGGTCTTCTAAGGCTATAATATCTTTTGGTGTAGGTAGAATATCTTTAATTTTTTGGTTGGTTATGTAAATGGTCTCAATTTGGTGTTTTCCTAGAAGTCTTCCTATTTTGTCTGTGATGCCTTTTACATATGGGAGAAATGCTTTTGTGGTATATGTCTTTCTTTCCTGTTTGTGTTGTTTATTTAGGGCCCGCCGGATTGTGTTTTGACTATATCCATTTGAAAGTAAAACGTTTCGAAGGAGCTTGGTTTCTTGTTGTAAATGTTCCTTGTCTGTTAGGGTTTCTGATCGGTGAGCTAAGGATTTGGCAACGGAGAAGAGTTGAGCTGGGTGATGATGTGAGCCGGCATTTAAGTATCTGTTTGTATGTGTCGGTTTTCTATATACTGAGTGAGACAAAGAACCATCTAATTTTCTTTGAAGCAAGACATCTAGGAATGGTAGTTGTTCTGCTGCTTCCCTTTCCATTGTAAATTTAATGTTTGGATGTATGTTGTTAAGGTGTTCCAGGAACTTGTTTAAGTTGTCTTCACCGTGTTGCCATACCACAAAAGTGTCATCTACGTATCGTAGCCATGTTTTCGGTTTATGTGGAGCAGTTTCTAGAGCTAGTGTTTCGAAATGCTCCATGTATAGATTAGCTAGTGCTGGTGACAATGGAGAGCCCATGGGTGCACCTTCTATTTGTTTGTATTTTTGGCCTGAATAGACGAAGTATGTATTAGCGAGGCAGTGTTTTGATAGACTGATGACGTATTCGGGCAGGTTGTATTTTCTCTCTATGATAGACAGTGCTTCGGTAACTGGTACTTGCGTGAAAAGGGATACGACATCAAAACTGACAAGTAAATCATTTTTCTCTAGCTGCATGTTTTTTATGATTTGAATAAAATGTTGTGAATTTTTTCACGTATGATGCGGCTTTTTCCACATGAGGTTGCAGAGTCATGGCTAGGTGCTTGGCTAAAGCTTGTGTTGGGGAGCCAAACGAGCTGACTATTGGTCTTAAGGGTGCTCCTTGTTTGTGGACTTTCGGTAATCCATACATTTTGGGCATCTTGATGATTTCTCTCTAGGGATAAGTTTCTTTTTTGTTTCTTCACTAAGAGAGGAGGACTTGATTGCGGATTTAGTGGTTTTCTCTAGGTATGTTGTCGGATCACTTGTGATGGCTTTATACGAAGGATCATTTAAAAGGTTGAGCATCTTTTGGTGGTAATCGTCAGAGTTGAGATATATATATATATATATATATATATATATATATATATATATATGTATATATATATATATATATATATATATATATATATATATATATATATATATATATACATATATAATATATATATATATATATATATATATATATATATATATATATATATATATATATTTATATATATATATATATATATATATATATATATATATATATATATATATATTTCAAAGACCACCTTGGTAAATTAATCCAACTGATTTTATAGTTACGACCAATAACGATATTAAGGTGGGCTAATTACAATATATAGGGGGTCTCTCCCAGTCATTATCTTTCTTATTTCTGGATACAGATGTAAAAATTGCCAGCTATGACTTAAAAAAGATGAATTATTTTTATGCTAATTTGAAGAACAAAACCTACACTTTACAAAGGTCTAGTATTATTTATGGCATCCCATGCCATTGTGGTCTATGTCGGAGAAACGACGCAGGAGCTCTCTAAGAGACTAGCCTTACATCGAAGTGTTAGCAAACATAAACTCAACGCCACAAGTTTACATGTTAACAAGTACAATACACTAACAGTTTCACTCTGAATGTTGAAGCCAACTACATCAAAATGTGCTACATAAAATAAAAAAAATACCGTTCAAGCAAAAAAAATGGCTTGATAAGGGTTACGGGGACTCTGCCCCTGGAAAATCACTCATCATTTACTGGTATTCTAAATTTAAACGCGGTCTTACAGATACAAATCATGCGGAATGCTTTGCACGCTCAAATTAGGTGGTAACACTGGAAAACATAAAAAAATCCGCAAAATTGTTTTGTATAACCGTAAAGTAAAATTGTGTGAGATAACTGACATCCTAAAGATGTCAAAAGAACTTGTAGGTCATATTTTGCATAAATATTTGGACATGAGAAAGCTCTGTTCGAAATGGATACCGCGTTTGCTCACAGTGGACCAAAAACAACAACGTGTTGATTCTGAGCGCTATTTGGACCTGTTTAAGCACAATATAAAGGATTTTTTCATGCGATGTGTGACAATGCTTGAAACACGGATCCACCACTATACACTGGAATCAAATCGACAATCAGCTGAGTGGACAGCAGCCGGTGAAATCCGCCCGAAGCGACCAAAAACATAACAGTCGGCTGGGAAGATTTTGGCCTCTGTGTTTTGGGATCTGCTATGCTGAGAAGGAAAAAACCATCAATGATATAAAGTTATTGGTGTGTGTGAAGACAGAAATCGTAAAGAAACTGTCTCAAATAAACAAGAAAAAAAGTTCCCTTTCATCAAGACAATGCACCGTGTTTACGATGGCAATTGTTCTCCAGATTTGGCCCCCAGCGACTATTATCTATTCGCAGACCTCAAAAAAATACTCACGAGAAAGAGGTTTGGCTCCAATGAAGAAGTTATCGTCGAAACTGAGGCCTATCTTGAAAGCAAAGACAAAGCCCTCTACAAGAAAGTTATAGAAATGTTAGAAAAGCGTGATTGTATCACTACATTTATGAATAAAGTCAAATTTTGTAAAAAAATATGTGTTTTAATTAGCTAGACCAAAAACTATTCAGCCTACGTGTAATAGCTATATTTTTGAAGTCCATATTTCTAAAACAATTTCAGCAAGAATCGAGTTTTACCTCAATTTTTTCAGTGTATAAAAATTCTCCATAATTGTAATAATTCACAATTAACATTACTATGCCTGGGCTGGGTTTTTCCATTCTAAATTAATAAATTAAATCTGAATACGAAACTGTATCTTTGAGAGAGACTAGTTATAATTTACTCTCATTTAAAAGTTAGTTTTGATAAAAATAAATTTTGTTTTTCCGGAGAATTTGTCGTCGAAAATGAGGAGTTATTGGTGTTTTTCTGTTGGATGGCTGCAGTTTATTTAATTAAGACTGGAAATTTGTTATTAAATAATGTTAGGGCTGTGGGGTAATGTGACCTTTCTTTCTCCTAAAATAAAAACTATTTTTTTTGTTTATTTCATATCTAAATGTTCTTTTGTAACATTTACGGTAAAATAAACTCTTTTATGGAAATTATTTTTACGTCCGTCCAGAAATTGGTTATTTTTTCAGGCAGTACTTCCCTTGGAAATATACATAGTAAACTAAATATCTCTTTCTTAAAAACTTATTTGTTCCATCACAACAGCAACTAGTCTACAAGATCTCTTGCTTACTTCATGTTTGCTTGTAGACAAGAACTACACAATAATTCTAAAACAAAACGGATACAACACACAGACAATCAAAAAAACCCTACAATAAGTAACAAACAAATAAAAACTTCTTTGATTGTGCTAGCCGATACTTCTTGGAAATTCATAATAATGTATTTCCAATACATTTAAAATGACTTGACAATTGTTTCGCTTCTTCAGAAGTGAATTAGAAAGAAAAATGTTAGGTAATAATACTGGTTATGTATTGCTTAAAACTATCTTTAATTACATAAGATTAGGTTAATCGTTTTATTATATTATTTATTAACAAAGTTATAGTAATAATAATAATAATAATAACAATCGAACACATAACAAGCGGATGTAAAATATTAGCCGGAACGGAATACACAGCCAGACATGACTCAGCGGCAAAAGTAGTTCATCAAGCACTAGCCACAACATACAGGCTCATATAAAACACAGATCCCTACTACAAATACACACCAACATCCGTACTTGAAAATAAAGATTACAAACTCTACTGGGATATCAGTATCCATACAGATAAAACAGTCTCCGCCAATAGACCCGATATTACTTTTCAGTGCAAAAAAGGAAAAGTCACCTATCTAATTGACATAGCTATCCCCAACGACACAAACATCCAAACGAAATACACAGAAAAAATTTCCAAATACACAGACCTTGCAACGGAAATAAAAAGGCTATGGAAGCAGGAAAGAGTCATCATTGTCCCCCTCATTATGTCAGCCACAGGCCTTGCACCAACAACATTTACACCACACTTAGTACAATAAGGACTCAACACAAACATACACAAAAACATTCAGAAGTCAATGATTTTGAAAACATGTAACATTGTTAGGTCATTCCTTAATACACAATGGTAATGCATTTGTGCTGACTTGGTTTGCGCCCGTCAGCCAAACATGGAACCACATTGACCAAATGTGAGAAAGAAGAACTTTTTTGTAATAATAATAATAATAATCTTTATTGTCTAACAGATGTACCATTTACAAGACAATTAAGCATAAATAACATAATACAAAGGAGATAGAGATAAAAAAAGGAAAATAAAGTACTAGTATAGAACAAAAGAGACAGATAATATAAAAATCACACAGAAATTATATAAAACTGAAAAATTAAAATTAAAATGATACACTTGGAATAAAATATCTATACATGCAACAATTTATTTTTTAAGCATTTGGCAAGTTGTTCACGTCAATGTCATTACAAGTACTGTTTAAAAACGCTCATAGCTTGAAACAATGGTGTTTTGATGAGAAAATTAGTTGATGCAGCAGGTAAACAGAGAGGTTCTGACCAATCTATTAGGAACGTGAAAGTTTACTTGAAATAGTAAGTCAGGAGAGTCAATAAGAGATTTACATAATTTTATAAGAAAACAGACCAGATGGTAATTTCTTCGATTCGTCAATAAAAGTAGCTGAAAACGTTCAGTTATAATGACCTCATCGACACCCCTATCAGGGTACACACCATCATATTTTAATATAAGAAATTTGGCAAACTTTCTTTGAACATTCTCTACCTGTTTAATATACTTAGCGTGTATTGGATTCCAAACAATTGCACAATATTCAAGCCGTGAAAGCACATAGCTGGAATATAAAGTTTTTAATGTTTTACTGTTATGAAAACCACTTGAATTACGTATTATGAAGCCCAACGTCCTTATCGCAGTAGTGCATATCCAATTAATATGATGGGGAAATGAAAGTTTAGGATCAAAAATAATTCCAAGGTCCTTGAAGGTATTACAACGTGTAATATCTTCATTATCTAACTTATACTGGAAGTCGATGGTGCTAAATTTATTCAAGTAAGTCAAAAAGAAGCACTTACCGGCATTCAAAGTTATCTTAAAGATACAAATCTGTGGTACTATTTCAGAGAACTAATAGAGATTAAGTAAGGGTGAATGGTTTAAGTCTACCTGTTCGTTTAATAATAGATTGGAGTTTTTCCGTTTGTTAATTTCAAGACATTCAAGTATATTTAATTTTTTAGATTTATTTTCTACATGCAGGATTTTGAATGCATTATCAAAATTATCGAATTCGTTTATTATATGGGTTGCATAATGTGAATTGTTCTTGTTTTTTAAATAACTAAGTTAATGTTCTTTAATGCGAGGTCAAAAGATCTACCAGTTTGTTCTACGTAGGTTTTAGTACAAGATCCTAAATTGTGGATACAACTGGTCTAATAGGGAAATCCTTTTTATGTAATTTAATTAGGGAATATTATTTTGGAGCTTGTGGGTTCATTATTGTTAAAGTACTTTTTTCAAAATCATTGAGATCTTTCTAAGTAGATTTTGTTAGTTTTTAGTAGACTTTTGTTGGGTCATTATTTAATACTTGAAATTTGTCTGTATTAAGAAAAGAAACTGTTATAAATATATATTGTTCTCTAGAAGTAGGGATTCACTAGAGCTGATAAGGGTAAGTCTGTGGTAGCTATTTTTAGAGAAAAATATATATTTAAAATTCTTTCTTTTCTTAATACAGACAACTTTTAAGTATTAAACAATGACCCAACAAAAGTCTACCAAAAACTAATAAAATCTACTTTGAAAGATCTCACAATTTTCAATGATTTTGAAAAAAGTACTTTAACAATAATGAACCCACAACCCACAAATAATATTCCCTAATTAAATTACATAAAAAGGATTCCCCTATTAGTTGTATCTGTTGTTACGGCACCAACAATAAAATTATTACAAAAACTCATTTCTTTACTACGACAACATTGCGAATTTAAACTGAAATATAGTAACACTTAAGAACTAATAGATAAAATTAAAAATATTAACTTACCACAAAATTCTGGAATTATCTCATTTGATATACAAAACTTATTTCCTAGTATCCCTCCATATGAAGTCATAGAATTAGTAGATAGACTTTTAATCAGGAATAAAGATAACGAAATTTTAGATTTACTTACGACGTGCTTGGATCAAAACTATTTTGAATTCAAGACGATACTTTTATACATCTAAAGAAGGTCTAATAATGGGTAATCCTTTAAGCCCTTTACTAGCGGAAATTTTCATGGATCATTTAGAACTAAAAATTCATCAAAACGCGGTAAGCAAAAATATTGTTTACTGGCATAGATATGTTAATGATATCATTTCTTGTTTTACGGGAACAGATAGACAACTAACAATCTTCCTTAACTTCCTAAATAATTTGCATCCTAACATTAAATTCACCTTCGAATTAGAAACCAAAAACTCTATAAATCTCTTAGACCTATCTATATCAAAAGTGAACAATAAACACGATTTCTCGATTTTTTACAAGCCTTTACATACCGACACAATTATATTGTACACAATAATTCTTCCCACCCTTATACTCACAAATTGGCAGCTTTTAACTCTTTCATACATAGACTGTTACATATTCCTATTACTAAAAACTAATTTTAACAAAAAATTTAACATAATCAAGCAAATAGCAATTAATAATTGATATGACCCTAGCATTATAGAGAATATTTTGAATAAAAAATCGTTTAAACAAGCAATCCCTCTAATTTATCCCACCATTATTAACAAAAAAGGAAAATTTAGCTCACTCACGTCCACAGGGAAAATAACTAGAACAATTTCAAAACATTTAACAAAAAAAGAACAATAAAACAGCATTTGAAACCAGTAATACTTCAGGGAATATAATTTTGAATAACAAAACCAAATCTAATAAATCCATAAAATCAGGAGTTTATTTATTAAATTGTGGATCTTGTACTAAAACCTACGTAGGACAAACTGGCAGATCTTTTGAAACTCGCATTAAAGAACATAAACATAGTTATACGGAAAAACTCCAATCTATTACACAGGTCTGCAACAAAAATGCTGTCTGGATGTTTTCAACTGATTTCTATGTATTTAGGTGTTCTGAAAACTAAAAAAATACTCGAAAAATTCCAGAACGTTAGGTTATTTTGCAAAACGCAAAATTTTATTATAAAAAAGGGTTTTTTGGGCTAACATAACAAATAGGTACAATTTTATTTTGATTACTGTTTTTAAATGTATACAGGCCATAACTATCATTACTTTCTAAATAAAGAACGCCCTGTGTGAGCTAAATTAACAAACATAAACGTTGTAACCAGAACGTGCGCGCTCCGATAGTGTAGAAAGTGGCGCGGTACAATTACGTGTTAACTCGTCATTGTTTTATAGATCTTGATTCAATATAGTGCAATGTCATCTGTGCGGAAGTGTGTGAATTCGTCTGACAGTTTCTGTTATATTTGTGGCGAATATATGGTATTAAAGCAACAACTTAATATTACGGACTTTGTAAAAAAGTATACTTCATGTATTTTGGCTTAAAACTTGGAGATCAGGATAAAGTTTGGACACCTCATAAAGTCTGCAAACGATGTGTTGAAGACCTTCAAAATTGGTTTAAGGGCAAGAAAAAAGCTTTCCGATATGCGATTCCTATGATATGGCGCGAGCAAAAGAACCATAGTGATGATCGTTACTTTTGTTCGTGTAATGTGAAAGGGTATAATTCAAAATGGAAGCAGTCCATTTCATACCCCAATCTGCAATCAGCTATTCGTCCCATCCCTCATGGGACCGAAATACCAGTGCTCAAGGCCCCTGCTACTTTGGAAGAGATTCCAAGTTCTGACGAAGATGGTGCTGTACCTGAACCCGATGACAAGTCAAGTTTTCAATTTGAAGATGACAGCAGTCCGAAATTGTTTTCCCAGGGCGAGCTAAATGATTTGGTAAGAGACTTGAATCTTCCCAAAAACGCTGCTGAGTTGCTTGGATCAAGGCTCAAAAGCAGGTACTTACTTTTGCCGGGAGTGTCTTCCTCCTGGTTTAGATATCGTGAGAAGCAGTTCACTTCCTACTTTGCCCAAGAGGACGAGTTGGTTTATTGTACCAATATTGAAGGTTTGATGGATACATTTAAGATCTCATACGACTCAGCACAGTGGCGTATTTTTACAGATTCTTCGAAAAGAAGCCTTAAAGTAGTTCTGCTTCACAATGGCGGTTTCTATGCTTCCATTCCTGTCGGTCATTCCGTACACCTCAAGGAAACCTACAAGAACTTGGAATTGGTTCTTTGCAAATTAAAATATAAAGACCACGGTTGGCAAGTGTGCGGTGATTTAAAATTCTTGGGCATGTTGCTCTGACAACAATGTGGGTTTACCAAATTTCCTTGCTTTTTGTGTCTATGGGATAGTAGAGACCGAGCAAATCACTGGACCAAAAAGCGTTGGCCTCCGAGGGAGCTTAAAGTTGACGAAAAGAACGTCCTGCATGAAACTTTGGTGCCTCCTCATAAAGTTCTTTTACCACCGCTTCACATAAAGCTGGGATTAATGAAGCAATTTGTAAAGTCACTTCCAAGAGATGGAAATTGCTTCAAATACTTAATATCAAAATTTCCAGGCCTCTCGGAGGCAAAGTTGAAGAAAGGTGTTTTCGTTGGACCAGATATTAGACGGCTTATGGCTGATCCACAATTCATCACAACCATGACGGATCCTCAAAGAGAAGGGTGGATTGCCTTTAAAGAGGTCATAGAGAAATTTTTAGGCAATAACAAAGACCCTAACTACAAACAAATCGTCAAAAGAATGTTAAAAGCATTTCAAGCTTCAGGTTGCCTAATGAGTTTAAAAGTACATTTTCTTCATTCCCACCTCGACTACTTTCCAGAAAATTTAGGAGATCTGAGTGAAGAGCAAGGTGAACGATTTCACCAAGATATTAAGGAGATGGAAAAAAGATACCAGGGAAGATGGAGCGTCTCAATGATGGCAGACTACTGTTGGACGCTTCAGAGAGACCTTCCAGATGCTTCCTACAAGCGAAAATTGTACCAAAAGGAGTCTCACTGGGAAAAAGAAATGTGTTTGTGCTGAAATGATATTTTTTATATAAAAAAATAAGTTTTGTTACGCAATTATAAATTTAAAAAAAAATTTTTTTGGTCTTTTATCTTTTATTTTAAGATGATAACTTGTTTAACATAGATACCTACATTGTCAGGAAACGTGACGTTCTATGACAAAATGAAAGTCATTTTCGAATTCAGTACACCCAAAAACATAAGAATTACGCAAAAAAAACCAAAACAGCTCTCATTTTTTTTTTGTTTTGCAGACTTGTGTTATTAAACGCACAGGTAGACTTAAACCATTCACCCTTACTTAATCTTTATTAGTTCTCTGAAATAGTACCACAGATTTGCATCTTTAAAATACCTTTGTCACTAAATAATATAATAAAACGATTAACATAATCTTATATTAAGTTGGGAATGTGGAATCTTTGGCACAATATACTACTCAGTATATATACACCAAACACTTTATTTTTGCACTCGCTCCTGATGAAGCTAACATGGTTAGCGAAACGCGCGTCGAGTGCAAAAATAAAGTGTTTGGTGTAGTGGTGATATATACTGAGTAGTATAATCTTATATAATTAAGGATAGTTTTAAGCATTACATAACCAGTATTATTACCAAACATTTTTCTTTCTAATTCACTTCTGAAGAAGCCATTGTATGGTGAAACAATTCTTAAGTCATTTTAAATATATTGGAAATTAAAACATAGTGTTTTATTTATACAATTTTAAATAAAAACTTCAAAAGCTACCTAAAATCAAATGTAAAATCACACCAAGAGACGCTCCATGTGCTATATCCATAAAAAAAAAATCCTAAAGATTTGTCATCACGACATACTAAAACCAAGTTTTCCACGTTTTTAAACGATGCAAACCATCTTTTTAGTGTTCCGTACGGAACACTTATAAGATCACTTCGGTGTCTGTCTGTCTGTCTGTCTGTCTGTCACACCCGATTTTCTCCGAAACTATTTGACATAGAAAGATGAAATTTGGTAATAATATAGGAACTGATGGCCTCTCAGAGCCATGTAGTTTTGAGAATTAAATTTTGACTTAAGGGGTTAGTTTTAGGGGGTGAAGTTGGAAGTGAAAAAAAAAAATTTTTTACTAGGTCATCGAGTGTGGTTTCAAATGAAAGCTTGTGAAAACACGAGTAAAAAAATATATATATATAATGTTATACTTGCGCCCACTTTTCTTTGTATTATTTTTAAAAATTCGCGAAAAATCGCTGTCCCGGCCTTATCTCGAAAAGTACTTATCAAAAAATTTCGAAAAAAATTCTGGAATATTCTCCACGGGGTGTAGATTGGACGAAAATTATCACGAGTGCATTACCTTAAATAATTTATATGGTATATAAAAAAAAAAAAATTTCAAGGTCATCAGATTTCGTACAGATTGGAAACAAACTTTGTTGAAAACTCATTTGGGGTGTGTTTTGTGAAGTCACTGATCATTTTATACCACCGTAACATAAATTTTGACTTCAGGGTTCGTTTTTGAGGGGTAAAATCGGAAGCGAAAAAAAATTTTTTTTACTAGGTCATCGAGTGTTGTGTCAAATGGAAGCTTGTGAAAACACGAGTAAAAAATATATATATAATGTAATACTTGCGCACACTTTTCTTCGTATCACTTTTAAAAATCGCTGTCCCCTACCTTATTTCGAAAAGTACTGATCAAAAAATTTCGAAAAAAAATTCTGGAATATTCTCCACGGGGTGTAGATTGAACGAAAATTATCACGAGTGCATTACCTTTAATAATTTATATGGTATATAAAAAAAAATAAAATTTCAAGGTCATCAGATTTCGGTAAAGATTGGAAACAAACTTTGTTGAAAACTCATTTGGGGTGTGTTTTGTGAAGTCACTGATAATTTTATACCACCGTAACATAAATTTTGACTTCAGGGTTTCGTTTTGAGGGGTAAAATCGGAAGCGAAAAAAAATTTTTTTTACTAGGTCATCGAGTGTTGTGTCAAATGGAAGCTTGTGAAAACACGAGTAAAAAATATATACATAATGTAATACTTGCGCACACTTTTCTTCGTATCACTTTTAAAAATCGCTGTCCCCTACCTTATCTCGAAAAGTACTGATCCAAAAATTTCGAAAAAATTCTGGAATATTCTCCACGGGGTGTAGATTGAACGAAAATTATCACGAGTGCATTACCTTTAATAATTTATATGGTATATATAAAAAAAAAAAAAAATCAAGGTCATCAGATTTCGGTAAAGATTGGAAACAAACTTTGTTGAAAACTCATTTGGGGTGTGTTTTGTGAAGTCACTGATCATTTTATACCACCGTAACATAAATTTTGACTTCAGGGTTTCGTTTTGAGGGGTAAAATCGGAAGCAAAAAAAAATTTTTTTTACTAGGTCATCGAGTGTTGTGTCAAATGGAAGCTTGTGAAAACACGAGTAAAAAATATATATATAATGTAATACTTGCGCACACTTTTCTTCGTATCACTTTTAAAAATCGCTGTCCCCTACCTTATCTCGAAAAGTACTGATCAAAAAATTTTGAAAAAATTCTGGAATATTCTCCACGGGGTACAGATTGAAAGAAAATTATCAGAGTGCATTACCTTTAATAATTTATTTGGTACATTAAAAAAAAACAAATTTCAAGGTCACCAGTTTTCAGTAAAGACTGGAAACAAACTTTGTTGAAAACTCATTTGGGGTGTGTTTTGTGAACTCATTGATCATTTTATACCACCCTAACGAAAATTTTTATTTTAAAAACAATCAACGTAAGGAACACTAATTGTGCAAGTTCGACTTGCACTTGACCGGTTTTTTTTTATTTTCTCCTGATTAAAAACGCTCCGATTTAAACAGATACGAGTAGGATCAGCAGATAACAGTAAAATATACTTTTAGACAATAAAAATATTTATTCGCTACATCCCTCTTTTGACATTCACATCACATGCACAACACAGAGGCAAACCATTAATCACCGAAAACAGTCCAATATAATTTTTTCATCGCAAAATATTGGATGTACCCTCTGACATCTGGCAATATGTCCAGGCCGGCTCAAAGTCCCAAAAGAAGAAGAAAAGACCATTATTCTTTCAGGACGATTTTTTGTGTCGAAATTCCTTAAATTGATTTGGTCTATTTCTAAAGTGACAGGAATGTATTTGGTAAACCAGTGTAGGAGGATGACTCCCGCCTTCAGCAAAAAAATAATAATTTATTGCTATATAATTGGCTACAATTTTATTCGTGGCGACCCGTGACTCTTTAGCGTAGTAGTGGCTTGCAGTGCAGAAGGTCTCGGGTTTCAATCCCGGCAGGTCGGTTACTTATTTATTAATTTATTTATGTATATTTAGCCTGGCCACGTACATAAGTAGTAGTTGTTTGCAGCAATGCAATAAGGTTGTCTAAAGAGTACTGTGAAATACAAAAACGTAAATTGTCAGGTACTACGAATCCTCATCGATATTCTTAGAAAATGGAAAAGGGTAAAATACCTATTTAGGCGGTGAAGCAAACGATAAAAAAAATTTCTATCTTTATACTTTGTACTAGCCGTGCCCGCGGCCTTAGAGGCTCATGGCTTGGTTGCATACTTGTCTCCACTTCTTTTTGTCTTCTGTTAGTGCGGGATTCCCATCAACTCCAGATTGCTTTACTGCCTGAATCCATGTAGATCGAGGTCTACTCTTGCCTCTTCTTCTAAGCACTCCTCTTATTAGGGCTTCCTTCGCCTGTCTTTCTTCCTTCATCCTTACTACCTGTCCCAACCATCATAATCGCTGGCTTCTTATGATTTGGCTTATAAGGGGTTTCGTATATAGGCATTTTAATTCGTAGTTTGTCTTCTTTCCTTCCTCTGTAGATTCTTCTCAAAGCTTTCCTTTCCCACACCTCCAACGTCTCCTTTTCTCTTGCATTCAGTTTCCACGTTTCGCATCCATATGTCACTGTGGGTCTGACAACTGTCGTATATATTCTTTCTTTTGCTTTTCTTGATATATTCTTTGATTTCAATATTGGATTCCTTGCCCCGAAACATCTCTGTCCTTTCGTTATTCTTTCTTGTATCTCCGTCCTTTCTTGTGCACTCTCTATTATTGTTACTCACAGATAATTAAATTTGCCTACTTTTTCAAACATATATCTTTTCCCTAAGTTGTTTATTATATCTAAACTTTTGTTTTTATTATTCTTCTTCTTTGTAATTTATATGTATTTTGTTTTTTCCTCATTTATCTTTAGTCCTTTCACCCTTCCTCTTTCTTCTATCCTACTTATGGCTTTTGCTCTTACAATCACTGCTACATCATTCCCATAGGCCAAGCATTGGCAGGTTTGTTGGTATATCGTTACATTTGTTTTTATTTCTGGCTCCCGGATTATCTTGTCTAGTACCAAATTAAATAGACATGTTGACACTGAATCCCCCTGTCTTAATCCTCTCTTAACCTTAAACTTGTCTGATACTTTGCCCTTAACCAACACTCTATTTTCTATGTCATTCAGGGTCATTCTCACCGTGCGAATCAATTTTTAGTTCTTTCATTATCTTGTAGAGTCCTCTATTTACAGAGTCATATGCTTCTCTGAAATCCACAAAGATCAAGTGTAGTGCCAAATTTTGTCCTAAGCTATTATCTTGGATTTGTTCAATCGAAAATATCTGGTCTGTAACCGATCTATTTTTCCTGAATCCACACTGGTACTCTCCTAGAATAGACTCGGCTTTCTCTTCTGGTCTGTTTTTGATAGTCACCACTACTATCTTGTACACGACTCCAGTAAGGCTATTGGTCTATAATTAGCACATAGTTTTTTTTTCCTTTTTTTGTATATTGGACAAATGGGCGACTCTATCCAGCTCACTGGCATCTTTTCTGTTTCCCATATTTCTTGCACCAACCGGCATATTTCATTTTCCAGATCTACTCTTCCAGCTTTTATCATTTCTGCTGTTATACAATTTCCACCCTGGGCCTTATTTTTTTTTGGGTTCTAAGTATTTCTCTTATTTCTTCATGTAGGGTTTGTTTGTCCCATCCTGCCCTCAATTAATTTTGCTTCCTATTTCTCATTCAACTCCTCATTTTCATCTCTCTTTAATGTTCCTTTAAAGTATTCCGCCCATCTATTTAGTCTTTCTGCCAAGCTTACTGCTAAACTTCCATGTTTTTTCCTACATATTAGCATTTTGTCTCTGTTTATTCCCTTATTTTATTAAAAAAAAAACACGTAAATCGGATAAGTAGTTCTTGAGGGCTAAGCGCACTAATGGACAGATAGACAGAGAGACGTTGCGTTTTATATATATTATACAGATTATTGTTATTATTATATAAACTGGCCAGAGAACATATGTATGAATTTAAAAAAAAAGCACGTAAATCGATAAGTGGTTCTCGAGTGATAAGCGCACTAACGGACAGAGAGACAGAGAGACGTTGTATTTTTATATATTATAGAAGATTATAGATAACCTGGCCAGAAACCAAATGTATGAATTTTTAAAAAAAAAACGCAAATCGGATAAGTGGTTCTCGAGAGATAAGCGCGCTAACGGATTTTATATATATTACAGATATTCTTTGCTACATGATATTGTTCCATATTTAATGGTTTAGGCAGTGTATTGCAAAAGAACGCGCTAGCGGCAAACTTTTTTCCGACTTGATTCGCTATTATCGTCAGTGTTTATTGCTTATGTTATCTAACGTAATAAAATATAGACTATAACCTGACCAGAGAACATATATATGTTTTAAAAAACAAGCACGTAAATCGGATAAGTGGTTCTTCAATGATAAGCATACTAACGGAGAGATAGACAGACAGACGGACAGATAGAGAGACGTTGTATTTTATATATATTCTAGATTCTATGCTAAGCTAGAAACTGATCATCTCGTCAATAATAATGTTTATTAAGAATATGAGAGTTTAAATCATCGTTTAAGGAAAATCGTAAAAAAAACTTGCTTTGCTTGTTAATTGGTAATTAATTACCATTTTCTTAAGTCATGGCTGGATATCAGAATTCATTATATTAGAAAAAACATCTGTTTTACTATGATTTGGGATACTACATTACTTTTGTAACATTGTGATCTAAATTCTGCAAAATGCTTTGTCGACAGTACCTAGGCTGTCTGAAAAGTTCTCGACCTGACACATAGATGGCCTTAGAAACTGTGAAACTATAATTGTATTGGAATGTTGCATCCTTTATGTAAATACACGTAAAATTTTATTTCGCTCTGTTAATTCATTCAAGCTGTAGCAGCTGTTTAATATTGACGTCTCAATGATGTTTTTGAAATGGAAAAATAACTGGGTATCGTGCATTGATTAAATTCTTTATTTTGGATGGTTTAACACCAACGGAAATTCACCCCAAATTGTTAAAAGTATATAGCACCTCCACCTTCCACTGTGAAAAAATAAGCTGCCCTTTTTTAATCTCTTTGTACAAGGCCTCGAAGATGAACAACGCAAGGGTCGTCCAAAAACTGCTACAGCACCACAAATCGTTCAACAAGTCCATGATGTGGTGTCAGATGATTGACGAGTGAAAGTATGTGAAATAGCTGAGGCCGTAAAGATCTCAAAAGAATGAATTGGAAATGTTTTACATGAACAATTACATACGAAAAAGTTTTATGCAGGATGGTTGCCGTATTTGCTGACAATTGACCAAAAACGAATTCGAATGCGTATTTAGATCGTTTTAAGCAAAATAAGATGGATTTCAAGCATCGTTTCATAACTGTTGATCAAACTTGGATCAACCACTATACACCAGAGCGAAAAGAACAGTCGAAACAATGGACTGCAGCCGGTAGATGTGTACCAAAGACGGCAAAGACGGTTCCATAAGCAGGGAAGGTTATGGCAACAGTTTTTTGGGATTACAAAGGTGTTTTGTTGATCGATTATTTTCATAAAGGTAAAACAATTAACTCTGAATATTATTGTAACCTTTTGGATGAGTTGGCTGCAAAAATTCGTCAGAAAAGACCTACTTTAAAGAAGAAAAAAATCATTTTTCATCAAGACAATGCACGTGTTTACACAAGTGTTTTCACGATGGCAAAATTCAAAGAATTAAAGTACGAATTGCTTAAACATCCAGCGTATTTACCAGATTTGGGTCCCTCTGACTATTATCTATTTCCAACCTGGCTGAAAAGTGTTTTACATCAAATGACGAAGCTATTGCAGCCGTGGATGGATATTTTGCAAACCTTCTGAACTCACACTTTAATCATCGTGTTGAATTATTGGAAAAACGTTGAAATAATTCCATTGAAATTTTAGGAGATTCTATTGGAAGATATTTCACGTTAAAAAAACTTTTCTTTCATTGTAGTTCAAGGCTCCGAGTTATGACATCAATAGAAATGTCCCAAGTAAATTAAGTCAATATTGTCACAGGTGAATCTCAAGCGAATATTCTTAACTTTCACTCCTCTCCAAATAAAATTTTTGAGTAAGTCTGTTGACCATAGTATTAACAGATAATCGGTCTTTGCATCCAGAGAGGTGACACATCGCGGGTAAATAAGAAATTTGAAGGTATGGACACTTAAATTGTGTGAATAGACTTTAAGTATTTTACCTGAATTTTTAGAAATACCAACCCTCTACGCCTTTTGAACAATAATACAGCCTATGTAGCATTTTTTCTCCCTAAATTCGCTAAAATTGATCTGAGCTATCAAACTGATGACAGGCAACAATCTATTATATTGTTTTCTCTTCGACGCGAACTGCCACTTTTGTTCAGGTCAAATTGAGAGAGAGTATTCTTTTTTGTTCCCTATATTGTATTTCTTTTTTGTCGTTATTGCGGTTGTATTCAATTAGTGGAACTAATACTTAAGGTCTATTAGAATGTTAGATTTTTAGTTTCAAATGGCTATAAAGTTTATAACTATTGAACGGATGATACTGAAATGAATGAAATTTATATGAAAAATTTACTACCAATCTTAAGAGAGGAGAAGCGAAGGGAAACGAATAAAAGTGATGAAATAGAAACCCTACAGAGAAAACATGACAGTTTGAATGTTTATCGTAAAGTGAGGGGAGTGACTAGACAATATAAAACAAATAAACTAATAGATAATGAAGAATCAGTTAATGTAATGAAAGACTAATATTGTCAAATTTCCACTTTATTTAGTTTCACTGAAACTGTATGACGCGTTTCGCTATACTATAGCTTCTTCTGATACAAAATGATATTTGAGTATTAGTCATTGTCATTGTCTTTATTGAATTTAAGTTAGGCTATGCCTCTTACTTACATTTATGATAGCTTATATTCCTATACTACTTAACCTAGGTTCTATACAGTAATCCTAATTAACTTAACCTAGGACATTGGGTTTTAAAATACATTTGTTGACTAATCTAACTTAACTAGAGCTTAATTCTAAACTAATCTAGAACTTAATTCTAAACTTAATCTAGGTTACAATCTTCATAGGGGTGGGGGAGGGCCATCGTCTTCGTCGGATATGGGGTCAGAAGGTCTTGGATAGTGATGGCGGGCGTTGGCGGGCACGTGGAATGCGCTCCTTATGGTGGCGTTTGGGTGTTGTAGCGCCTTTGCGAAGAACTTGATGTTGGTGGACCTCATGTGTGCCTTGATTGTTGGCACACCGAGGTCTCTATGCAATTGACGGTTTCGGACGAACCATGGGTCTCCCGTGATCATCCTCAGGGCCTTGTTCTGTACTGCCTGAAGTTGAGCTCTACGTGTTTGGTGAGTTTAGACCAAGTAGGGCAGGCGTGTGTGAGTCCTGCCCTCACGATGATTTTATAAATTAGCAGCTTGGTTTTTGGTTGCAACTTACTGGACCGGCTGATGATTGGGTACAGCTTGCCCAGTAGTTGCTTGGCTTTCTTTGAGGCAGCACAGACCTGGTCTTTCCAGATGAGGTGTTTGTCATACTGGATTCCCAGGTACTTGATGGTGGTTGCCCATTGGATGCGGGATCCCTGGAGCTGGAGTTGTCCATAAAGAGTGCCGTTGCCCTTGGCGAAGACGATGGCCTGTGTCTTACATGGGTTTAGCCGGATCTTCCATCGGTCGAACCAGGGGGCGAGGACGTTCAGGTGGCGCTGCAATCTACTGGTGATGACTCTGTAGCTGCTGGATTCTGCTATGATGGCTGTGTCGTCAGCATACAGGAGTAGGGTAGTCTGATCCGATTTTGGAATGTCGGCTGTGAAAATGTTAAAGAGGTGGGGGGAGAGGATCCGTCCTCTCCTCCTTGAGGGACTCCGGCTCTGATGGCCTTGACTTCGGAGGTGGCCTTATCGACTCTGACTTGGAAGGTTCTGTCAGAGACGAAGGATTGAATGAGTTTGTTAATGAAAAGGGGGTAGCCGTGTCGGATCAGTTTCAGAATGAGGCCTTCGTGCCAGACTCGGTCGAAGGCCTTTGCTACATCGAGAAACACAGCTCCAACTTTGTAACGTTTGTTGAAGCTGTTGGAAATGGTTTGGGCGAGTTTCGTGGTGTGATAGATGCCATGAAGGGGCTGGAAGCCATACTGTTCGTCAGGGACAACACGGAGCGCTGTGGACTTTGCTCCGACGTTTTCAAGGATGACTTTTTCAGCTATCTTGCCAAGGCCTGGAAGTAGGGATATTTGAGTATTAGTGTTGTTACATTTATATAAATACTCTAAGGTAGATAGGTAATAAAATTAATACTATGTGCTAATGAATATTGCTGGAAAATCCATTCCGAATATTAATTGTATAAATTGAGTAAAGGGGAGTTTACCATGGGCCAGACAGGTATCTTTTTGTTCATTTAAGATGATGTCTGAATTTTTAATTCTATTTATTTCTAAATTTTCTAATAGGTTTAATTTTACGCCTTTGTTTTGTATGTGTAGAATTTTAAATTTATCGTCAAAAAGATGCTCTGATTCTGTTAAATGATTACTGTACGCTGAGTCAGACTCTCGTAACATATTTGAATTATCGCCGAAGTATATAATGTCTTTACAAACATAGGTCGTCTAAGCATGAAACAAATGATTATTATGCAATCTTTCGATTGTTCTTTCCATCTAAGGAATTGCGTATCTGTTTTGTTACTATGGTAATCGTTTCAGTGACCGACTCACAAATATTATGCGTTTGATTATAACGAACGGTTATCATTTCGAGCGCGTTGAAGCTTTAGGGTTAAAACAATTTGACGTTGATAGTCCTCTTACATTTGCAACTTTGCAGCTTTATTAAACAATTAAAAATCACTCTGTATAATAAGGTAAGTAAAATATATTATTATAACTTTTATATATATTGTTATGTATATGATCATGAATAACAATCGAATAGTTTTAACCATTACTCATTATTTATTAAAAAGATAATGACAAATGAAATAGATCATTACTTTTTAATAAATAGCGACAGTGAAAACTTTTGAAGGTTACCCAGTATTATGACTTTGGCATCATATGTCAAGATTCATCTATATCCATCGCCATATTAAATCTGCCATTTTGAATTTTTGAAATCTGACAGCGTATTTGAATTCAGCGACCCTAAAAACCTATAATAACATGCATGATGTGAAGATCCGTGTTCTCCGAATTGCGTGACCGAAAAAGTTAAATATATGTGTTCATATTATGTGAATTTTACACAAATATATTATTTTTAATTATTATAATGCCACACAAATAGTTTATGTGATCATTCATTGCATATTTAAGAAGTAATATAATTTTTGCCGCGAATCAGGCAAATGGCTCCACTGCGCGGCGTATCTCTTGGCTTCGCAACTTGAAGGAGTCGTTCGGGTATATATCTGCTCAAATGTTTAGAGCAGAGGCTTCAAGAATACGATCAGCAATGACGATTACCAAACTCCGCAGCAGAGATGGCACCTGAAGAAGAAGAAGATAGTCACAAGGAAGGAATAAAAGAGGTAGGTGTCGATATGTTTTCTAGTTTTAATTCTATTATGGAAATTTACTTTACTTTTACTTGAGGAAGTGAAATTCAGTACTTGCTTTAGTACTAACACGTAGGCTTAAAAGTTTTTGGTCTGGCACATAGATGTCGCCCTTTTCAAAAAATCCATAAGATTTTTAGGAACGATAAGTGTCAAAATTTCATAACATTTCGACAATTAGGTTACAAGTTACAGTGGTTTTAGTGACGCTACTTTTGATATTTTCAAAACAATGGTAAAAATCGAATTTCGTTTGTTGATTAAACACTGTTTTTTGATGGGAAAAAATACTGTTCGAGCAAAGTGAAATTGCTTGAGATAGCTGACACCCTAAAGATATCAAAAGAACGTGTTGGTTATATTTTGCTTTAACATTTGGGCATTAGAAAGCTCTATTCGAAATGGGTACCGCGTTTGCTAACGGTGAACCAAAAATAACAACGAGTTGATGATTCTGAACTCTGTTTGGGCCTGTTTAAGCGCAATAAAAATAATTTTTTCATGCGATATGTGACAGTGGATAAACATGGATCCACCACTACACACCAGAATCAAATCGGCAGTCAGCTGAGTGGACAGCAGCCGGTGAAAGCCGCCCGAAGCAACCAAAGACACAACAGTCGGCTGGGAAGGTTTTGGTCTCTGTATTTTGGTATGCGCATGGAATAATTTTCATCGACTATGCCGAGAAGGAAAAAACATTAATAGCTAATATTATATAAAGTTATTGGTGCGTTTGAAGACAGAAATCGCAAAGAAATGGCCCCAAATGAACAATAAAAAAGTACTCTTTCATCAAGACAATTCACCGTGTCACAAGTCAATGGTTACGATGGCAAAATTACATGAACTGAAGTTCGAATTGCTTCCTCATCCACCGTAGTCTCCGGATTTGTCCCCCAGCGACTATTATCTATTCGCAGACCTCAAAAAAATCCTCACGGGAAAACGATTTGTCTCCAATAAAGCAGTTATCGCCGAAACTGAGGCCTATTTTGAACATGAAGACAAATCCTTCTACAAGAAAGGTATAGAAATGTTAAAAAAGCTTTGGAATGATTGTATCGCTCTTGAAGGACTTGGACTGTATTGATGAATAAAGTCGAATTTTGCAAAAAAAAATATGTTTTAAGTAGCTAGATCAAAAACTTTTCAGCCTACATATTACATATTTGTAAGTTGCTTTTCCGATTTCTTTAGAAAGCTATGTTTTCCTCACGTAACATACCTTCTCATAAATAATAAAGCTTATGGAAAATCTCATATTTCTATGTTACCATTTTTAATATTGTTACATATTCAAAAAACGAAATATTTATGCATGTACATATATATCACATTATAAAAGATATATCTATATATTTCTTATTCCGAACGGAAGTAGTTCAATATAAGCCCTAAGTCTCCATCTACGACGACATAAGATGACATGTATGATTTGTGACCAGAAATATTTCTTTTTCCTCCTTTCCACCCCCTGAAAAATAGGGTGAGTTTATACAGTCTGCCACCCTCAACTATTGTGACATTAGCCATTGGCGCAACATCAAGAAAAAACATTTTAATTATTTTTATGTTGTTCGTTTTTGATTATTAATCTAAACCGAAATCGCTACAGGAGGAAGAGGAGCAGAATTTTTCGAAAATAGAGGAAAATATCAGCGTATCCTTTTGTTGCCCAAAGCGACAACCTACATCACTCAGTACGATATAACAAAAATATATTATACTCGTCCGAAGACAAACCATATCATTTATAAAATCGATTCCTGCCAAATCGGTCATCCATTTAAATTTCGATGACAGGAGGATAGGAAGGAAGCCGTGTTATTCCAACAATTGGCAATGGTCGTTTTTGTAGTAAAATGTTGCATTGGATATGTATCGTTGTTGCCCCTTTTATTTATTTGTTTTAATAGGTGGTTCTATCTGCTACACAACAGTTATCACCCCTACACCAAACACCTTATTACTGCACTCGACGTGCGTCTGGAAACCATGTTAGCATCATCGGGAACAATGAATGGCACTAGATCTTCTTCTTACAACGCCGTCTTTACACGAAGATTGGTGATCCATATAGCCTTATAGCTAAACTAACCTTAGAAACTGCTGCTCGAAAAATATCACACGAAGCACGTCCAAACCACCTTCAAATGTCCTTCAGCTAAGAATTCTGTCATTTTCCTATCGATCGTTTGGCTTTTATTTTGCCTTCAATAATTAGACGAAGCAATTCGTACTTTGGGCCTCTCATTATATGTCCGAAGTATTGAATTTTTCTTATTTTTATGGTTGTTACTAATTCCTTCATTTTGTTATTTTGTACGCAGGGGATACGAGGAAGGAGTCGTTTCTTTAAGCCAGCATCAAGGGTCCAGCACTCACATCCATACAATAGCACGGAGCTCTCACCATTCTCATTCGAGGTTACTCGGGCCTGTTCAACTCGGGAATATAAACGGCGTCCTAACTTTAAAATTGAATAAAACAATGTGTTTTTAAGCAAAATTCATTCTGAAACTTTTATTTAACGGGAAATTTTATTCGCTTAAGTGGCCGCCGCGGCTCTTTTTGCAGACACGAATCCGCTTACACCAATTTTCCATGACTCGGCCCAGCACTTCCGGCCTTACGCCGGCTATGGCACGACGAATGTTGGCTTCAAGGGCATCAAGAGTTGCTGCTTTGTTGTTGTAATATAATAGTCCAAAGGCGTTAAAACACACGATCTCGGCGGCCAGGTGGTAGGGACATTTCGTGAAATTAATGACTCACCGAATCGGGCCGAAATATGGGGCGGTGCGCTATCCTGCTGGAAATAAAAGTCGTCTGCGTCCATTTCGTCAAATTCTAGGAAGAAATATTCCTGCAGCATCGATTTATTTTGGAGTAATCGAGTAATTTTGGACAATTTCCAAACATTCTTTTAACGTGAAACGATTCATGATTGAATGGCAAACCTTACTAAACACAACTGACATCAGATGTCAAACATCTGCCAACCAACATGGCCGCTACTAGCTGTCAAAAGTCGAACATCCCTAATGGAAAACCCTTTATTCCCTTTCTTAGGTCCCACTTATAATTTATATTGGTTCCCAAATATTTAAATATAGAGATCTGTTCTACGGTTTTGTCCCTGATTTTGAGAGATTGTGGTGGTAGATTTTTCTTTGTTATTACCATCCACTTGGTTTTTCCTATATTCATAGTTAATCCAAATCTTTCGCTGGCTGTTACGACTCGATTGACTCCAATTTCTGGAGATCTTTGATATTATTTGCTAATAGAGCATACCATGTTGTTCAGGGTACTCTCATTAACTGTTTTGACTAGATTTTTCCATTGTTTTGAAAACATCAAAAGTAGCGTCACTGAAACCACTGTAAGTTGTAAACTAAACGTCAAAATGTCATGAAATTTTGACACGTATCGTTTGAAGATTGGTACTTCCTAAAAGGCAACATCTATGTGTCAAACCAAAAACTGTTCAGCCTACATGTTAAAAGAAATGGAAATTGAAGTTATTCATGATTTAAATTGCAACACTGCCCTTTAGAAAGCGAAGTCAAAACAGACATTACGAATTTCCAGTATGAAAAACAATCGCAGCAAAAGATAATTTAACTATCAAAACCGAAAACTTCATCGCGTAATTTGAGATTTAATTTTTATTTGTTACGCCACTGACAATTTTAAAGCATCGGGCAATATTTTTTTGCGGGAAGAAATCGTTTTATTCTTTGTATCATCTATCCGGATATATTTGAATAAATGACTTTCAGCCATTGTGACTTCTGAAAAGTCAAGATATATACATTACATTATAGATCGTGCTACTTTGCTTATGGATTATTTTATACAGGGGACATTGTGGTCATAACATTTTATACTTAAAGATAACACAGGCCAACATTTTTCAAATTCTGAGACCAGACCATACTTTTTCAAAGGTTTTTGGTGCACTGAATCCAAATCTGGCCTCAAAATTGCTCCATCGTATCAGATTTTCGAGATATCCTAACCTAAAAATGCAAAAAACACGTTTTTTCGCTATATTCGGGATTATATTACTATACAATTAAAAGTACTACTCGTTCCCTTCAAAATGCATTTGAATTTTTCAGATATTTTATTTCTCCTCTGAGAAATCATCCGTTGAAATTAATTAGTTTGGCGTCTTCATTATAATGATACCAAAATGATTTTTGGGACGGTGAATCCGAATTTGTTGTCGATTTAACCCCCTTGAGTCATAGTTTGTCCCTAACCTTAAGAAATTCAAAATGGTAGATCCGATATGACGGGTCGGAATTCTAAAGAGTCTAAATTACTATAAAACTTACGTTTGGCGTTCTGTTGTATTAAATTTTGATTCTTTTAGGATTTGAGAATGTAATATCTTTTATCAATTTTCACTCGACGTCTGAAGTTATGTTAAATTCATTAAGTTCTTTGCCTTTATGCTTGTTTGGGGATTAATAATAATATGATAATACCTTTTGTCAATGAAGTATTGAAGAACGGAGTATTATCGAGAAAAATTTTTCGAACAAAAGTTATGTATTTTTGCTAGAGAAATATGATGCTGTCATAAAAAATATGGGTTCCTATTAAAAAGTCAAAGTTGACCTTGAAATGACCTTCAAAATTATCTTCAAGGTCATCATAATTATATCATTTTATTGCCCCTTCAAAACCCATTAACTTTTGTTTTAAACTTTTTTAGTAAAAGCTGACATAAAAAAATTAAGAAGCCTGGTACAAATAAACAATGTTGCTACTAGAAAGATGATTTCCCAGAGAAGAAATAAGATATCTAAAAAATTCAAATGCATTTTGATGGGGAAGAATAGTACTTTCACATGCCATAAGCAGTTTTGTGAAGAAAAATTATTTCGAAGCGTAATATAATCCCGAATATAGCGAAAAACCGTGTTTTTTGTATTTTTAGGTTAGGCTATCTCGAAAAGCTGATGTGGTGGAGCAATTTTTGAGGTCGAATTCAGATTGATGCACCAAAAGTTTTTAGAAAAGTATACTTTGGTCTCAGGGTTTGGTGTCTCGTCCAATACTGTCGGCCTGTGTAATTGGTAATTCTTCTCATTTCCATCGAAGATGCTGAAAAGGTCCAGAACTCCAATTTACGGCTTTGCAGATGAGAGCACGCTTATTTCTTCATTCATTTGGAACGCTCGAACATCGGCTACTTATGCAAATGCAATGCAAATATGCTGCAATCAGTAGAAAGTCGTTCGATTTAACAAAGACCTGGAAGAAATTCTATCTTGGGGTGACAGTAACCAAGTAAAATTTATCGCTACAATAAACCCGACGGCAGTAAAAAAAAAAATAACTTTGCGCAACCCGACAAGGTTATGTCAGGGCACTTCATTTCTCTAGCATCCTCTTTAAATTTTCTAGACGTTAACTTGGAAGCAAATGTGACTCGATATGAACATGTTATTGCATAGCAAAGAGATCTACAATTAGGCTTTTGTTCCTTTACTCATGTCGTCAACTAAATCGGATACAGGACCTGCCAATGTAAAAACCAGGTTCAGCTATCACGCTGATTATCACTTACGTAAATAAATACACCTGTTTCATCAAATGTTTCTTTCACAGCATCGCAATCTACATATGTCTTTTTTTCTAGTAGTTTGATCTCAATTTCCGTTATGATTCGGGACCAATTGGCTTTTCCTCCGCCTCTCTTTTCCCTTTCTGTTTGATCTAGTAATTATTTACTTGAGTATTCTTTTGTTGCCCACTCTCTACACATCACTATACCAGCATAATTGTTTTGTTAGATGTTCTCTCATTATGATGCTTTTAGCATTAATTATTTCTAAAAATTTTTTTTTTTTGCTAATCTATAGTCTAGATCAGAGGTTCCCAAACTTTTTTTTCTCGTAGACCACTTTCAAAATTTGACTAGTTTCGGTGGACCCCCTGCTGCTACATTTCTACCATAACCCAAAAAATGTGAAGATTAGATCTAACGATGGAAATTTGCGTCGTGGCTGAGTTCCAACCCTAAATTCGGAGTGGTAAAAATAAAAAGAAAAATAATATATTTTCTTGTGTTCTATTTATTAAAATAATATGATGACAGACTTAATAGAATTAAAATTAAACATTAATAACGTACCGTAACTTCAACAATGCAAATCAACAATTAAAAAAAAATAGTCATAATTTTAATGGGAGGGATGTACTTGATGGATTGACAGCAAATTATCAATATTTGGCTTCAGTTTTGTAAGGAATAGCCGCAAATCTCCCCGTTCTGTGATGTTGAATCTGCTCCTTTTTTTTTTGTTAATAGGTTTGTAACGACACTAAAACTTTTTTCGACAAGGTATGACAAGGGAAACGCTATCAAAAGTTTTCTCGCAATTTCCCACAGCCCAGGATATTTTTCGGGTATTTCTGCCTGCAACCAAAATGTTTGATAGCCTTTTTTAAATTTCACCTTCAGCTCCTCATTGGTGCTAAGCTCGAGTAGCTCCTCTTGTAATACCACATTCGCCACTTCCGTTTCATCAAATGGATTTATGATCCATGGTGGTATTTCCATCGTCAGAATATCTTCAAATCTATTTTTGAAGTCATCATGCAGGGCATTTAAATGTTGAACGTATGTCTGAATATCCTCATCAAGACATTCTGCCTGTGACAAGTTTGGAAACTGGGAGAATTCGCGCCGACTAATATTTTGCTTCATAAATTTCAATTTTCCAAGAAAAGCCGAAATTACACGCTTTGTTTTTATTAAATTTAGGCTGTCCCCTTGTAACTGCAAGTTAATGTCATTAAATTTTTTGAACAAATCTGTCAAATTCGCGATGTCTGCTTCTAAATCTTCCAGAAACTCTAAAACTGATTCAAAAAGTGAGTAAAATCTTGTTAAACATGCACCTTTCGACAACCAGCGTACTTCAGTATGTAAGAGCAATCGTTGGAAGTCTTCATCATTTTCGTCGCAGAATTGTGCAAATAAACGGGTATTCAACGCATTGCTTCTTATTCTGTTAACTGCTTTAATCACAAATTGAAGCGATTGGTGCAATCTATCACTCAAATTTTTCGCTACCAGGTGTTGTCGGTGGATGACACAGTGAATTGCAGTTACTCCTGGTATAATTCTTTTAAGATGGCTTATAAACCCACGATATCGCCCGAAGATGGCAGGAGCTCCATCTGCTGCCACCGAAATAATGTTTGTAAATGAAATCGATTTTTCCTTAAAAACATCTCTCAGGACATTAAATATTGATTCGCCTTTAGTGTCCGTCTCCAAAGTTTTCGCGAATAGCAGCTCTTCATAGATTTCTTCGTCCATAACAAATCGAACATATGCCAATAATAATCCTTCATTACCAGGTAAAGTTGACTCGTCCAGTTGAATAGAAAAATGACTTGTTTGCAGATAATTACACAAGAAACTTTCAATATCAGAGCTTATTTCATCAATACGTCTTTGTACAGTGTTGTTACCCAAAGAATTCTTTTGAGTACGTCAAATGGAGGTTTGTGCAGAACAGTTTTTAAAACCTCTTCAACAGAGGGTAAAATTAACTGGTCTCCGATGGTGTGCGGTTTTCTAGATTTCCCTATAAGCAATTGGATATTGTAAGATGCCCGCAAGCCATCATCGTTACTTTGAGACGTTGAAGAGAACATACTGTGCACGGTGGTTCTCTTCATATTTTTCCTTCAATGTTGGAAAATATTTTAAATCTTTACCTATTTTATCAGGATGACACCTTCTTAGATGATCTTCGAGCTTTGATGGTTTCATAGAGTCATTGCTCAAAACTTTGTTGCATAAAAGGCATATGAGCAATCGTTTGTCTGCCTTTGATGGAAGAAAACCAAATTTCAAATAATCAACACTGTACTGTCGATATTTCTTCTTAGATTCAGCCATGTTTCGTATCAGTTACCTACCTGTAAAAAAAAAATGTTTATTTTAGTAATCCTAAGGCGACTTTAACAGGATATGGCTATTTTAACAGAATAAAATAGGATTAATTAATTATTGCAATGAAAAACCCAAAATGCCGGCGGCAAAACTGATTTTAATTATTAAAAGCAATAAACTGCTAAGACCCATATAGAGGTTTTCACAAAATGGCTGAACCTATTTTAATGTAATATAAAATATTTTTTTATTAATTAAATTTTGATACATTTCTGTAAATTCGAGAGAAAATACTTTTAAAGAATATTTTGACATGAAAACTCAGCGATTTTAATGATTTATTTATTACTTTGATGTACGTTACGAGTGGTACATAAAGACACGTACAATTTATAAAAATATTTTTAGTCATTTAGCATTAGCAACTACGAGAGCACTGAAATATGTACAAACATATAGGTCAATCATATATCTCTCCTTTAGTGAATCACCGCAGTCGGGTAAATAAATAATTTTATAATAAAAAGTACTAAAAATTCAATCTTTCTTGGCTTTCTGTTCTTTTATAGAAGTATCGAATAATGGCCCTGTTCAGTATTTAATTTTTATTACGTACCTACTACACGCAAACATAACAAATATAATATTATTAAAATATTAAATAAAAGTATGAATAACAAATAGGCAGGTACTTACTTTTTTCGGCACTGGCAAATACTGACATCGATTCACTCACACTTTTCTTTTCAAAATTCCGGAACAAATGAGTAACGTTTGTCCTTGGCATTCGTATTTATATTGGTGAAGAATCAAACAAGTTCATGCAAGATTGCAAACACAGCACAAGTCGTATTTCGTCCCTTTGCACGTCTGAACAGGTTGCGTTGCTGGCAGGCGGGCGGCGCTTTGCAAGTCTTGACGCGCGTTGTTCTGAATATCAAATATGCAAGTTTTTACAAGTAACAGTCGCTGACCTTCTTAAAATACACTACTCAAAAAAATTAGGGGAGGTTTTAAAACAAGGAAATTAATTCTAAATAAACAGGCTATCTGATCCATATGCCGGCCTAACTGAAAAATTTTTTTTCAAGCCTGTAGACCAAAAAAAAAGCAAATTATTTGCAATATTATTTTTTTGCGCTATCTGTTAGTATTGTATGAGAACCGTAGCTCCTAAAAAATTTTAGCCAAAAAATCTGAAAATTAGAATCTTAAAGCTTCAAAATGCTTTTTTTTTTTAAAGTCTCAATACGACCATTTTTCACCGAAATACAGCCTGTCAAAAATCACCGAAAAATTTGGAATTTTTTTTTGCTCCCTTAATTTTTTTGGGTAGTGTATTATCGGCCTACATTGATAGGTAAAGCTAAGCCAACATTTTTGTTCTTTACTATCGAAACCAGATAAATTTTCGTGGACCCACACTTACAACTTGTGAACCCCCAAATTTTTTTCACGCCAACGTAGACCCCCGTCGAGTCTCCCGTGGACCCCTGGGGGTCCACCTGAACCACTTTGGGAATCACTGGTCTAGATATTTGTGCAGTTGCCGCCAGAAGTCCATCTCCAGCGCATTTAGCTTTTCTTGCGTACATTTACTTAGGTATCAGGTTGCAGATTTATAGAGAGCATTGTAAATTCTGATAAAAGCCATTCCTTTGGTATTCCATCGGTTTCGTACGCGTAATTGAATATCCTTATCTGTAATCCCAGATTCGTCGAGAAGTTTAAGGAACTCGGATCTAAAGTCATCTGGCCTAGGAGCTTTTCCTTCTTTCATTTGTCTTATCCCTCATTGTACTTCTTCAATAGTGAAGGAGGGCCTTGGTTCATCCATTATCTGGGGTAGCTCGCATCTTGTGTCATCGAATAATTTGGCGATGTCATTTTTCCAGACGTTTATTTCATCTTGTTTGGTACTTCCTTGATTGTCGATTAGCTTGCATGTTTTTCTATAGTTAAATATACAAGCCACTACCGTAACTTTTGAATGTTGAGCCTATCATATTTTTCTTGTAGAGCTTCAATGTTCTGGCAATCTTCCTGCAATTTATTTTCTTTGGCTTCTTCCATTTTTCTTTGTTTTTGTTTACGTATTTTTAAATCATCAGAGAGAGTTTTATCGATGCTTTTCACTCTCTTTAGAAAAGCTGATAAAAATATAATAAACACATCTAAATTGAGCCTGACTTTTTTCTAAACCATTTTTAATTTGGTTGCCATAAAATAGTTCCAGCTGCTTTTACGTATTGTATTTAAAAAAGAAAAATAACACAGAATATGGCACATGGACAAATTCCTGTACCAATCATGCTTTAGAAATATTATAACTCAACTTAAAACAATTAGTGTCAAATGTTAAAAATGAACAAAGCTCATACTTCAGCAGTGTCCTACTGTTGTCTTATTTGTAAATCCATTCCCTTATTACAATACTAGCGTAATATTGCGGTAAGATACAACAAATTTTACCTCTGGCTAATGAAAGCCGAAAGTTTAAAAGTCTACTTGCCCTTCGTTGGAGACTTTTAAGGCCACATACCGACAGAGGATGGTCCACTTAAACTGGGAAAAATTTAATGAATTTGTTGCCGCGTTAGCTGGACAATCCTTTGTCGATCTGTGGCCTTAAAATCCTCCGACGCATAGCGGTATGCTTTTAAACTTCAGGCGTTCACTTTATTTTATTTTACCGCTATATCGCTCTATATATACATATATATATATATATATATATATATATATATATATATATATATATATATATATATATATATATATATATATATATATATATATATATTATATATGTACATATATATATATATATATATATATATATATATATATATATATATATATATATATATATATATATATATATATATATATATATAAAATAGTTAAAGTTTTTTTTTTCCTTTTTTTTTCGGGAAATCGGCCAATAAGAGGAAACTCATTTGTTGTTAAATTCTATATTTCGTTGGTAATTTCCAACTTCATCAGGAATGTAAAAACTGAAAGTAGAATAAGAAAAAAAAAACTGTTTGTACTAAACAAGAATAAACAAAAGGAGACTCACCAACACAGAGTATTACAAAATCAAAGGTGATGTTAACATTTGCCACACAGTACTAACAATTAAAAACACAAACAACATGACAAGGAACAATATAAAACCTTCTGTCAAGGGATAACCGTTTATTATATAGAGGTGTGCCATATTATTAGGAATGATAAAACAATTAATTATAAAACGATATTAATAACATAAGCAATATCTATTGTAACATTTTAAGTTTGTAGATTTACAGTATAATCTGATAGGCTATTAAGAATTAGGCATAGGATACTACTACTCACACAGTCAAACCACTGTTCAAGGAAATGACCTTCATCCAGATTATCAGTTAATTTATAGTGATCGGGACAGAAGGTTTTATATTGTTCCTTGTCATGTTGTTTGTGTTTAATTGTTAGTACTGTGTGGCAAATGTTAACATCACCTTTAATTTTGTAATACTCTGTGTTGGTGAGTCTCCTTTTGTTAATTCTTGTTTAGTACATACAGTTTTTTTTCCTTCTTCTACTTTCAATTTTCACATTCCTGATGAAGTTGGAAATTACCAACGAAATATGGAATTTAACAACAAATGAGTTTCCTCTTATTGGCCGATTTCCCGAAAAAAAAGGAAAAAAAGAGTATAAAAAGAACAAAAAAAACTTTTAACTATTTTTTACAATAACTATGGTCGCTATCAACGAGAATTGAAATAAATTATATATATATATATATATATATATATATATATATATATATATATATATATATATATATATATATAGAATAAAGAAAGAAAGCAAAAGATTGCCGTATCTACCAAAATTAATTTCAGGGAACCCAAAATTCTTCATTTCTCTAGTAATCTTTCCAAGAGAGAATTCCTTGAAATGTGTTACATCCAGGAGAATCGCCTTAAAATTAATAAAAGAACCGACCTAGATGGTCTTAGTAGCATATATAGTTTTTCCTCCTCTCCTGTGATAAATCAATTTCACACAATAATTCCCTGTCTTCAAGTGTTTCATGATCCATCTGAACCACGTTAGTCTTCTCTCTTTTAGCTCTGTAATTTCCAGGGTTCTTTCCTCCTTCCTCTCTTTGTTTACGGTTCTCGTTGATCCTGGACTCCACAGATTCCTTCCACTTTATCTGGGCCATCTTGTGCACCTAGCGATGGTACTGTCTTCCTTCTAATGACAGTACCTTGCGTCACCCCTTCATTAGCTCCTGGTACTTCCAGTCTTCATTGGTTCTTGCTAGCAATCTCTTCCTCCAATTGGATTCCAACAAGAAATTAATAAATTAATAATTAATTCATTAGACAATCTTCGTCTTCGTTGCTCCCATTATTTTCTCTCTCTCTCTCGCTCACCCTTTACCTATAATTAGGTTATGTTTTGTCCTTCCTCGACTCCATACCGGATTATTGGCTATCTCTTTCTCGCTTATAGGTCCAATACTTCCCATTTTTATCGGTTCCTTCCAGGTGTCGACCCTGAATTCTGGTTAATTGAGTTTTCTTGACTAAATCCCTTATCTCTGTCGGTCAGCTGTCTCCTGTCGTCCTTGTCATCTTTCCTAAATGGCGGTGGCCATGTGTGGTGGTCACAGGTGAAATAATTTACAATGTTCTCAACATCCAAGGTTCCCAATTACATCCATGTTTTAAATTTGGTTTTTATAATTTTGTCTATAGTGTTTTAGTGTGTATTTTATATATTTTATGGATTGATCAACTTTTATATGTAACAACTTTTTTATGTATAAGCTACCTGCGGCCATTCAGGCTAACGAAATCTTTGCACTTCTCATGTGAGTTCATTTTTGATTTATTATGACTAATATCTTATTCTTGTTCTACATTAATTTTTTTAGTGTTCCGTACGGAACACTTATAAGATCACTTCGGTGTCTGTCTGTCTGTCTGTCTGTCTGTCTGTCTGTCTGTCACACCCGATTTTCTCCGAAACTATTTGACATAGAAAGGTGAAATTTGGTAACAATATAGGAATTGATGGCCTCATCAGAGCCATGTAGTTTTGAGAATTAAATTTTGACTTAAGGGGTTAGTTTTGGGGGGTGAAGTCGGAAGTGAAAAAAATTTTTTTTTTTACTAGGTCATCGAGTGTGGTGTCAAATGAAAGCTTGTGAAAACACGAGTAAAAAATATATATATAATATTATACTTGCGCGCACTTTTCTTTGTATTATTTTTAAAAATTCGCGAAAAATCGCTGTCCCGGGCCTTATCTCGAAAAGTACTTATCAAAAAATTTCGAAAAAATTCTGGAATATTCTCCACGGGGTGTAGATTGAACGAAAATTATCACGAGTGCATTACCTTTAATAATTTATATGGTATATAAAAAAAACAAAAATTTCAAGGTCATCCGATTTCAGTAAAGATTGGAAACAAACTTTGTTGAAAAGTCATTTGGGGTGTGTTTTGTGAAGTTATTGATCATTTTATATCACCGTAACATAAATTTTGACTTAAGGGGTTCGTTTTGAGGGGTGAAATCGGAAGTGAAAAAAATTTTTTTTTACTAGGTCATCGAGTGTGGTGTCAAATGAAAGCTTGTGAAAACACGAGTAAAAAATATATATATAATGTAATACTTGCACACACTTTTCTTCGTATTACTTTTAAAAAATCGCTGACCCCTACCTTATCTCGAAAAGTACTGATCAAAAAATTTTGAAAAAATTCTGGAATATTCTCCACGGGGTATAGATTGAACGAAAATTATCACGAGTGCATTACCTTTAATAATTTATTTGGTATATAAAAAAAAAAAAAAAAAAAAAAAATTCCAGGTCACCAGTTTTCAGTAAAGATTGGAAACAAACTTTGTTGAAAACTCATTTGGGGTGTGTTTTGTGAAGTCACTGATCATTTTATACCATCCTAACAAAAATTTTTATTTTAAAACGATCAACGTACGGAACACTAATTGTGCAAGTTCAACTTGCACTTGACCGGTTTTTATTTATTATAACAACCTAATGATAACATCATTAATTTAAATTTGTCCCAGACATGATCAGTGAACACGCTTTGTTCTTCTTTTGTGATCTCTTATCACGCCCCCCCTTTTTGCCGAGTTCCCCAACTAAGACTGTACCTTGATATATATATATATATATATATATATATATATATATATATATATATATATATATATATATATATATATATATACTCGTATATATATATATATATATATATATATATATATATATATATATATATATATATATATAAGCCTAATTATATCCAATCCTAAATCTAGACCTACCCTCTGAACTTCCATCCTTATCTATTTACAGTTTTTGTCATCCTTCCAAAGCCCACAACCCTCTGTACATCATTTCACCATTTCGTTTTGGAACATACTATGGTTCTTTTCTGTTCTCGTGGTCTCCATTCTATTGTTCGCTTAATTCGTAGATCATCAGTCGTGCGTGCTACATGTCCAGCCGATTGTCACTTTCTTTTCTTCTACATACTCTAAAATATCCTTTACTTTCGTTTGTTCACGTATCCACTTGTTTCTTTTTCTATCTTTAAGTTTTAGCTTGATCGTCTAACTATGCTATTGTTAGTGTTGGTTAATATTTTTGCCTTATTTTTATTCATTTTCAGACCAATTGTTTTTGAGTGGTAATCTAACTCATTTATCATTTCTGTGGATTACCACCAATGACTACAATATCGTCTGCGAACCTTTGATGACTCAAATCCGCTTTGCTTACCTGAACTGGTCCAATCTAGTTTGTGAAATATCTTCTAGAGCTATAATAAATAACTTCGGAAAGATTGTATCTCCCTGTCTTATATCTGTTCCTGTAGGTATTAGTTCTGTACTAGGTTTTATATACATCTTTGTGTTTTCAATAATCTTTGATTAGGGTAGTGTATCTAGAGTCAGTTCTAAGTTCTTCAAGCGGTTGGTGATTACCCATATTTGAACAGAATTAATTAAGATAGTCTATGAAGGCTATGGAGAATTCGAGTTACTCTTCTCTGGGATATTTCTCATTGTCTGTAAATGGTCGCAGTAGTGAAGGTTGCTTAGTCACGATTCAGTTTTTGTTTGGTGGGTGGTTGCTTATTTACTTTAAAACAAATGTATAATTTGTTTATTTAAATGGCATTTTACCACAACTGGTACTTAGGTGAGAAGTCTGGCACATTCGCCAAAACTAACATCAGTTGATTGCTCTTAAATCTTGTAGATGAAGAGGACATAAAAATAATGTTATTAAACCCAGTTATACTTTCGAAGAATAAGATGGTATTTATAATACATCGCTGGGCTACTCTGCAAACAATGCAAAAACATACTGTTTCCATGCAAAAACACCAAAAAAGGGGAGAGTTAATTCTACTTATTTTATTTACATAATATTCTTACAAACGCCAACGTTTTATCAAAGTAATTAATCGTATGTTATTCCTATCCATTATATTTCCATCCATATCCATTTATCTATTACCTAGGTATTTATACAATTAATAACTGTTCGTTCATATACGAACCGCACCCTTTGCAGACAAGTCCCTGCGTTCCCTCCACCCTTAATGACTTTTATTCGGAAAACAAATGAAAATAAATTCGTGTCACACGTCGAAGATGTCATTAATCTGCCTGTCAAATGGACGTGTCATATTTGTTTTTATTAGTGGATGACTGTATGGGTGGGGCAGTGATAAAAATCGACACATAATGCGATCATACATAGTTTTTTATATGTTTTACATTAGTTATATCCTTTCCCGTAACTCGACAGTAAATATTTGTTTAAACACATTTTTCAGGTATTTTTCCTTCAAACAAAAATCTTTTTGTTCAGTCAATAAGTTCAAATCTGATTTTTCGCTTGAAAATCTCCGATTTTCCGAAGGCTTATCGTTTAGGGGGTGATTTTAATCAGTTCCCAAATATTTACTCAAAAATCCTTGTGGTTTGTTTAAGGGATATTCGGAGTGTTATCGGTAGTGAAACGCTGAAATTCGGATATGGGATATCTTAAAATTGCCGCCTGGGATTAACGCCAAATTATATAACACAAAAATTATACTGGATACTAAAATAATTTTCAAGAAAAAAATTGTAATGGGAATTTAGGAGAAAAGGGATATCTTGCCTACCGTTCTTCGATGTTCTAAGAAATTAAGTTGTAATTTCAGTATTTGCGACCCAATTTTCAAACATAATTTGTATCGCGCTTCCCCCCCTCGCATACAATAACAATGCGTGCAACAATAATGTATTTTCCGTATTTTGATGCTAAAGCTACACTATGACCTTAATTACTAACCTTACATACTACCAAGAATAAGTAAATTTATTCATATTTGGCAACACTAGAATCAATACCTCTCTATTGCCCTCTGTCACGTCCACCATATCGATAGCGGCTTCGCGAGAAGTTCCGAGTTGTCTGAAACATTCGGAAAGTCTGCCCAAAAGTGTATAAATGCTGCACCTCGTTCAATTACAGCCCGTCTCAGTCGAGCTGATCCTTCTACTGCTGTCGGATTTATCGTGACTGTTTTTTACGTATTAATTGAAATTCAAGGTATTAAGTATTCACGGCAGTAAATTTATACAGAATCATGGATAAATTTTTAAGTAGGCGTAAGCGAACATTAGATGATAGTGAAGCATCAACATGTGCACAGACGAGTGTGGTTCCGAAAATAAAATCAAGAAAATATTCTCAAGAATACTTAAATTTAGGGTTTACCAGTACTGAAGAAAATGTAGAAGAAACGCTCCTGTGTGTTATTTGCTCAAACATCTTGGCAGCAGACAGCATGAAACCAAATAAACTTAAACGCCATTTGTAAACGCTTCATAGTGAGTACCTTAACAAACCCACAGAATTCTTTGAATTAAAATTAAAATTATATGTAAAGCAGAAATCATTTTTAGTGTTCCGTACGGAACACTTATAAGATCACTTCGGTATCTGTTTGTCTGTCTGTCTGTCTGTCTGTCTGTCTGTCTGTCTGTCTGTCACACCCGATTTTCTCCGAAACTATTTGACATAGAAAGGTGAAATTTGGTAATAATATAGTAATTGATGGCCTCATCAGAGCCATGTAGTTTTGAGAATTAAATTTTGACTTAAGGGGTTAGTTTTGGGGGGTGAAGTCGAAAGTGAAAAAAAAAATTTTTTACTAGGTCATCGAGTGTGGTGTCAAATGAAAGCTTGTGAAAACACGAGTAAAAAATATATATATATAATATTATACTTGCGCGCACTTTTATTTGTATTATTTTTAAAAATTCGCGAAAAATCGCTGTCCCGGGCCTTATCTCGAAAAAATTCTGGAATATTCTCCACGGGGTGTAGATTGAACGAAAATTATCACGAGTGCATTACCTTTAATAATTTATACGGTATATAAAAAAAAACAAAAATTTCAAGGTCATCAGATTTCAGTAAAGATTGGAAACAAACTTTGTTGAAAACTCATTTGGGGTGTGTTTTGTGAAGTCCTAATCATTTTATACCACCGTAACATAAATTTTGACTTAAGGGGTTCGTTTAGAGGGGTGAAATCGGAAGTGAAAAAAAAAATTTTTTTTACTAGGTCATCGAGTGTGGTGTCAAATGAAAGCTTGTGAAAACACGAGTAAAAAATATATATATAATGTAATACAATTTAATAATAAATCACTATTTGAATTTTGGGTAGGGGTGAATGATGAGTTTTCTGCACTGAAAACAAGAGCATTTCGTATATTATTAACATTTTCAACATCCTACCTGTGCGAAACCGGATTTTCTGCGGTGGCTGCTTTAAAAACAAAATATAGATCTCAACTAAATATAGAAAAAGAACTCAGAGTGTCTATTTCTAATATTAAACCATCCTTCGAAAATCTTTCTCTGCAGAACAGGCCCAAAGGAGTCACTAATAATTATTAAACTTTTTTTTAATTTAGTATTGATATGTTAATTATTAGATAAATACATTGTGCAGTACTAATACAATCCTATTTATAGGTATATTATATCAGTGTAAATGTGTATTTTAGTTTTTATTATGTCAGAATGTATTTTGTTTTGCTTTCCTTTCAATACATTATATTGATTGTTTTTAATAATAATTTCTCTTCGATACGCTCGCGCGCCCCAATAGTGTAATCACGCCCTCCTAGTGGGGCGCGCCTCAGAAGCTCAGAAATGCTGAGTTAAGGTGAATCTCCAATCGGGCGAATAAGTTCTCTTCCGAATATAATTTACCAAAGGCAACGTATATCTGAGAGGAGGGCCCCTAAACATGGGAGAATTATTCCAACATTAGGCGAATTTGAGCTTTGTAAGGTCAGTCAATAAGTTTTGAAAGCGGAAATGACACAAGATGAATTAATGAGCCGAAATACATTTATTCTTAAATATAATTTCCCTTAAGCTCAATACGTTTTTTCCAGCGATTTTCCAATTCATTTACCCCATCTCTGAAGTGGTTTTTCCGAAAATCCTTCAAAATACTCATCTACGGATGCGATTACCTCATCATTTGTTGAAAAATAAACAAATACTTTTTAACATACGTCGGCCATATTGCAAGAAGAACGGATTCACTACAACTAGCCATAAAAAAAGGCAAAGTAGAGGGCAAGCGTATGCAAGGATCATCGCCAAAGAGATAGTTCAGTCAAACTAAAGACCTGATTAGTGAGGGGCTACTTGACACTGTTAATTTGGCTCAGAGGAAAACAGAGTGGCATGAGACAATTAGTGCTGTGCTGTTTCTGCGCCATAGTTACTAATCCCTTATCAGGGAAATGGACAAGAGAGAGGGACTTCGGACTGTTTCTCCACAGTGTAAGGATAAATGATAACAGATGGACACGCCGCATAGTTGAATAGAGGCCTAAAGAACACAAAAGATTCAGATGTAGACCACAGGCAAGATGGACGGACGGCATAAAAAGATTAGCAGGACACGATTGGAGGCAAAAAACAAACCACAAAGTTCATGGGAGACAACTTGGGAAGGCTTATAGACTGTGGATGGATTAAGCTAATGTTGATCATGATAAAATGGAGCAAAAAGTGTGTTTCATTTTTAAATTCAGAAGAAAGACGATCTCATCTTCATAATGATAATTATTTTCAATCTCTGGGATTCGCTGAAATATAAGGAACATGATTGTTGATATTATATGCGCAAAGCTAAAGGTGTACAGAGATATATTCTCAAAATGAAAATTTTCTCCCCCCGAACAATATCTGTAATAGTTGAAAAATATAAATCAACAATGAGATATTTAAATAAATAACGTGCACACAGCGTTGAAGCCAAATGTGTGTTTTCCTTGTATTTTTGCCTTTTTCCCTGTTTTTTATCTATCTGTTTTAATAAGAATTTTATAAAAAAATGTTTTTTTGTTTTCTTCTTCCTTCCAATCAGCAAAATTCATTTTTATTCCACAGAATAGGATTTTTCTTACAAGAAGGAATTCGAATATTCCAAAAACTCGCTGGCATCATACCAACAAAATGGCGACAGGTCATGTGATCATTACAAACTCGAACCACTTGGTGCTGAGTCGGACTGTCGCTACTGTGTTTTATGTTTACTGCGGTTTCTCCATATAAAGATGAAGTTAAAAGGTCGTCAGCAGCGTCAGAGCAAAAAATGTTCGATCGGTGAAAAAAAACGGTGGAACCGGTGCATTCGAGTATAGCCCTAAAAGTACTTACTGCGGATCTTATAGCGTTAGTACGGAACTTTCATATCGCACCACGTAATTCGATGACACATCAAAAACTTTAATAACCCACTCTACGGAACTATCATAAAAAAAGTAAAAAACAAATACCTGGATATCATGCGAACCTGCCCATTTTTCATACTTTCACGTTACTTATCTTTTTTTAACATAACTTATCTACTAATAGGCCCGGTAATGATTTTTCAACGCGACCCAAAAATCCCTATGGATTGGGATCGGTCAGATTTATTATTTTATGTGGTATAATGCAGTAGCTGTAATTTATATAATTATGCGCCCGTTGGGAGCGCACTACAAATTTTTCTATTGTCTTTCGTTCTTAACGACACGCCTTTTAATTATATACAGTTAGTAACTAATTTACCTTGATTTAAATAAAATGCAGAATTTTAACGATACACCCTATGTCCAAAAAGAAAGCTACGTGTTTGAACATCCAAAAAATAAAATTTTTTTGGCGAGAACAGGAGCTTTATTAATAGTGTATGATAGCATGAAGCATCCGTTTTAGTGAATAGTTAGAAAGTAAGTTATACTACATGAGATGAAAAGTCTCGAGACTTTTCTAGAGATGGCAGCACAGACAAACAAAAAACATGGGATTTTCCGGTAATGCCAACTCTCAGAAGATTTGTGTGTCTATTTTAAAAACTATAGAATAAAAAGAATTTCGTGAATTAAATATTTATTTTTTGATGGGAAAAAATACAGCCAGAACCCAGAAATGGCTTGAGAAGTATTATAGCACATTTGCTCCGGGGAAAGTAACTATATATCGATGGTTAAGTGAACTTAACTTCAAAAAACACAAAAAAAATCCTCGATATTAGTCCGAATTACCGTAAAGTGGTTAATGGAAAATATAAAATTTCTACAATAAAATTACTTAATTAACTGACACTAAATATGTTTTTGTAAAGATTTACAAATGCATTGTCGCGATTTCGTAGTACAATTACATTTTCCAAACGCTTAAATAAGACTTTGAAAATGTAGTTGTAATAGGAAATCACAATAACGCTTTTTTAAATCTTAAAGATGGCTCCACACATGCGGTGTTTGTCAAATACCGAGCACGAGCACTAGTTCGTGCCGAGCACATAGTGCTTGGCTTATGGTGTTTGCGGAATGACGAGCATACTTGTGCAACAATATTCACTTGACGAATGTTCGCCAATCACGGAACATACACGAACTACTGCCAAGTAGTTTGTAAACAAGTGAAGTTGCACGTATCTATAATATATATAAAATGTCTGTCTGTCTATCCGTTAGTGCGCTTATCACTGGAGAACCACTTATCCGATTTACGTGCTTTTTTTAAAAACACACATATGTCCTCCGGCCAGGTTATAGGCTATATTTTATTACGTTAGATAACATAAGGAATAAGCAGTGACGATAATAGTGAATCAAGTCGGAAAAAAGTTTGCCACTAGCGCTTTCTCTTGCAATACGCTACCTAAACCGTTAAATATGAAACAGTATCATAATAACAGAATAAAAAGATCTAAAAGAAACTTCATGGTCGCATATATCTATCTATAACAGAAAAATACTAAGCGTTTTTACCATTTAATTTTACAATAAAAAAGTACGTAAAATTCAAGTTGTTTTTTCCCATTAGCAACTTAAGATTTATCAAAAAAAAATTGTCATTAGAACTATTTAACGAAGATAATAAATCTCCTTTACAGCATACAACTAGAAGAGCCCGCGGCTTCGCTCGCGTTGACTTCATTCACTATTATCGTCACTGCTAATTCCTTATATTAGCTAACGTAATAAAATATATTCTATAACCTGGCCAGAAAATATATGTACGAATTCAAAAAAAAAGATGTAAATCGGATAAGTAGTTCCCGAGTAATAAGCGCACTAACGGATAGACAGGCAGACAGAGAGACGTTGCATCTATAATATGTATAAAATACATCGTCTTTCTGTTTGTTTGTCTGTTTGTCACTGGAGAACCACTTATCCGATTTACGTGTTTTTTTTTTATAAATGCATATGTTCTCTGGCCAGGTTATAGGCTAAATTTTATTACCTTAGGTAACATAAGAAATAAGCAGTGACGATAATAGTGTATCAAGTCGGAGAAAAGTTTGCCGCTAGCACGTTCTCTTGCAATACACTGCCTAAAGCATTAAATATGGAACAATGTCATGTAGCAAAGAATATCTAGAATATATCTATATGTAATCTATAATATATATAAAATGCAAAGTCTCCCTGCCTGTCTGTCTGTCCGTTAGTGCGCTTGTCACTGGAGAACCACTTATCTGATTTACTTGTTTTTTTTTTTTTAAACATGCTTATGTTCTCTGGCCAGGTTATAGGCTATATTTTATTACGTTAGGTAACATAAGGAATGAGTAATGACGATAATACTGAATCAAGTCGCAAAAAAGGTTGCCGCTAGCGCGTTCTCTTGCGGTACACTGCCTAAACCTCTAAATATGGAACAATATTATGTAGCAAAGAATATCTAAAATATATATAAAATGCAACGTCTTTCTGTCTATCTGTCCGTTAATGCACTGGAGAACCACTTATCCGATTTATGTGTTTTTTTTTTTAATTTACACATTTGTTCTCTGGTCAGGTTATCTATAATCTTCTATCTAGAATATATATAAAATGCAACGTCTCTCTGTCTGTCTGTCTGTCCGTTAATGCGCTTATCACTCGAGAACCGCTTATCCGATTTACGTGTTTTTTTTTAATTCATACATTTATTCTCTGGTCAGGTTATCTATAATCTTGTATAATATATATAAAATACAACGTCTCCCTGTCTCTCTATCTGTCTACCTGTCTGTTAGTGCGCTTATCACTCGAGAACCACTTATCCAATTTACGTGCTTTCTTTTAAATATATATATATATATATATATATATATATATATATATATATATATATATATATATATATATAACATATATATATTCTCTGGCCAGGTTATAGGATATATTTTATTAACTTAGGTAACATAAGGAATAAGCAGTGACGATAACAGTAAATCAAGACGGAAAAAAGTTTTGCCTCAAGAGCGTTCTCTTGGAATACGCTGCCTAAACTATTAAATATGGATAATATCATGTAGCAAAGAACATAATATATATAAAATGCAACGTCTCTCTGTCTGCCTGCCTGTCCGTTAGTGCGCTTATTACTCGCTAACTACTTATCCGATTTACGTGTTTTTTTTTTTTTTTCATACATATATTTTCTGGCCAGGTTACAGGATATATTTTATTACGTTAGGTAATATAGGAAGTGAGCAGTGACGATAATAGTGAATGAGGTCCACGCGAGCGGAGCCGCGTCCACTCCTAGTATAAATAAATAATATAAACTGTAGGTTTATATTTATACTTATATTTATTTTTAATTCATTTTTATATTTACATTTATATATTTATATATATATATATATATATATATATATATATATATATATATATATATATATATATATATATACATACAGTTTTATTATTTAAAAAGTAAATATAAATTTATTTACTTTTTAAATAATAATACTATGGACGCTTCTGACATACAAAATTTGGCTGGGTTTGTATATATAAGTGGAGCTATGTTATTGGAAAAGGAAACGAGAAAAAGAAGAAATAGAAGATGGTGTCTGTTAACAAAAGTAGAGAAATGTAGGTACATTTTTTAGTGTTCCGTTGGGAACACTTATAAGATCACTTCGGTGTCTGTCCGTCTGTCCGTCTGTCCGTCTGTCCGTCTGTCCGTCTGTCCGTCTGTCCGTCTGTCCGTCTGTCCGTCTGTCCGTCTGTCCGTCTGTCCGTCTGTCCGTCTGTCCGTCTGTCCGTCTGTCCGCCTGTCCGTCTGTCCGTCTGTCCGTCTGTCCGTCTGTCCGTCTGTCCGTCTGTCACACCCGATTTTCTCCGAAACTATTTGTCATAGAAAGTTGAAATTTGGTAGTAATATAGAAATTGATGGCCTCATCAGAGCCATGTAGTTTTGAAAGTTAAATTTTGACTTAAGGGGTTAGTTTTGGGGGGTGAAATCGGAAGTGAAAAAATTTTTTTTAATAGGTAATCGAGGGTGTTGTCAAATGAAAGCTTGTGAAAATACGAGTAAAAAATGTATATATAATATAATACTTGCGCGCACTTTTCTTTGTATTATTTTTAAAAAATCGCGAAAAATCGCTGTCCACTCGCCTTATCTCGGAAAGAAAGTACTTATCAAAAAATTTTGAAAAAATTCTGGAATATTCTCCACGGGGTGTAGATTGAACGAAAATTATCACGAGTGCATTACCTGTAATAATTTATCTGGTATATAAAAAAACAGAAATCAATCTTCAGTAAAGATTGGAAATAAACTTTGTTGAAAACTTATTTGAGGTGTGTTTTGTGAAGTCACTGATCATTTTATATAATCGTAACAAAAATTTTGACTTAAGGAATTCGTTTTGAGGGGTGAAATCGGAAGTGAAAAAAAATTTTTTTTACTAGGTCATCGTGTGTGGTCTCAAATGAAAGCTTGTGAAAACACGAGTAAAAAATATATATATAATGTAATACTTGCGCACACTTTTCTTCGTATTACTTTTAAAAAATCGTGAAAAATCGCTGTCTCCTACCTTATCTCGAAAAGTACTGATCAAAAAATTTTGAAAATATCCTGGAATATTCTCCACGGAGTATAGATTGAACGAAAATTATCATTATCTTTAACAATTTATCTGGTATAGAAAAAAAACTAAAATTTCAAGGTCACCAGTTTTCAGTAAAGATTGGAAACAAACTTTGTTGAAAACTCATTTGGGTATGTTTTGTGAAGTCACTGATCATTTTATACCCCTGTAACAAAATTTTTTATTTAAAAACAATCAACGGACGGAACACTAATTGTGCAAGTTCAACTTGCACTTGACCGGTTATTTATTACTATTTTTGGCTAGGTAGATACTCAATTCTATTAAAAATCAATTATAAAATAATTCTGATAATTAAAAAACTTCACACGAAATAAATACCAAAACAAAAACTAATCAAAAGTGATAACTTATCTTGTTATTAACAATCAACCAACCACATTCGCTACATGGCAAACACCACATGTGTGGAGCTACGTGGAGCACGAGTAAGCGTGCTCGTGTCCTTTGATGTGTGTCAAAAGGCCGACAATCGATGGGAATAGCGAGCACCCGAATGTTCGAGTTCGGTCTAGGGCGAGCACTGACGAGCAGCCCATCCACACATAGCAAGTTCGCCGATACAGTTGCTCGGTATTTGACAAACCCCGCATGTGTGGAGCCGCCTTTACAGAAATATATTTATGCTAAGCTAATATGTCTATTAGCTCGAACCATTGACGTACATGCTAAAAATGCTTAATTACGGTGAAGCATCATTTATCACTATTTTTCCATAGTTCCTGTTTCTAGAATGGTTTACCGGGGGATTCACGAATAAATTTTCGGAAGTAGATCCGCTCATCAGATGGCCGGGTTCTCCTAAATGTCCGTGTATGTATATAGGCTCCAAACTCTTCGTGTGGCTTTCTAGTTTACTGCTAAAATTCGTAGTGGAACTTTGTGGACTTTTTCTGATCCTTGTAAAATTTTTCTAATTTGTACGCGCTCAAAAAGCTGAGTTCTAATAATTAACAAATCAAGTGGATTTTTTCGTAGAAACACTCTTTAGGCTTGTGCGCTTCTTATGATAAAATTGTTTGTTTAATTTGTTATTAACAATGAATAAACATTACGCTGAAAAATTTCAATATATATATATATATATATATATATATATATATATATATATATATATATATATATATATATATATATATAAGGATTTTCTACAGCTGACGCTGTCTTCCTTCTCTCAGCCTTTGATTCCATCCGTTTCTATCTCCCAGTCTCCATCTGTTAGACCTCTGTCCTCTATAGCCTCGTCCACATCGTCTCTCCACGATCGTCTGGCTCTTCCTCTTTTTCTTCTCCCCATAGGGCTCCACTCCGTTATTTTCTTTATCCACCTATTATCTTCGCTTCGTCTTATGTGTCCATACCATTTTAATCGTTTTTCTTCAATTGTGTTTATTGCGTTCTCTTTAATGTTCATTCTGCTTCTTATTTCTTCATTGGTTATTCTCTCCATACGTGTCACTCTACAACATCTTCTCCAATACTCCAACTCTACCGCGTTAATTTTAGATTTAGTTCTTTTGTTGTTCGTCCATGTTTCTGACCCGTATGTCATTATGCTTTGTATTATTGATTCGTATATGCGTGTTTTGTTTCTCTTTGTAATGTGCTTGTCCCACAGGATCGAATTTAATTGTCTTATGCATGTTCGCGCTTGTCCTAATCTAGCTTTAATCTCTTCTTCTGATGTTGCGTTTTTTGAAATGATGGTTCCTAGATATTTAAATCTATCGGTTCCTTTGATTATTGTTTCGTTATCTACTTCTAGATTCTCCACGTTTCCCTCCTTTGTTGTTAGATATTCCGTTTTATCAAAGTTTATTGCAAATCCTGCTTTAGTGTATTCTTCTTTCAGTTTTCTCACCATATTTCTTATGATAAAATTGTTTGTTTAATTTGTTATTAACAATGTATAAACTTTACGCTGAAAAATTTCAATATTAATTAAAACATTGGCCAAGTTGAGAGTCAGTTCAGGTCAGTATATTAATTTTTGCAGCAATGATGTGGATAAATAAACAAACGCGCACGAGCTTTTAGCGCACGCGCGCGTTTACATGCAGCTAATCGTAGTGAAAATTTGTTTTTTGAATGCTTTCAGCTGCCAAAAATACATTTCGTTTTCTTATTTGGTTATTTCATTTGAAAATGATTGATGTTAATTTGTTAACATGTCGTAGCAAAATAAAACGATAAAACTAAATGGTGTATCTGTATATGGTAGATGTAAATTTTCAAACTAAAAACTATAAAAAGGTATATGCACGCTTCAAAATCGTCTTTGCAATCAACGCCAAAATTCAAAAACCATTTGGTTTTACAATTTGGCTTTTTCGTTTGGTTAAACTATTAAGAAAACCAAATTGGAAAACCAAATGGTTTTTATTCATTCTAAAATTATTAACTACGTAATAGGGTTGAGAAAGTGAACATGAAACTGGCAGATAAGACCTCTGACTTCTCAGTAATCATTGCTATTCTGGAAGGCAGGAGCTACGACATTAGAAACTAAAGAACAAGCTTCTGTCGACAAACCTGGGTTGATAGTGGCACTAACTGAGCCTTCCTTGAGGAAGTTTACAATCCACTAACGTCCTTTGTGTATACTTCTTTTCATTGACTAGTAAAATCCACTACGGAAATATTTGTGACAAAGGATGCAATTGAAGTATATTCCATCTCAAAGATAGACTTTAGTAAAAAAAGGGCCGAGAATATTAGTTTGGATTATGCTACCTAGAGAGCAATTAATGGAGGCAAGCGAAGATCTCTAATAACGATATTACACTTTAATTGTTTTTTATATTTTAAAAGAACCTTATTGCATCAAATACGTGCCATTTTGTTCGATGTTCCTCTGCCATTTTCCTGGAAACAGATAATCCCGTCATTGTGGAAGTGGTTTTCACAGGCCTGAACGGCTTTAGCTCAAAGAGTTCTCCACAGTCCTAAAAATATACAAAATCGTAGCCTGATCGTTCTAGGTACGGGCTATACGGTAAATGCGTTAAAACTTACCATCCTAGCTTTTGCTGAGTCATCAAAGATGAGTGCAGTCTGTCGTTGGCATGGCGGAAGACGATACCTTTTCTGTTAACAAGTTCGCACCGATTTTTTTAGTCGCTTTCGATCTTATGATTTGGTGATAGTAGAAATAATAGAGTACAGAACCCATTTGTCCAAGGTGCAACAGCTTATAATGCACGATTCCCTTCCAATCTCACCAAACTTATAGCATCACTTTGTTTGACGTCAACCCGGATTTGCCGTCGTTTGTGAAGCTTCATCCTTCTTCGACCACCATCTTTTTCATACATTATTATCGTACGTGATTTACTTTTTATCGCCAATAATTAATCGCTTCAGAAATGGCTCGATTTTGATAAATTTCTGTAGAGATGCGCAGAAAAAAATTCGACCTAGTAAATGTTTTAGCGTCAAATCATGTGGCCCAGTCTATCTAATTATAACAAAATACTATTGTATAAACAAATCCTTAAACCAGGGTCGACTTATGGCATACAGCTTTGGGGATGTGGCCAGCAAGAGTAACGTCCTAATCATCCAAAGATTCCAGAAAGAAACTTATTGCATCAAATATGTGCCATTTTGGTCGATGACCCTGTACCATTTTCCTGAAAACACGATAATCTCGTCATTGTGGAACTTCTATGGTTTCTGGGCAAAAAATTGCGATAAGTTATTTTCACAGGCCTCTGAACTAACTTAACACCGCTCAAAGAATTCTGCAGAGACTTTAAAATATATAAAATGGTAGCCTGATGGTTCTAGGTACGGGCTATACGGTAAATGCATTAAAAGTTACCATCCTAGCTTTTTGTCGATTCATCAAAGATGAGTGTGGTCTGTCGTTGGCATGGCGGAAGACGACACCTTTTCTGTTGACAGGTTCGCATCGATTTTTTTTAGTCGCTTTCGATCTTATCATTTGGTGATAGTAGAGATAGTAGAGTACAGAACCCGTTTGGCGAGGCTGCAGCAGCTCATGTCAATGCACCTCGGAATAATAGAAACTGTGGATCAGACTATTACAAGGAACCAAAAACAACGGCTCTATCAGCACATGAACGTCGAGGCAATCCAGCTCCTCGATAACACCAGCCTGACAAAAGACTAAAAGAATGAACCCATTGAGTTAGCTAGGTTAGTGCAATGGTAGAGTATTGTATATCCAGAATGAAGCGACTATCTTTAGTCTGTAGCTCTTGGTAACGTATCCTAACCATAAGCAGTACATGTTTCTTCATGGGCCTGCATAGCATTTATGCCTTTATAGAAGTAAAATTTAAAAGTTGTGCAGAAATTTCACTCATCCTCAAGGCGCTTGAAATTAAATGCGAAAACTGTTGGAATTCGTTTAATTCCAGCAGTTTTCGCACGTCTACTACTATCAACTATCAGCGTTCAAACGATAAGTATGGTCCCATGTCACTTATATTACCTGAGATATGTGACACTAAAGCTGCATTACAGGAAAAGGGCTCAATAATTTTTCGCCAACCCAATATAATGAAAGTTTGGGTATTTTCGGGTACAATCGCGCCTTCCCAGTTCACCTAGCAGCTACATCATGATGATATAGAGGTTTGATTACAGCACTGTATTCTCCGATGAAACATTTTACAATACCATATTACGACTTACTGCTACTTAACAGCCACCGAAAAATCAGAGGAAAATGAGTGATCGAGGCTGGAAAAACGTAGACAAATTTTATTTTTAATTTTGACAGGACATCCTGTTAACAGTAACCTTGTCTAATATGACTTAACAGTCAAAACTGCTTACTTTCTAATAACCAACTAACCTATAAAAACTGCATCCAACCAATCTAAAAAACAAAGAGTATTTTTAACACACTATTTTTTTAATACCAGCTTTTGGCACCTGCTATTAAAGCTAGTCTCCTGGTCTAATCATTAATTTTTGATCTTAAATTAAGTGCTTATCTACTAAAGTCAATCCATTGATGTCCTCTAGATCGTTCTGATCACATCAGCTGCGCACTATGCTGCACTTTCATGTACACAAGATCGAATGGTTTTGTTCTCTTCAATCGGCGGATATGGTGCTGATTGTCCAGTAGCTGAAAAGATTCTAGGTTTTCATGAAGTTGGAGCCTAGATTCATGCATGCCGGCAAATATTTTGATCTCTTCCTTCACTATTGGTACGCCAAGATATCGACGAAGATCTGCATTAGGCACATACCAAGGAGCGTTTACTATGTTGCGTAATACTTTAATTTGGAATATTTGAATAGACTTAATGAAATCATCGCTAGCGCATCCCCATAACTGGATACCGCAAAGCGACACCGGTTTAACACACTAAAAACAAACAGATGGCTAAAGGATTTTAGGCCGATATACAATCACAGAAGATCCTAAGATTGGAATCATTCACCATATAACTTAACATAGCAAATACATTTCGTAATTTTTCTGCTTACTCAACATTAACTTTTTTGATGTAAAACAGGAAATTTTTCATGGAAAGCATTTTAACAAGAGCAAAAAGGAAAATACATAAACATTCATCTACTTATGTATTCCAGCAATAATAATTTCAGGAATAATTAATTGCAATTTTTAATCCGTGGAAATACGGATGTTCCGTACCGACCAATTAGCACCCCGCGTGTGTTTGTCTCTAAAATGCCACTAATTTGTAATCGTAATTGTTGTAGCACCGCCGGCAATGAATATGACGGATTTCTGTAGGAATGTATGGTGGGAGGGGAGGATTGTGTTATATTACAGGAGCGGCAAAAGAGAGAACGATGAGACATTTTTTTTAAATATGAATTGTGAGAAGAAAGGCAATATATACATATATATATATATATATATATATATATATATATATATATATATATATATATATATATATAGATATATATATATATATATATATATATATATATATATGTATATATATATATATATATATATATATATATATATATATATATATATATATATATATATATATATATGCATATATGTATATATATATATATATATATATATATATATATATATATATATTATATATATATATATATATATATATATATATATATATATATATATATATATATATATATATCTATATATATCTATATATATATATATATATATATATATATATATATATATATATATATATACATATATATATATATATATATATATATATATATATATATATATATATATATATATATATACAGTAATACCCCGCTTTACGCGAGGGATACGTTCCGAAAAAAATCGCGTTAACTGAAATTCGCGTATATGGTTTATGATTAAACATAGTCAAAATTTAATACAAAAAAATACAAATCATTTTAATCAATCACTTTAATTCTAAGAACACTTTATGCAATACATACTCTTATTTTTTACGGAAAAATACATCTATTGTCTTTTGGGTAACGTTTTGTTTACGTTCTTGTAAAATACGTTCATAACACCCAACACTGTTTTTAATTGTTTGACACACGGTCAAGACACGGTCATCATTATTGTCTATACTCTGCAATATGTCCAAACCTGAATAAATTTTTGAAAGTGCATTTTGTATTTCCCCTGAAGATAAAACTTTCTCTTCTACTTGTTCTTCCTCATCGTAGATAGGATTATTCTGTAACTCGATCAGATCTTCATTGCTAATAGGATCGTCGTGCGTTGCTACAAGTTCTACGAGATCTTCTACCGTGACATCTTCAAGTTCAGACCCCTCAATCATTGCAGCAATGTCTTCAAGCACTTGTCTCTGCATCTGGACAATTCTTCTAGGTGCTTCCACTACATCTGGCCAAAGATTACGCCACACCCCATTCATACAACTCATTTTAACTTCCTTCCAAGCCTCTTCTATGTTGTGAATAGACTTCATAATGTTGTATGACTTCCACCACTCTCGCATAGACTGTCTTCCTTCCCCGTCAGTTTCATGAATTAGTTGGCTAAAAGTGCGGCGATGGTAATAAGCTTTGAAGTTTGCTATTGCTCCCTGGTCCATAGGTTGTAATATTGACGTAGTGTTTGGTGGAAGGAACTTTACGTACACTTTTAAGTCTCTGGGCGTATCAAGTGAGGTTGGATGTCCTGGGGCATTGTCTAAGAGTAATATAACTTTAGGTTCAAGCCCATTTCTGTCACAGTATGATTTGACTGATGGGCAAAAAAACTATTAGAATACCATTCTTGAAAAATTTCCCGTGTAACCCGCCTTTCTGTTTGATCGCCTTTAGACTTGTCTTGTCTGTGCCTCGCATTGCACGGGGTGTTTCTGAATGGTACACTAGTAAAGGTTTCAAATCACCAGTGGCATTACAGAGAAGTGTTAGTCGATTTTCGCAGCTTTGAAACCACTGGCTGACGTCTTCCTTAGAAATGCGAGATGGCATTTTTTTCCAGTAAAGTGCGGTCTCATCAACATTGAAGATGAGAACAAGCAGGAATTTTCTCTCGTCTAACGAAGTCTTGAAACTTGTCTGGAAACTCAGCTGTTGAATGTCCGCGCTGGCCGCCTCGCCTGTTATGTGGATATTGTGAAGATTAGAACGCTGCTTGAACCGATGGAACCAGCCTCTGCTGGCAGCAAAAGTCGGAGTGGCACTCCCTTCTCCTTCTTTTGTTTTCAGCATCTCATACAAAGATTTTGCTTTTGTGCATATGAGATCTTGACTTAGTGGTGTGTTCTTCTTATTCACCATCCAGACTGACAGTAATTTCTCCATTCTTTCTAAGATAGATGATCTCGAACGAGAAAGTTTTGTTGCACTTATAGGTGTTGAACCTTCGCTGGAGATTTTAATTTTTTCCCGATTTTTATAAATCGTTCTCACAGTCGATTCTGAGAGTCCAAAATCTCTCCCAACAATTTTCATCTTCAATTCCAAAGTGACGCTTTTACGCTCTTTTTTCTTTACAGGCGGCATTTTTAACGTAGGGTTAAAATTATGTATGATGTATCTCCAATATAAATTTAAAACAAAACTGCCAGCCGACCGAACTAACATACGGAACAAATGAACACACGAAACGAACGAGGAAATCCCCATAGAACAAAGTCGAAGGACAGGGAATTCCCAATAAAGAGAATATAGAGATATCCCCCCGCGACCATAGAGAAGTTAATGATATATAAATATAGTGAAACCGCGCGTAACGGGGTCGCGCTAAGCGGGGTATTATGTATATATGTATATATATATATATATATATATATATATATATATATATATATATATAGAGGTTTTCACGGATGGTGGAATGTAAACATTAAAATTCCGGGTTTCAATCGGTTCGTCTAACAATGAACTTGCACTCATTTGGCATTTTCAAGTGCTCCTGCTGCTGCTGCACTACATCGATACTGTGATATTGCTGCTGCTGCCGCTCGAAGCTAACTGAGAAACCGATCACCGGTCGCAGTCTTTTATAGACCGGCGTCTAGGCAGATTGTAGGTGGGGGGGTCGGAAGTGTTCGTCCGAGCATCGGTGTTAGCCGGCTGGGTGGTAATTACGGGTCCTCGATGTTTTGATTATTTCTTGGTTTGGCTAGTAGACCCTTCCATGTAGTGGAGATATTAAGTGCATCATCCCCCTTATTTAACTCTCCATTCTTTCCGAGTTCCAAGGCTACTCTGACTATGCGTGTTTTGTAATGTGAAATCGATGCTATTTGTTTTGATCCCTCAAAAATGATGTTGTGACCAGTATTATGATGGTGCTGAAAAAGAGCTGAAGTTGTTGATTTGTTTGTTTTTGATAATTATTTTATATTCTTGGATCCGGGTGGAGATTCTTCTGTTTGTTTGCCTTATGAATAGTTTGTGGCAGTCTCCGCATAGGATGCTGTAAATTCCATGGTTTTCCAGTTTTTTCTTGTCCTTGGGGTTGCCTAGGATGTCTGCCAGAGTGTTTTGTGATTGGTGGGCCCTTAAGCAAAACGGATATAATAATCAGTCCATACAGAAAGCATTAGCAAGGCAGCGCCATCCACAGACAAGGATAGAAAAACAAGACCTCAACCAAAATAGAGTCCTGTTACCGTATGTGAAAGGAGTTACAGATAAGATTGGAAAAATCCTAAGAAAACACAACACTTATGTCCTTTGACCTGCTGACTTCAAATTTTTATGTAACTTTTTTAAAATATATTTTATGACATGAAGTCTGAAGACAAGACACATTGGGAATAGAGAGTGACTTGGAAAATAACAGCAAAGTATGAAGCTACCTAGATGTTGCAATAATATGATCTAATCATGTAAAAGGTGTTCCTAGTTTGTAAAACTTTGAATAACTCTTAAAGCATCCTACCAAGAACTTCTTGAAGCATTAAGATAGGCGAGGAGAGTACTTTTAATTTCTGAAATAGATTCCTGTTTGTTATCCCCAATTATTTGTTTGAATCTGTTCTAAGGATTTGTTGACAGTTTGAAAGTCTTCCCTTCTTAAACTTATGATCCGTTAATTCCGAGGTTGCGGTATTTCTTAAGAGGTAGATTGCCAACTATCTCTCTATCTTTTTGGAGGACTTTTGCCTGCTGGTTTTCCCTCCAAAGCAATCCTTGGTAGTCTGTACACCTTCATTCTTTTACGTGATTATGGCACTGTCTTATTCTTTGGCTTCCCACGTCGTGCACGCCACATTGTTCTCTGATGTCAGTATTTCATATCCTATCCCTCCTTGTTTTACCAATTGCTCTTAGAATTTTCATTTCGACGGTACTTAGCATACTTTTTATTTTACTGATATCTTTTCGTGATTCTGTACCGTAGGTCATTATAGGTCTGATGCCACTCTTGTATATTTTAACCTTGCTGTCTGTTTGCATGTTTTTATTGGTCCATACAACATCTCTTAAACAGCCTGAGATAACTGCTGCTTTAGTCATCAATCCTCTAAGGTCTAAATCGTGATTGCTCGATGAGTAGTAAGTATTTGGACGGTTAATTGTTCTATAGATTTGTCTTCCGCTACGAGTTTGCACCTCATCAGATGGTGGCAGTAGTGATGCTTTTGATCTTTTCAATAGTATGTTCGTATTAAGCTATCGACAAGCTGGATAAGATTTAAAAAGTTATCTCCGTAAGTCGTCTTCACTGTCGGCGATCAGCGCTGCATCGTCTGCGTAATAACAAGATTAATTCTATTGTTACTCATTCTGTATCCCATTTCTAGCGACTCTACGTCTACTATTATTTTGTCCATCAAAAGATTAAATAAACACGGACTAAGGCTCTCTTCTAGTCTGAATCCTCCTAGGGTTGGTATATTTTCTGTAGTGTTCTCGCTTGTTTTAATTTATGTTAAAATTTTGTTCTTTTGTTTGAAAGCAAAAGATGAAAATACTCTACTTAACGAGGATTTATTCCACCTATATCACATATTCCCTTTTTTTTTTCGTTCCTTCTTAAAAGATTGCAGTTATCTGGGACCAGCACGTTCATAAAACAGATCACAATTGTGCTCAAAACTAATATACTTTACTAAAGTAAATTCATTGAAGCAAACACAAACTATAGTCGAATATCTGAGTCTATGCATTATCTTCGTTAATTCCAAAACTTGAAATTTAGGCAGGGAGGCGACAAAACAATTTAGAATGTATTGCAGCGAAACTAGTGTGTGTATATGTCTGTGTGTGTGCGCGCGATCGTATTAGAGGTATCAAAGGGAATAGAGTAGTGTTATATACGTAGTCGCTCGCATGTTCATCTCTAAAATCGCTACAATAAAATAAATAGAACAACTTTTTTACCTGCATTTTTTTGATTTATTTACTGTACCATGTATTCCCGAGAATCAGGAATGGTTTAAAAGCATTTTTCACAATCTCATTTCGATAATCGGCTGCACATATTTTCACACTTTGCTGGCAGAATTGCATATATATATATATATATATATATATATATATATATATATATATATATATATATATATATATATATATATATATATATATATATATATATCGGTTAAGTCGTAATGGTTCACGAATGAAAAAATGTGTAGAAGTATTAGTTCGGGCATACATCTGTTTGTTTGTTACGAGGAGAATTTTGCAAATGCTTCGCCAAGGTCTCGTCGGAGTAAAGTTGCTTACTGAAAGACTACAGTGCTACCGATGTTTTGTATATGCGCCGGAGGTTGTAAGGGCTCTGACTGCTAGTAGTTGGCTCCGTCCCCTTCACCTTCGCTCCAGTGGATTCCGTTATTGTCGTTTGCTACGCATTGGGTAAGTTTAGTGTATCATCTGTGTTAGTTAAGTGTCCCGCTTTTTCTGTGATCCCTTGGATTATTCTTGTCCTGTAATTCGCTCTGTTGGGGCAGGTGTTTTCAGCTATTAAAATCTATTCTGAGACCTGTCTCGACTTGGTGTTGAAAATGGATAGAAGTGGTCTGGTTGATTGCCAATTTATATTCTTTCTGTGCTTTCTGAGGCTATTTTTTATGAGCATAGTACACGTGCTACAGGGAAATCCCTAAATCGCTACTGGAGCGAGGCGTGTGCGGAAAAAGTCATTCACGTTGGTCTTGAATCGCTGTAAATTGTACTCCCATATTACTCAATAACAGTAGTTGTGAAGTGTAAAGCTATCTACTACTACTGCAAATTCTGCACAATACACGTGAAAACTCTGGTTTTTCAATTGGGTCTTGCCTTTGAGAATTCTTATAATAGATATTATTTTCCATAGTGGCTTGAATATAGGTGTTTCTTTGTTTTATCTTTGCAGAAGGCGTCAAATTCTGATGGTGATGTCTTTAATATATTGTAGACTTTTGTTATATTTTCTTAACATTCACTGAATTTTCTAGGTATATTTTATTATTGTTTTGGAGCTGTGGTAATCTTTTTTAACTCCTGTGGTTTCTTAGCATTACCTATAAGGGTTGATCTTGAAATTAATGTGTTTTACCACGGCTTGCAATTATAAGGAATAATGGTGGGAGTCTGTATTCAGGTGTCCATTTGAATATGTTCGTTTCCTATGTACCTTTTACTCAAAATGTCTGTGTTTAGTTTTGGAAACATGTATGTCTAAAAGAGGTAGCGGACTGTTATGTTCTATTTCTAAGGTGAATTAAATTCTCTGATGAATGGAACTTAAACGTTCCAGAAAGTTGAAGTAAAAAAATTGATTATTAAATTTAAAACTTATAGACACAGCAAAAGTAATGAAAAATGTTTAATAAGGAAAACTTACTTAGCTGGTCACCGTTACCCAGCTACTAGGTGTTCAAAGGCTTGTTGTAAAACATAAAGACCTGCTTAGGTGACCAACACGTACACAAATAAGATCACGGGAAATTATTGGTCGCTATACAGATGGGTACGGGATAAAATGGTATTCCAATTTAAGAACTGATATCCCCAAACTAAAACTCATGTACTGTTTTATCAAAGAAAGGCTCCTTTATCCTCTGATATTCTGCAGTGTGTGGATTTTACTTAATCCGTCTCCAAAAGGACATTTATTGGCTCTTATAGGGACGATGATCCTTAACACAATACCAGTGATATCGCCAATGAATTCGATAAAAAGGAAGTCGGGGTTGATGTCTCTGACGGATTGAAAATTGCATAAATCAAGAGTATAGAGTTGCATGCCCATCTCTCTCTCTCTCAATCCTTTCACCCCAATAGGAGTATCGGTGACACTATTCAGTTGCAGCCTCAACAGTCATTCTCCACACGTCTCGATCGACTTGACTTGACTCGTGCATACCCATACCAAATCTTACTTAGTCGGACCATCTTGTTGGAGACCGTCCCCTTAATCTCCTACCTTCCCCGTTACTACAAGCTTTTCCATGGCATCCAATTTCTCTATAATGTAACCAAAATATTTCAGGTACTGTCTGTTAATTTTATTTGAAAATCGGTCATTTATACTAAGTTCTTCAAGAATAGATACATCGGTCTTCGGTATATGGTATTCTGAGGATGCTTCGATATGCCCGCATCTCAAACGCATCGAATCATCCGTCAGCTTGTTTAGTGATCCATATTTCTGGTTCGTAAGTTTCTAGGGGGAATTTAAGGCTGGATAGCAATCTTATTGTTTTTTTTTGTGGCAGCTGGATCTTTCCAGACTTTAGTGAGTTTGATCGTCGAGTTTCTAGCCATAGCTAAACGTTTTCTGACTTCCGCTTATGAGGGATCTCTGGTAGTTGAAATGATCTACAACAGTGAAGCCAGCAATTTCATTTATGTGTTACAAATCTTCATTACGACGAACAATCATTACTCTGGTTTTCGCTCTAATGATTGTCAATTCATAGTTTGTGCTAGTGATTTCCAGGCACTGCATTACTACTACTACTAGCTTTTTTCCACCGATTACACAGGCCAACAAAAAAAATATTTGTAAAAACTTTTTAAACCAATACATCTAAGTGTTATGTATTTTTGGGTGCTGAAACCGTATCTAGTATCAGTTTTTTTGTATCACCCACAGTTGTCTCATAATATAAAATCGATTAAATTTCAAAATTCTCTGTAAAATCATGTTAAGATTTTCGTAAGTGTCCTTCATATGGACTATGCAACAGACAGTGAAGCATACGTATTTCCGTTGTTTAACAGAACATCTTTTAAACTAGTTTTTGATGAGTCTATAAAAAGCCTTCAATCTTCCTTCTTGTACTCAATACCAAATTCGTACATTAGACTATCAATATCATGGCAGAAAAACAAATCCTCTTCCTGCTTGAAAAACTGAGCAACCTGTTGATCGCTTGTTCTATAATGGTAAATACGAGTAGATGTTCCAGATTCCAATAAATGTTTTTCTTTCAGCCTAGAACCGAGCAATTCTGCTTTTTCCTTAGTCAAACCCAAATCTCTCACTACATCATTTAACTCAGCTTGTATAAACAACTGTGTTTTTAAATTTTCTATAGAACATTGAAATTCATTATCATCCGGTCGACTTTCATTAAATTCGGGACTGGACTGTAAAACGTCATCAACAGACTGAGGTGACTGAGGGACAGGAAGTTCCGGTCCATGTCCTACCGGCCGATTAGCTGAAGTAAAGTTAGGATAGACAATTACTTTCTTATTTTTGGAGGTATATCCAGAAACATCAACGCTTCAAAAATAACAATCATTTTAATGATTTTCTTGCTATCTCCATACGATGGGTACTGCAAATCTAAAAGCTTTCTTTTCTTTCTTATACCATAACATTCTTTGTGAGGAGCCCAACTCAACAATATATTTCATATATCTAGACAGACGATCGGGAAAGTGCAACCAAAATTCGATAAGTGCTCCACTCTCCAATCCCTAATAACTTCCACCTTCCATCAAATAATAACCGACAAATATCAAAACTACTTACAAATTTATACTGATGACTCTCAGTCTCAAGATGGAGTTGATTCAGCAGTAATCATCGGCAATTCCAAAATATATGAATTCAATTGCTGTTCTTACGGACTTTCTGCAGAATTATTGGGAATGAAAAGAATGTGTTATTTTTGAGCCTTCCAAAACATCCTGGGAGTTAAGTATAAACAATAACTCTTAGGTGCACATGGGGTTACTCAAAAGAAACTGGTTAACAATTTCTACACCAAAATATGCAAAGTATACTTTTTTTACAAAGTCAGTAATGTTTCCTTGATGTTTCTTAACTGCAAACTCACCACCTATATAACAAAAAGTGTTGGGAGAGTTTTTACAACCACAATTAGCCATACTTTGTCTGTGAATTAAAGCACATGAATTAAACATTGCAATGCGAAGTTATATTAACTAGAAGAAAACAAATAGCTGTGACATTTATCGGAACTCTCAACCTAATAACATTTGATTTTACTGCCAACCTGCCAAAAAACATAGGAATCAGGTAAAATTATTAAAAAAGTTTTTTCATCGTTTTCCTGTTGTATCTCAAACACGCATAATTTTGTTTACCTCCTACTACACGGAAAAAGCAATATATGTTAGTAGATAATAAATTTGGAAAACCTTGAATTTTCAGCTTTAGTCACTAATTACGACTCTAGATTTCTGATAGTCCAAGTTACAAACGCGTGTTATATATATGGAACAACACATAAATTCGGCGTTAATAGAATTTAATAGATTCGAAATCGCGTCTAAACAGTGTTTGGCAAACTATTGTACCGATTTGGTTCTGTGCCAATTGTTTGTAAGAACAAAACTAACTTGAAATTACTATTCATTCGATTAATTAAATATTGTGTTTAGTGAGTTTCGAGATAATTTGTCTCCTCTGGGCTGTCGGGAAAAGATAAGGAAGTTTATATTCTTCTTTAAGGGAATAAACTGTTTCTCAAGGAAAATGACAATAATATTTAAAAAAATAGTAAATTTGACTTTTTCACACTAAGAAATAACTTTATGCCTTTTCTAACTTTGCTGTAGGCTATTATACGTTTGACTATAACACAAACTGACAATGGTTTATCTTATAACATTACTGTTAAACCAAAGGCAAGTACAACAGGAACATATGAGACTTTTTATCAAAGACAAAGACGAAAAAAGGATAAATATTGGTTTTTATTCACTTTATCCAGTATTTCATATATATATATATATATATATATATATATATATATATATATATATATATATATATATATATATATATATACATACATACAATGAAATTCTCCTTCGCGGACACCCCTCTTACACGGACACCTCCCTTGAACGGACCATTTCTCATGGTCTCGACTGACTCTCATATATTTGGCATTGTGTTAACTCCCTCTTGGACGAACATTCTCTTGAACGGACGCGGAGACAAAAAAATAATAAAAAGTAAACACCTTGTCTCATTTTTCTGTGGCGAGTATCGCTGTTGCGTTTCCCAATCGCGCCGGGCGCCAACATCTCTGCCTGCCTTCATTGAGGGACTTCACCGAGTAATATCGGGGATTTACAGATCTCAATTTTTCGGTTCACGTGGGGATTTAATATTAGTCTGACGCCAAATAGAAAAATTCTCACGCTTAAACAAAAAATTGAGATTGTTGAAGTTCACAATAAGGAAAAGTTAAGTGTAAGGGACTTATCCAAGCGTTTTAATATCGGAAAAATACAAGCTGCTAATATAATTAAACATAAAGAAATCCTTCTAAATAAGTGGATGTCGAACAGCAATTTGAATGAAAAAGAAGCTTTTTGACTGGTAATGGTGCCAAAATTGACAAGTTGTGTTATAACTGGTCTATAGCAGTTCGCCATAAGAGAATTTCCTTGACAGGTATGCACATGAATTTTTTTTTTTTTAGATAAGGTTTTCTGGAATTAGTGCGTTGATTTTCTTTTCAAATCAATTCAAAGATTGACAAAAAAGGGTGAGAGTATCAGTAGGCTTGTCGTGACAAAAATGCAAAAAAATTTATTGTTAATGTTTTTTTTTTTCAAGTCCGCTAATAAGATGCAAAGCAAAAAAATAGCAAAGTCTCTGGGACATTCTACATTCAGTGCTCCTTCTGGTTGGCTAAATAAATTTAGAATCCACCACAACATAAGTTTTAAAGCGATTTCAGGAGAAAGAACTTCGGTTATTGCTGAAGATGTTTCATCATTCTGAGAAAAATGCCCTTCTTTAATTAAAGGATATTCACCGAGAGACACCTATAATGCCGATGAGACAGGCCTGTATTTTAGGGCTCTACCCAACAAAACGCTAACATTAAAAAGAGAAAAATGTGTTGGTGGTAAATATCCCAAAGAGAGGTTTACAATTTTGCATTGTGCAAATATGGTGGGAGAAAAAGAAAAACTCTTAGTCATTGGTAAGGCAGCTAAACCCAGAGGATTTAAAAATATTAACATAAAAAAATGCCTGTAACTTGGAAATATAATAAGAAAGCTTGGATGACAAGAGAAATTATGACAAAGTGGTTGCAAGATCTTGATTGGAAAATGAAAAAAGAAAAAAAAAAACATTTTGTTATTTTTAGGCAATGCAGGATCTCATCCAAAAGACGTCCACTAAAAAATATAAAAATCTTGTTTCTGCCCCCTAAGTGTACATCAGCTTGTCAACCACTTGACGAGGGAGTTATAAAAAATTTTAAAATTTATTACCCAAGTCTAATACTAAAACACCTGATAGTAAACATTGAAACTGCTGGTACAGCTTTTGAGTTAATTAGAAAAATTACGCCATTGAATGCAGTTTAATTTGCAAAAACCCCTTGGGAACAAGTAACCAAGGAAACTGTTTGCTTCCGTAAAGCGGGATTTAAGCATGAAAATATGCAAAGTGAAGACCAGTTAACTGAGGCTGTTACTTCTGATCCAGAAGATGATTTACCACTTAACGTACTTGCAGATATCCTCAAAAATAAGAATTTGTTGGAGTTGACTGATAATGAAAACCTTAATGATTTTTTAAACATAGACGAAAATTTGTATGTTGAAAATACAGATTCAGAACAAGAAATTGAAAATCCAGTTGAAATATAAGGACTTTCCGAATATTCTGATGTCGATTAGGTTCCAGTACCAACAGATGCTATCACAAATTGTGGTGAAGCTGTTGCCCTAACCAAGCAGCTTAAAAGTTTTGCCGAAGATCACGAAGATGCACAGCCTTTAGAGCTTCTTTCCAAATTAGAAATACGATTTATGGACGCCATTTTAAAGAAAAAGAGGAGATACACAACCATTTATGAATTTTTGCGTCATTAAAGTGACCTTTCATTTCCTATGTATAACTCTATCCTATTATATTTGTATGTATCTAAAGGTTTGTTACCTTTGTTTTTTCCTTAAGTTTTAAGTTTTTTGTTTATTTTAAAAATATGTACATACATAGTATACGTTTTAATTGTCCCAAATTCTTTCATTACAGTTTTCATTAAAAAAAAAACAATTTTTTTTTGTATTTCTTTTAAGCGGACACCCCTTTGACCGGACACTTTCGGTCGGCCCAGTTGGTGTCCGCACAAGGGAGATTTCACTATATATATATATATATATATATATATATATATATATATATATATATATATATATATATATATATATATATATATATATATATATATATATATATATATATATATATATATATATATATATATATATATATATATATATATATATATATATATATATATATATTATATATATATATATATATATATATATATATATATATATATATATATATATATATATATATATATATATATATATATATATATATATATATATATATATATATATATATATCCTTCTTCGTTTAGTAAAAAAAAAAATTTCCTCCTTATTACGTATCATTATGTATCAAATTTGAAATCGGTTTCTCATTTCTTTTGAGTAGTTTCGTGTAAATAGGCAAACACCCCAACCGATCAAAAACAGACCAACGTACAGACAGGTATACCGAGACAGACCGATGGCAGTTGGAAACTACCTTTTTCATGACCTGAAACGTGTAGGAACACAAAAATTTCAAATAGTAGTTTCACAAATATTTCATTTCATCTCATTAAAAAGCTGATTTCTTATAGATTTTTTAAATATAAAAATAATACGGTATTTATTTAATCCATTTCATATTATTGTCACTATGCAAATAGATTAATAGAACTTTCCGTCCCACTTCTGAATTTTATATCTACCGACACCTAAGTAAAAAGTTGAGATTAGACAATAATCCAAACGCACCCAAACGCCAACCGGGCCGGCAACTTTTCACTGCGAGTTTTAACGACATCTCACGAGACTCGAAACTTTCGCATAATCTACATTAATGAAGGCACATCAAAATTAGGCTTCATCTCGTCTCTGGTAAAATTCCTGATGATGACGGCCATTTGTATTAATATATATTTATATGGGTGTATCAATGACTCCCTCTAGCGTCGTTCCGCCGAACTAAAGCAAAATGAGGCGCAAATGAACCGACGGCTGTGTTTATTTGTCCTCAGTCGGACCGTTATAAAGCGTCTTTTATTATTCAAGGGGCGAGAATGTCGAAAATTAAAATTTCAATCGGGATAAAGTGTTAATTTTACTGTGCGGTGGGCACTCTGTCTTCTTTATTAAATCATCGATCTTAGAAAATTGTCATCGCAGAGCCTAGAGCCATTGTATGTTAATTGTTAAGTTTACGCAGTCATCTTCTAGGTTGGAATATGTAACAATAACACTATATCACAGTTATCAGCACTAAACTGAATACATTTGTTTCTGTACTCGCACGACGCATCTTTAGGTAACCATGTTAATATCATGAAGAATGATGAGTGATTAAACCTAATAGTTGTAACTCGACTAATTATACTAAAATTTTGATTTACTCAAACAGAGGTTCAAGGACATGTGCAGCAATCCCTGAATTTTTTGATCTACAGTACCTCAAACAAGCTAAATGTTCTTTGAATCCAGATAGAATTGACCTTCCAGTTTGTCCAACATTACAACGTATGTCATTTATTGCATTTCTTTTATGCGGGTTTTATTCTTCGAATTTCCTAAGATCTTTTTCATGTTGTAGTAGCGAAAAAGTATTGACAACCTATTGACAGAGAAAACTGTAGCCGGAAGAGAAACTGGTGGAAAAAATTATGGGAACCAAAAGTAGCAGAAAAATGATAAAACTCTGAAAAGAAAAGAAAATATTGTGGCACTTAAAAAAAGATCTTAAGCTTTTCAAATGATTTTACCGCATGATGGCCAGAGGTGCTTTGGAGGAATGCGATACCACAAAATCGCGTCGATAAACGACGAAATAAGCCAAAAAAAAAGGACACAGGCACATACCCATAAAACGCATCATCTTAAAAAACAGGTGCATAGAATTAAGGTAAAACACCCATCGTTCGACGCTCTTTATCGAAAACTGATCCCGTGCTGCAGCCAACCTGCCTGCCGAGAACATATCGTGCTGGTTCCAACATTTACGAGGGTATATCCTATAGTTTCATTAAAAATCAAGCAGAAACAGAAAACTCGAACAGGGAAAATATTTAGAACTAGTCAGATGTATTAACTTCATAGTGGACTATAAAAAGGAACTGTTACGTGCCCGGAAGAGATGCAAGGGAATTATTGACGAAATCAAGGAGGCACACAATCAACGAATTAGAAACAAACTCACTCACACGGCCAGATAATTCTATTGCAACCATACCTGTTGAGAGAGCGAACTTGTTGGCTGAACTATTTGCTTCACATTCTACTGTCGATTTCCAAGGAAAAACACCACCTACTATTCCCATAGTGCAGTCAAGGATGCCCGATGTTTTCTTCAGACAGCGCATCATAAAGCGTATTTTAATGAAGCTAGACACCAAAAAAGCTTCTGGCGCTGACGGAATACCTGCCATAGTTCTCAAAAACTGTGCGAGGGAACTAACACCAGTTTTCTGTAGACTTTTTAACCTATCCTACAGAAAGGGAATATTTCCTTCCTGCTGGAAATTTGCCACAGTTCAGCCGATATCTAAAAAAGGCAAGAAGACCTTGCTAAATAACTACCGACCAGTCGCACTGCTTTCAATAATATCGAAAGTCATGGAAAAGGCAATCAATCAGCATCTTCTAAAATATCTTAAAGGATTCAACATTATTAGCGATCATCAATATGGATTTCGTAAAAATAGATCCACAGGAGATCTTCTGACTTATGTAACACACGTTTGGAACGTGTGTGACATATCTAAACCATTCGACAGTGTTTGGCACGATGGACTGTTGGCTAAGCTACGCTCTTATGGCATGTCTGAAAAGTTCTGTTTGTAGCTCGACGGATTTCTTTCTAACATCTTCACTATCAACGCCGGTGTACCTCAAGGCTCCATACTGTCTCCTACTCTTTTTCTCATTTACATTAACGATCTGCTGGAAAAGACCGAGAATCCAATCTACAGCTTTGTAAATGACAGTACGCTTATCTCTGCATTCACTTTGAACGCTCGGACATCGGCTACTCAGACGAATATCCGCAGACAGCATGAAGTCATTCAACTTAACAAAGATCTGGAAGAAATTTTATATTGGGGTGACAGTAACCAAGTGGAATTTAACGCTACAAAAACCCAGGCAGCAGTTTTTTCTAAAAAAGTTAACGTTACTGAACCCAACATAGTTATATCGGGGCACTCCATTCCCCTAACATCGTCACTCAATTTGTTGGGCGTTAATTTGGGAGCAAATATGTCCTGGCATAAACATGTTGCAGGCATAGCAAGGAGAGCTTCTCAAAAGTTGGGAATATTATTTCGAACCAGAAAGCTCCACTCCACAACAACTGTTAATTCTTTACAAAGCTCAAATTCGACCAACTATGGAATACTGCTCCCATGTTTGGGGCTCCGCTCCCAAACATACACTACATTTGTTGGATTCTATTCAGAGAAGAGCTGTTCGTCTGATTGGAGACCCGGAACTGACCGGCGGCCTTGATTCGCTGGAACATCAAAGAACGGTTGGCGACTTGAGCCTATTCTACAAGTATTTTCATGGAAAGTGTTCGAAGGATGTGGCCCGCTTAATTCCTCCCAGAGCGGTGCATGTTAGAAGTACAAGTGGCGCTAATACTTCACATTCGTATGAGGTTCAACTTGTTACTCCTCGTACAACGCTTTTCAGGCAGTCTTTTATATGGAGAACATCATCCCTTTGGAATAATTTGCCCAGGACTGTGTTTCCCACCGAGTACAATTTACAGCGATTCAAGAACAACGTGAATCGCTTTTACCGCACACGTGTCGCTCCTGGAGTTATTTAGGGACTTCTTCCCTGCAGCACGTGTGCTAAATCCATAAAAAAAGTTGTAGCGAAAAATATTGACAACCTATTAATAGAGAAAACTGTAGCCAGAAGAGGAACTGGTGGTACAAATTATGGGAAATAAAAGTAGCAGTAAAAGTAATAAAACGCTGAAAAGAAAAGAAAATATTGTAGCACCTACAAAAAGATGTTAAGCTTTCCAAATTTTACCGCATGTGGCCAGAAATGTTTTGGAATAATGCAATACCACAAAATGGCGTCGATAAAGGACGAAATAACCCAAAAAAAAGAACACAGAAACTTACCCATAAAACTCATCATCTTAAAAAACAGGTGCATAGAATTAGGGTAAAACACCCACCGTTCGAGGCTCTTTATCGAAAACTGATCCCATGCTGCAGCCGACCTTCCTGCCGAGAACATATCGTGCTGGTTCCAACATTTACGAGAGTATATCCTATAGTTTCATTAAAAAATATTTATAACTAGTCAGATGTATTGACTTTATAGTGGACTATAAAAAGGAACTGTTACACTCTATTACATACTATTATTAATATAAAGAAACTCTAAGAAATATTCAAGGCAAGAAAAAACGAGTCCTTTCGGGTAGGCACATTTCCTTAAAAATCTAATGAAATACCCAGAAGATGCAAAGGAGGCGTTTTTCTGAACCAGGATCCAGCACTTACATCCATACAATAGCATGGAGAATACATGCGCTGTCACCATTCTCATTCGGAGTTCGAAACTGAGACTTATCCGATGGAAAAATTTATTCAAATTTATGTATGTTACTCGGGCCTGTTCAATTCGAGAATATATTTCCTTTCTTGAGTCCCACATGTCATTTATATTCGTTCCCAAATACTTAAATGTGGAGACCTCTTCTACGGTGTTGTGCCTGAGTTCGAGAAATTCTGGTGGATGATTTTTCTTTATTATATTTTATTTAATTATTTAACTTATGAATTATATGATTTATTTGAGTCATAGTGGTCTCCCTTAACTTCGATACAGCATTTGCTATAGTCAAATAAATCTCACGTCAGTTTTCGAGAAATTTTAATATTTTTAATAATAGCCTATCACTTCCTTTTTACTGATAAATAAAGCTAAGAGAAGAGAAATAAAGGTATTAAATCAGGTAAATAATAATTGAACACGTCTGGTTTGTACTCCAAAACCTTTTAACAATAAAAACAATAAAGATACGTTCCATCAGTTATATTATATTTCCAGTATTTCAATAAAACTTCCCATTTTTCTATTCTTCAATTTTAAAGACAACCCGCACATTTCTTGAAACGTAAATCGAAAACCTTAAGGGTTGCTTTTACTCAATTTAAGCTAATATATACCCCAAAGGGTAATAGAAATCATAGACAAGGGCCCCGCCGAATGGAGTGCGGATCGTCCGATTTAACTCAATGGGGTGTTGATAACGAATTCTCGAATTTAGTTTCAAACTACCCGATCGGAAACTATCTGTACTAAAAGTGGCCGAGAATATGTATTACTGGAATATATGGGGTGAAATTTAAGTAGGTTTTCTCGAGTTTATTAACTATGAATTTTTTTATATGTATAACACTGGCACTACAGGGAAAAGTTGTAATTTACGTTTGTTTTGAATCACCTTCAAAATTTCTCTCCAATCGTTGCTCCGACCGAGAGTCGTGACCTCTATTGCATTGTTACACAGAATTTACAACAGCCCCCAGGCTTCCTATCTTCAACACTTCTCATCATCTCCGGTAACTCTAAGTGCATTGTAGACATGATCTGATAGATCTGTTGGGAGATTTACCTCTTTTTCTTCTACCGTCGACTTTCCCCTGGATCATCAACTTTTCCATGCCATCCCTCCTTATTATGTGACCAAAAAATGAATGATTTTTCTCTGAATCGATGGTAGTAGCAGGTCACTATTTTGGATCTTAATATTGCTCAGAATAGACGCATTTGTCCTCTGAGCTGTCCAGGAAATGAGCTGTAGCACGTAGTTTCCAAAGCCTTTTTTCTTTTACGGCATGTTGCAAAATAGTCTATGTTTCGGCTCCGTATGTGGCTATAGGGAATTGACAAGCCTTTTTTTAGTCACTGTATTTATCCTGTAATCTTTCCATACTTTGCTTAGGCTTGACATTGCAGTTATGGCCATCGCTAGCTTAATTTCTTCTTCGGAGAAGAAGAGCAGTGGAGATAGAATACAACCCTGCCTCACCCCCTGTCCGACTTGGAATGGCTTAGACAGATTTTTCTTAACTATAAGCGATGTTACTGATGTATAATTTGTAGATTAAGAAGAGTAGGTGGTCTGGTGTCCCCATTTTTTGAAGAATTCTCCATAAGTAACCCAACTGTACTGTGTCGAAGGCCTTTGTATAATCTAGGAAACAGAACACGGTAGGAATATTACAATTCGTAGGACTTTTCTGTCACTTGTCTCACATTGATTAGGTGTTCTCTTGTGCCTCTACCGGGTACAAAATCTATATATAATCTGTTCTTGGGGAATCTGAAGCAAGATAATTGGTTTCAATCGTTCTTGAATAATGTGGAGCAAAATTTTGCTTGCATGATATATAAGAGAGATCGTTCGATAATTTTCACAGACGTTTCGTGGACCTTTCTTGTGAATTGGTATATATAAATATCTCGATTATGTCCGTTCTTTAGGCCATTTACCTGTTGTTCAGATCTTATTGCATATTTCGTGGTTTAAATTAACACCGGCCTTTCCTATCGCTTTAAGCATTTCGGCCACAATGCCATCGTCCCCTGAGGACTTACTATTTTTGAGTTTTTTGAGTTTTTTATAGAGGATTCCACCTCATTCCTAAGAATTGTTGGCTGAATTTGACAGTACTCGCGCCATCTTTCGATTACTTCTGGCATTGCTGTCAAAAATTTGCTCAGGGTCGCTTTTTAATGATAGAAATTTACCTTTACCTTCACCTTTAAATAGCACAATAAAATCTGGCCCACGAAACTTTGTATATGTATTTACTAAACGTCAAACTACTATTCATGGCAACTGCATCGGTTTCGCAATGGGAAGTGGTCTCAGTTACCAATACTCGTAATAAATATACCAAATTTGAGTTTGATATCTTATCTCTTTCGAGAACTATCTTGCAAACAGCCGCAGAACAGATGGGGAGATCGATAGACCGAAGCTATGATTTACATGAACTAAGGATCTTGAAAGGTGAAGAAACGCAAAAATCTTTTACGGTAGTTATTAGTGAAAATAAAAATTACGATTCACGTTGGTTTTGAATTACTGCACTATATATTCGGTGCGAAATACAATATTGGACAGTTCATTCAACAAAAAAGATCAAATTAAGCTAAGAACAGCAAGGATTTAGAGAAAATAGATCGATAGTGGATGCTATATTTACAATCCGACAATTGATTGAAAAATCATTAGAATTCAATAAACCTCTGTTTTTGTGCTTAGTTGATCTAAAAAAAAGCGTTCGATAGGTTACGATTGAAAGACATCTTACAAATTTTACGAGATCATGACTTTAACAACAACTACATTAAAGTGATAGAACAGCTCAATAAAAACAATACGACACGTATAAAGACACAACAAGGACGAACTGAAGAAGTACCAATATCATTTGAAATCCAACAAGGCGATAGCACGAGTCCAACACTTTCCAATTTAATAATGGACAAAATAATACCGCCAATGAGGTCAATAGCGGATACAAAATCGGACGAAAAACTCTAAAAATATTGTGCTCTGCTGATGATGCTTAATATTAACAGCAGAAAATGAAGATGGCTTACAGCCACGAATGCATCGTTTCCAAACCACATCAGAAACTTACAACATGAGAATATCAGTGGAAAAAAACAGAATCAATGGTTATAGCTAAAGACCCCATTAGATATAAATTAGCCGTCTACAACAAAGCAGTAGCAAGGAACATGCACTGCACATACCTGGGAGTATAGCTATCGAGCTCAAAAAATCTATATCAAGAAATATTCAGTCGGGCAAATAGAGCATCGAAAATATCTCATTTTTTGAGAGACTTAATATGAAAAAATGCCTACATGTCTACAGGAAGCAAAGTGCTTATATATAGAACCGTGGTAAGACCGGTTCTAACGTAAAGCCTCGTGAGAGCTACAGAAATGAAAACACTGCGCTCTATCAAAGGAATAACCCTAAGAGAGCAGGTATGAAGCACAACTATACTAGGAGAACTCAAGATTTAAGATATCGTCCGTTCCGCCAGATTAAGACGACGATTTTAGAAGGACCACGTAAGTACGATGCCAGCTGATAGCTGGCCAAGATGGACAAAAGATGAAAAACCAGAAACAAGAAGACTTCCCGATCGATCACCAAAAAGATGGTACGAAAGCTGGACATCCACGTCCCAAGAGGCTTAAAAACAGATGTACGAAGATCTTGTCTTATAGGAAGAAAAAGTAAAAGATATTTCATTTTTTTTATGGGCCTGGCACACGTGCTGCAGGGAAAGCCCCAAAAGCACCGCATGTGCGGGAAAAGCGATATTCTAATACCTTCATATATACGAATTTTTGAAAATACATAAAATCGAGTTTCCATCTCCTCTTCCAATTTTTGATTGTATTAGCCGAAACTTGTTGGAAATCCATTATAATAAAAACATAGAAACACTCTAGCTTCAATTTCCATTTAATTATATTACAATAAATTGGAAATTGAAACTATATTTTTATCCTCTTCCAACTTTCGAGTTCTTGAAGTGCTATATGCAATGCGGACGTAGACGACCCTCTCGCCTTGGCCTGTGGTTGGTGTCTTTTGTATCACACAGACTACAGCTTAATGCCGGCTCCGAACCGCCAAAGTGAGAGGGCTTTACTAGGCATGATACTTCGGGTAGTTTGCCATTGCATTCCCGAAAGTTGCGACCGCCACGTTGTTTTTTTCTAATTTATTATTTTTCGAACCGAGACAAGAATCCGGGTCTCCGGCGTAGACATCTTAACCCCTAGCGGTCGAAATTATGAGTAGAAAAAGATCATTACTCTAGTCACAGTTTATTGAACTCCGATCAGGTATACATATCTGACTTGTACTTCTCTGAGCTCATTTAGAGCTCTATTCTCGTAAAGTAAAGATCTCTAAAGATGTCTCGTGAGACCATAGCCGAAATGTCGGAAAATTACTGGTAATATTATCCTAAGAACCAAGATATCCCCTCTAGTTGTTCGGTAGTTCTTGAATTATGCCCAAGACGAATGGATAGGATTAATTTCCTGTCTTAGTATTCTAAGAAATTGTAAAGTAAAACTAAAAGTCGACGCTATTTCTCGTTCAGAAGGGTTGAAAGACAGGCAGGGTGGATTCCTCCCTATTTCCCCAATTTATCCATGAATATTCATGGATAAAGTGTCATTTTGGGGGCGGCACTCGTACTATTTAAAATATCCATAATCTGGAATCATATTCGGGAACGGATTTTGAATTTCTTGAAATTTCGGCTCAAGGGGGTAGCGAAGAAATTTACATAATTGAATAATTGATATCTATCTTGGAGAAAATTTCGAATTAAAATAAATTAAAAGAGTCCTTTTAGGTGACAATATACACTAAAATCGTTTTATTATTTAAGTTACTGAAATTTTAAATTAATTAATTAAAAATACCCCACCTGCCACCTCCTCGTTCAAGTATAAAACTCTAATAATATCATTTTTTTATGTGTTTATCTGTAGAGCAGAAATTTATCTCATTTTGCCTTCCTATCTTACTGGTCTCAAGTAGAAAACCTTTCTTTCAGTTTATCAAGTAATCAAAGATATGAAGGTAGGTTAACCTGAAAACTGAAATGTCACACCTGCAGGGTTTATTATTTAGGATACGCATAGTTTACATGAAGTTACATGGTTTTTGTGTAAACAATATTAGAATATTGTATGTAAGTTACCTCATTTTGGCAACGTTGCCTCGTGTATATATTCCTGGCTCAATTGAAACTCATAGTTTTCATCAATTTTTATAATATAAGACATATGTCGACATAATAAACTTGATTCGTCCTCAGTAAATTTAAGAGAAGCATGTCTCTCATCTACATATTTTAGTTTTCCAGAAACCTTCTCTGTCAAACTTCAGGAGCAGCCACGTGTTCTCCACTATCACCTGTAGTTATGAATGTTTTTTGGAAGCCTTTGAAGAAAGTATCTTGAGCTCAGCTCCTTTCAAATCAAAATTTTGATGCAGATATGTTGATGACTCATTTGATATCTAGTCATAAACCTTGCGGTTTTGTTTATGGCACTCGTGTTTCCTCAAAGAGAGTTATTTACGATTAGTAGTTGACGAATTACGTTCTACTACTTTGACTACCAACGTAGAAGTACCCCAAAGCCGCATACCGTCACTTATTCTATTTCTACTTTACATTAATGATCTGCTTGAAAGAACCAAGAATCCGATCTTCGGCTTTACTAAGCGTAGTACCCTTGTTTCTTCATTTACTTCGAACGCAGACAGCAGGAAGTCGTTCAACTGAATAAAAACCTGAAAGACAGTATATCTTGGAGTGATAGTAATCAAGTAGAATTTGACGCTCCAAAAATCCAAGTGGCAGTTTTTTTTAAACACATTAGAGTTTCAAAACCCGACGTATATGGATAGATGCTTTATTCCTCTAGGATTATCACTCAACTCGCTGGGCAGTAAGGCAAATATGTCTTGCCATGAACATGTTCCATGCGTAGTAAAAAGAGCTTCTCACAAGCTGGGTATATTTTTTTGTACTAGTAAGCTACCAACAATTTTTAATAATCTTCTACAAAAAACTTAAATTCTACATATGACGGAATATTACTTTCCTAGTTGGGAGCTTGCTCCCAAACATACAGTGTACACGGTGAGTCAACAATCTAGAAGACTCCAGAATATCGAAGCTCTCCATTTTAATGGACAAAAATTAAATACACCAAGATATGCATACGATTACTGAGGATAGCTAAGAACTACAAGAAATGATAAAAAAAAACTAAAAACAAAATGTAAGAGAATAGAATTAAGCAAGACTATGAGCAATCAGAACGTCTCACATTAGGAAGGTATGATGAGATAGGGAAAGTGGCAAAGAAGGGTTGAACGTGGCACATGCTGATAACAAATGACAAGAAATTAAAAAGACTTATGTAGAAACGTATACAGAATATTTAACTTAAATCGTTCTTCACATCATGAATATTTCCAAATAACGAAAACAAAATTTCTTGCGAGTGTAGTTCAAATAAGACTACAATTTTTAAGGAACTACAAGCAGCTACATATGTATTACGTTTATATCGTAATATGGTTCGATTGGTTAATTACTAATTTTATCATCATTATCAACCTCTACTGTCCACTGCTGCACGAAAGCCTCCTTCAAGTCTTGCTACCTTTTTCTGTTCTGGGCCACTTATGCCCACTTTCAAGCCACTCTCTTCAAATTATCAATCCAAGACTTGGTGGTCTATCTCTAGATCGATAGGTTTCGGATCTTGGTTGCCACTGTATAATTTTTTTTTGTCTATCGTCCATCCTTAGGCCTAGCAACATGTCCAGCCCAGTTCAATTTAAGATGTAGAATGAATCTGACTGCGTCTTGTACCCCCGTTCTTTTCCTGTTAATGTGATTTTGGATGTGATCTCTAAGAGTAACATCTCGAAACATTAGATTTAAATATATAGCCCACTTTCCCATATGCCGTCCAGGAGAGACCTATTCTCCGCTGAATTTCATGTGTTTGGTTGTCTCGTCCTATGCTGATTTCATGTCCTAGGTATTCATATCGGTGTGCTTACGCGACCTCCACGTTATTCACTTTGATGGTGTCTTTTAATACAAGATTTGTCATATCCTGAGTCCTGGATAGATGGATTTTCAAACCAATCCTTCCTGAAACTTCTTGAAGCATATGCATCATAGTTTCTGCTTCTTGCATATTGTCTATTATTAAGACAATTTCGTCGGCAAAACAAAAGGTGATTGAACCGTCAATGTTAAGCCCTATTTTTTCCCAGTTTATTGATTGTAGGATACTTTCCAGAAGTGCTACGAAAAACTTGAAAGAGAACATATAACCCTGGCGCACTCCTCTTCCGATTTGTAATTTGCTGGTGAATTGGTTAGTTTGTGTTTGGCACTAGCGGTGGCATTTTTATTACACTGGAGTATCGATGATCAATACGACATTTAGCAAGCGCAAGAGTCTCTGCTGATTTACAGAATTAAAAGCCTTTTTAAAGTCCACGAATATGAGCATCAGAGGCTTATTATATTTTAAAAATTATTTGATGAGGACTTTAACTGTAAACAGATGGCTGTTTATTCCATACCCTGTGCGGAAACCTGCCTGCTGTTTTGAAAGAAAAAACTCAAATTCAATTTCAATACTTACCGGTTCGCTGCACCACACTTCCTTGATGGCCCATAAAGGATAAAGAACAATCAAACATCACACCAAGATCCCTAATCTCATGTACCCGTTTTAAAAATGGTTGTATTTATATTATAATCAAACTGCATGGGATTTTTTAATCTGGAAAATGATATAGGGGAGCATTTATCTGTATTCAGACTTAAGCCGTTTAAAGTTGCCCATTGGAAAAATATGTGCTGCTTGAAAAATAAGACTGTCTACAGGACTAGAAATATTTGAAACAATTACGGGACTTAGACAGGGATGCATCCTGAGCCCCATGCTTTTCGTAATGGTTCTAGATGAACCAATAAAAAAAGCAAATAAGAAAGGGGTAAGACCATACCAGATAGGCTATTGGAAGATGAAAAAGATAAAAATATCAGAACTATGCTATGCAGATGATAGGGTTATTATAGCAAAAGAACATACGGATATATAAAGAAGCACTGGGAAAAATAAACATGAAAAATAATAAAGCAAAGACAAAGACCATGATAATAGGAAAACAAAAGCGACAACATGAAATAAAGAGAGGAGAAGAAAGGCCGGACCAAGTGGAGAAATTTAAATATTTAGGATCAACAATAACGGAGGATGGAAGAGGAGATCAAGGAGAGAATAATAACAGGAGGAAGTATATAGTAATAATACATTCCTAGGAAAGAAAGAGATACCAAAAAATATTAAAGCCCAAGTATTCGAGAAGGTTGCAACACCAATACTTTTATACGGAGGAGAAACATGCACAATAACAGAAAGACAAAAAGGAAAGATAACGGCTACAGAAATCAGATTCGTAAGGAAGATAGAGGACAAAACAAGGATGGACAGAGTTAGGAATATACAACTCAGAAAGAATTTAAACCTGAAACCAATGGTGCAAAGAGTTAAGGAAGCACAACTAAGATGGTATGGTCACATGGAAAGGATGCCTGAACAAAGAATAGTTAGATAGTAGTAACAAGAAAAGAACAAGAGGTCGACTTGGAAGGGCATGGTTGGGGGATGTTAGAGAAGCAGTGGCCAGAAGAGGAATAGAGTGGGAACACGCAAGACGAGCCAGACAGGATAAAAAGAGGTGGAAGGAAATATGGAAAAGATAAATATAGAATAACTCAACTCCACGGGCCTAATACCCCTAAAGGGGTAGAAAGGCATAAGGATTAAGTAAGTAAGTAATACATATATATATATATATATATATATATATATATATATATATATATATATATATATATATATATATAAAAGAGAGAGAGAGATAGAGAGGAACCTAAAATTGGAGATATATTTTATAGTTAAGTAAATAATATTCTCCTTTTATTACAAGTTAACAAAATAAATCTTATAGAGTTACAAGAAGCAAGGTAGGAATCTATAATTCACTTAGAGTAATTAAAAAAAAGACAGAGATAATGAAAAAAGCTGCCCGACCAGAATTTTAATGGCTCTGTCTTTTATCACATCGAATTTGAAAATTATCTTTTGTTTTCTTAGCCATTAATTTTTAAAACGGAAAGTTTTAATTTTTAATCTAGGGCTCGAGAAGAAATTAATTTTTGATGTATTTTAATGGTCCTCTGATAATTTTCCAACGCCGTTGTTGGACGGAACTGTGAAAAATCACCCTCTGGGAGGTTTTTCCGGTAATTTTTTTGCTCAAGTAATTTATAGAAGAGTTTGGCAATGAATTTTAATGAACAATGCAGAAAAAGTTTCTCTTCGGGTGATCTCTATACTGCACAATTTCGTGGTTTATAATAATAATACTCTTACTATTAAAAAAATGTTCTTTTAATTTTACATGACGGATTTCTCGCCCCTTTCGCCCTAAAACTGAAAAAAACATATAATATTTACAAGAATATTTTCTTAAGTTATCTACTATCCCAGCATTTCTCAACCTTTCAGTATTTACGACCTAATTTTCAAACATAATTTTCATCGCCCCTCCCCCCTCTCATACAATAATAATGCATACAATAATAATGTATTTTCAGTATTTTGATGCTAAAGCTACACTATAACCTTAATTACAAACCTGACAAACTACCAAGAATAAGTAAATTTATTCATATTTGGCAACACATGTCTGCTGCGTTGACAAAACTAGAATCGATGCCGCTGTCACGTCCACCATATCGGTAGCGGCTTCGTGAGAAGTTCCGAGTTGTCTCGAACATTTGGAAAGTCATCCCAAAAGTGTATAAATGCTGCACCTCGTTCAATTACAGCCCGTCTCAGTCAAGTTGATCCTTCTACTGCTATCGGATTTATCGTGAATGTGTATGTTGTAATTTACGTGGTAATTGGAATTCAAGGTATTAAGTATTCACGGCAGTAAATTTATACAGAATCATGGATAATTTTTTAAGTGGGCGTAAGCGAGCATTAGACAATAGTGAAGCATCAACAAGTGCACAGACGAGCGTGGTTCCGAAAATAAAATTAAGAAAATATTCTTAAGAATACTTAAATTTAGGGTTTACCAGTACTGAAGTAAATGAAGAAGAAAGGCCCCTGTGTGTTATTTGCTCAAAAATCTTGGCAGCACACAGCATGAAACCATATAAACTTAAACGACATTTGGAAACGCTTCATTGTGAGTACCTTAACAAACTCCGAGAATTCTTCGAATTAAAATTAAAATCATATGTAAAGCAGAAATCATTTTTTAAAAAAACTTTGTCTGTGAATGATAAAGATTTACTTGCATCTTACAAAGTTTCATCTAAAATAGCCAGATGTAAAAAAGCCTCACTCCATTAGTGAAGAGTTTGCCAGCAGCAATTGAAATTGCAGAAACTATGTTTGGAGATAATTTTGCCAAACAATTGCTATCCATACCTATATCAAATAATACTATTGCCCGTCGAATTGGTGATATAGCCGAAGATGTACAGCATCAGGGGGGAGTTGCGTGACAAAAAACTGTTTTCAATCCAGCTTGATAAGGCAACAGATAGCAATAAAGATGCTCATTTCATTGTCTATGTTCGATTTTGTGATGGTATGTCAGCAGTAAAAGAACTATTTTACTGCAAACCAAATTTTCCACTAAAGAGAAAAATAGACCAAAAATTATTCATGCAAGAAGTCCCAGGCGTACAGTAACTACTTTCGATGGGGACAAAACTCATTTCAAAATTATCTGAGATCAGTGCTTGCTAGAATACCTGGAAACTTCCAAACTTGTTTTCAAGATTGTGAACGAAAATTCAGGGATAGAAAGACTTCTGCACTACGGATTTCCAAACTCCTTTCGCCAGAGCAGAAACCGGTTAGGAAAAAAATTCTTAGTGGTTACATAGCTCCGAAATTTTCAAAAATTCAATATTCTTTTTTTACAAATTTTTATTCTCTGTACTTTTAAGAATTACTAAAAAAAAATTAAGAAAATTCCATTCTATTACAAAGTTATAGCATTAAATGTGACTGGCGTCGGATTGGGACCGCTACCTGTTTTCAGACACTATCTGCAATATTACTCAGTCAATTTTAAATATTTTTTAACTTTTTTTCTGCAAAGCTGTAGATTAGATTCCTGGCCCTTTCCAGAAGATTGTTAAAATAAATGAGAAAGAAAGTAGGGGACAGTATGGAGCCCTGGAGGACACCAGTGTTAATAGTGAAGGCATTGCTGCTACTTGTAAAGAACTCTCTCTGAGGAAACACGAGAGCCATAAACCAAACTTTTTAGACATGTTCTAAGAGCATAGCTTAGCCAACAATCCACTAGAACCTGTCCCAGGTAGAAAAAATGTGCTACCTAACAATGTTGAATAGGCATAGAACAATAGATGACCCTTTCCGTTACCTATTTGACAGCACGTGCGCCAGAGTCTCAATCGGAATTTGATCGTCGCTCTGAGTATTCCTTTCTCTTCTCGGCATCGTTACAAAACAGTTATTTAAAAAAGTGATGTTTCTTTTTTTTAGAGTTTATCTTGAAGAAAATTGTGATGGATTTGAATTTTTTAAATAATTAGTAATGTTTTGAAGGTAGAACATGTTACTTGAAATTGTACGAAAATCCGTTTTCGGTATTTAAAAGGTATTTCTTACACTTATTAGTTTTAACAGAAAAAAAGAGTATTTTATATATATACTAACCGTGCCCGCGGCTCCGCTCGCGTGGACTTGATTCACTACTATCGCCACTGCTCATTCCTTATATTACCTAACGTAATAAAATATCTGCCCTTATTTCCCCTTATCTCCTATTATTTCTCCTTATCTCCCATTATCTCTACATAATTTCCATTATCTAAGCTTATCTCTGCTCATCTCCCATTATTTCTCCTTATCTCCCATTATCTCACCTTATCTCCCATTAGCTAGGTTTATCTCGACTTATCTCGCAATATTTTCTCCTTATCTCCCATTTTTTTCCTTATCTCCCATTATTTCTCCTTATCTCCCATTATCTCACCATAACTCCCATTACCTAGACTTATCTCTGCTTATTTCCCATTATTTCTCCTTATCTCCCATTATTTATACTTATCCCCAATTATCTCACCTTATCTCCCATTATCTAGGCTTATCTCGACTTATCTCGCAATATTTTTCCTTATCTCCCATTATTTCTCCTTATCTCCCATTATCTCACCATAACTCCCATTACTTAGACTTATCTCTGCTTATCTCTCATTATTTCTCCTTATCTCCCATTATCTCTACATAATTTCCATTATCTAGGCTTATCTCTGCTCATCTCCCATTATTTCTCCTTATCTCCTATTATCTCACCATAACTTACATTACCTAGACTTATCTGTGCTTATCTCCCATTATTTATACTTATCTCCCATTATCTCACCTTATCTCCCATTATCTAGGCTTATATATCGGAATTATATAGAACATTTCATCGAATTATATAGAACATATCATATGTATAAATTTATAAAAACACGTAAATCGAATAAGTGGTTCTCAAGTGATAAGCGCACTAACGGACACACGGACAGAGAGACGTTGCATTTTATATATATATATATATATATATATATATATATATTGTATTCTTTGCAACATGATATTGTTCCATATTTAATGGTTTAGGCAGTATATTGTAAGAGAACACGCTAACGGTAGCCTTTCTTCCGACTTGATTCACTATTATCGTCACTGCTTATTCTTTATGTTACCTAACGCAATAAAATATATCCTATAACCTGGCCAGAGAACATATGTATGTTTTAAAAAAAAAGTACGTAACGCACTAACGGACAGACAGAGAGACGTTGCATTTTATATATATTATATATAGATAACCTGGCCAGAGAACATATGAATGTTTTAAAAAAAAAGCACGTAAATCAGATAAGTGGTTCTCTAATGATAAGCGCACTAACGGACAGACAGACAGACAGAGAGACGCTGCATTTTATATATATTATAGATATAGATTATTATTATTATTATATAACTTGGCCAAAGAATATATGTATGAATTTAAAAAAGACACATAAATTGGATAAGTGGTTCTCGCGTGATAAACGCACTAATGGACAGACAGACAGACAGAGAGACATTGCATTTTATATATATTATAGATTATAGATTAAAGATATTCTCTGCTACATAATATTGTTCCATATTTAATGGTTTAGGCTGTATATTGCAAGGGAACGCGCTAGCAGCAAACTTTTTTCCGACTTCACTCACTATTATTGTCACTGCTCATTCCTTATGCTACCTATCGTAATAAAATATAGCCTATAACCTGGCCAGAGAACATAAGTATGTTTTAAAAAAAAAAAAAAAAACGTAAATCGGATAAGTGGTTCTCCAGTGATAAGGTCACTAACGGACAGACAGACAGACAGACAGACAGACAGAGAGACGTTGCATTTTATATATATTTATAGATATATATATATATATATATATATATATATATATATATATATATATATATATATATATATATATATACATAATATATATTTATATTATATATATATATATATATATATATATATATATATATATATATATGTATATATATATATATATATATATATATATATATATATATATATGTATATATACATATATATGTATATATATATATATATATATATATATATATATATATATATATATATATATATATATATATACATATATATATATATATATATATATATATATATATATATATATATATATATATGTATATATATATATATATATATATATATATATATATATATATATATATATATACATATATATATATATATATATATATATATATATATATATATATATACATATATATATATATATATATATATATATATGTATATATATATATATATATATATATATATATATATATATATATATATATGTATATATTAGCGGTAATTTCCCGTGAAATCGAGGTTTTCATGTCTTTAAATCAGACGGTGAAAACCACGTGGTATGTTATATTTGTTTATTTTTAGGGTTCCGTATGGAACACTTATAAGATCCTTTTAGGAAGTTCTGTGAGAATAAAGAACTACTTGCAGCCAGAATATCTATTTATTTTCGCAACTTTTCGACAGCAAATGCTGTCTTTCTTAAGCTCAAATGTCCATATATCATGTCAAATTTCAACATTTGATCTTGAGAAAGATCGAATTTGCTGTCGAAACGTTGCGAAAATAGATAGATATTCAGATTGCAAATTGTCATTTTTTCCCACGGAACTTCCCAAAAAAAAACACACACACAGACAGTTAACTTGTGGTATACCATGTTTTCTCAGCAGCTTGAGAATTAGACCTCATTTTCTTGTGATTCCATCTATTATGGAAATTCCGAACCATTATAAAAGCCCTAATCTATAATTTTATTTATAAGCAAAAATATTTAATAGGTGTCCGTCCGTCTACCCATCCGTCTGTCGGTCTGTCATACCCGGTTTTCTCCGAAACTATTTGACATAGAAAATTGAAATTTGGTTCTAATACAGGAATTGATGGCCTCTTCAGAGCTGTGTAGTTTTGAAAGTTAAATTTTGACTTAAGGGGTTAGTTTTGGAGAGTGAAATCGGAAGTGAAAAAAAAAATTCTTTTACTAGATCATCGAATGGGGTTTCAGATGAAAGCTTGTAAAAACACGAGCTCAAAAATATATATAATGTAACACCTGCGCACACTTTCTTTTGTATCATTTTTAAAAAATCGCGAAAAATCGCGTTGAAAACTTATTTGGGGTGTGTTTTGTAAAGTCACTGATCATTTTATACCTCCGTAACAAAAACTTTTATTTTAAAAGCAATCTACGTACGGAAAACTAATTACGCAAGTTCAACTTGCATTTGACCGGTTATTTTAATTTATACAGTTTTTATTTTGTTCTAGGATCCAAGGCTACTTCAGGTGCTCGAGTAGTAACGCGTAGACTACTTTTTGACAAAATGCACCAACAAAACTTGCCAAATTTTTAAAAAAAATTGATACATCTTGAGAGTTATATTTTATGGTAAGATGAATATTGTGATGAGCAAAGGAACGATGTGCTGCTACTTTAACTACTTCAACAATGAGATGCTACATTTGTGGTGCTAGTTCAAAGCAGTTTAATGACCTCAGTGTAAAAAATAACGTCGACACAAATGCATTACACTTTGAGCTGTCTGTACTGCACGCTGGGATCCGATTATTCGAAAGTATTCTGCATTTGTCATACAAACTTCCTGTACAAAAGTGGCAGCTAAGATCGGAGAGTGACAAAGAAATTGTCAAGCAAAAAAAGCCAGAAATACAGGCAAAATTCAGAGAGCAAACGGGCTTAATCATAGATGTGCCAAAAGCTGAATTGGTAATATCTATGATGGCAATTCAAGGAGGAGATTTTTGCCAATCCAGCGGTGGCCGCTGAAATTACCGGTGGCGATTTCAACCTCATAGATCGCTTAAAAGTAATTTTGGAAGTAATTTCAAGTTGTCATAAAGTCGACTTGAAAAAATTTCGCCCTGACGCGAACGACGAATCGTGGGATCCTTCATCGTAAATAATTATTTTTGTAATTTTTGTTTACGTCAACATGTTTTTTTTTATATTTCACAATGTGCACTCCCAAAAGCTTTCAGTGCTATATTTTGAAATAAATCTCGATTTAAAATATCTAAAAACAAGAAAATTATTTCGGGGTCATAAAACGCTGAAATATCCTTATGTGCTACGGATATATTCTGTATGACACGGCAGAAAGAATTGATATTCCAACAGGAAATACAAAATTCGCTTTTACCATTTTTTCTTCCAGTCACAAAAACCATGTGCGCTTGAGATTCTCCAAAGCATTCCAAACATGTGTTACGTAAGTGATCTTACTTACTTACTTCCTCTTCTGAGTAGGCCACAGACCTGTTCTACCTCGTTATTTAGCCTCTTGTGATTCGGATGTCCAGCTGTCTCTCCATCTCTCTGGCGGTCGTCCTTTTGGTCTTGTTTCATATGGTTTTTTGTTCATACATATTTTTATCATTCTCGTATCTTCCATCCTTTGTACATGTTCACGCCACTCTCTTCTTCTCTTTCTTCCCCATCTGACTATATCCTCTACCTTGCATTGTTCTCTTATGGTTTTGTTACTCACTCTGTCTATTAAACTTTTTCCTGTTATTGCTCTCAGTATTTTCATTTCATTTGTTCTTAGTAGTTGTTTGGTTTTGTTTATGTCTGCCCGTGTTTCTATGCTATAAGCCAGTATTGGTCTAACGCAAGTTCTATATATTCTTGTTTTTGCTTCTACACTTAGATATTTGTTTTACCAAACTACATGTCTGAGGGCCCCTGATATTGCTGCTGCTTTATTTGTTTGTTGTCTCACTTCTTCTGTTATATCTCCGTAGCTAGTAATTGGTACTCCAAGATATGGAAATTTGATTACTTGCTCTATTAATTTCCCATTTATTTCTAATTTACATCTTACTGGTTCTTTAGCTGTTATGATGCCTTTTGTTTTGTCGGTATTGACTTCCATGTTGTATCGTTCTGCTACTTGTTTGAATTTATAGAGCAGTCATTATAGGCCGTGTTCCGATAATGATATTAGAACAATATCATCTGCATATCCCAGTATTTGTTTATCTCCTAGTTCGTATCCATCGTTAGAATAGTAACGGGCTTAAGCTATCTCCCTGTCTTATTCCTACTTTTATATTTATTTCCTTTATTAATTCGTTATTACTTCTTACTCTTGTTGTGTTACCGTGATTGAGTTTTTAGATTACACAGGTCAACATTTGATCTAAAAAAAAAACACTCGGAGCGGTATGGTCCTTATGGGGTTTTTGGGGTCGCTGATTACGATGAGCAGGTTGGTTAACCTTCATCACATCAGATTCAAGGTCATTTGAAGGCCAAATAGAGAAAAAAAAACCGTAGGAAAAAATCTGAAAAAATTCATGCGTATGTTTTTGAGGTCTCTGAGTCCGAATCCGTAGTTTGTTTGACCTTACGCCTTTTCCCAGAGGTCATTTGAAGGTCAAATAGAGAAAAAACCGTAGGAAAAATCTGAAAATTTTCATGCGTACGTTTTTGAGGTCCCTGAGTCCGAATTCGTAGTTTGACCTTACGCCTTTTCCCAGAGGTCATTTGAAGGTCACTTGAAGGTCAAATAGAGAAAAAATCGTGGAAAAAATCTGAAAAAATTCATCTATTATTTTTTCAGATCATTCAGTTCAAATCCTACATGATCTTATGCTCAAAAGATATACGGTGGTCATTTTAAGTATCTTTGTATATATATTTGGAGTTTTACTTTGACAATAAAATGCTTTTTCATTCCTCGCGAAATTATTTATTCTCTTCTTTTTTATAAATTTAGCTCAGTCTCGCTTTAAACTCCAGTATTAAGGTGTAGTTGCACCCAGGGCACTTCCACGTGGTGACGGTGGGCAACGGAGTTGTCTCACTATCCGGCGAAGTCCCTAGGTTACAGCGTTTATGCCCTCATGGCAACTACTCCTAAAAAATTACGAGACAGGGTCCCGGAAACCAAGAATCGGCGGCTGATCAGGGTGGGAAAGCGGGCCGGCAGGCGTCGTCATCATGCGACCGTAGTTCTACATTGGTGGGAAACTTGGCCTCTGTAAAGTCAAATGCTACAAGAAATTCGTCATGTTCCATTAAACTCGACAATTTTTGTGTTGTTTGTGGGGAGTATATTCCACAAAAGAAAATTCATGTTTTCAGATTCGTTAAAAGTAAAATATCACCAAATTTATCATATTGACACAAGCTCATTGGATAACTCTTACACACCAAAATATATATGTCATAAATGCCGCAATGTTCTATATAGAATTAACAACCAGGTATTTTCTCGGCCAATGATATGGAGACCCCCAACAGACCATACACCGACTGTTACTTCTGCTTAACAAAATTGAAAGGGTACAACCGAAAGAATAAGGATTATATTTCATATGCACGTGTAACATCTGTGACTTTACCAGTTCTTACAACTGAAACAAATTCTGATCATATCATGGAAATTAATGAATTGGGACAAGAAGTGGTAACTGATGAAGATATGCCAGATGAAACATTCGAACACGAAGAAAGAGAAAATTTCAGCACAGAAGAATCAGATGTTGAGGAAAATTATATATCGGAAGCCGAAACATTTAATCAAAACGAATTAAGTGATCTGTACAGAGACTTGGGACTCTCAAAAGATAGATGAGAGCTTTTAGCATCTAGGCTAAAAGAAAAAAAATTGTCTATCCACAGGAAACAAAAATTTCTGTCTATCGTTCGAGAGAACGTCCATTCTGAAAATATTTTACTAAAATGAATAATCTAGTCTATTGCCATAATATTGAAGGGTTAGTGCAAGAATACGGTATAGAATACACAGCAAGTGATTGGCGACTGTTTATAGATTCTTCAAAAAGGAGCTTAAAAGCTATCTTGTTACATAATGGAAATATTTATGCCTCTTTACCAGTCGCTCATTCTGTTGTATTAGATGAAGAATGCCATAATTTTGAGTTGCTATTGCAAAAATTGAATTACGATCAAAACCAGTGGGAACTTTGTGGGGACTTAAAGATATTTACAATATTACTGGGACAGCAATCTGGAAACACTTCTTATCCGTGCTTTATTTGTGAGTGGAATAGTCGGGCTCGAGATGAGCATTATGTGAGGAAAGACTGGCCGTTGAGACAAGAATTAATTCCAGGTGAAAAAACATCATAGGTCCAAGTTTGATATCAACCAATAAGGTCCTACTTCCACCTTTGCATATCAAACTAGGTATTGCAAAGCATCTTGTCAAGGCCATGAGCCGAAACGAAAGTCCTACTTTCATGCATATTTTTAAAGTGCTACCTAATCTTTCTGAAGCTAAAATAAAAGAGGGCATATTTACTGGACCACGAATAAGAGACTTCCTAAAAAATGATGCATTTGAGAGGAAAATGAATGCCAAAGAAAAAGCAGCATTGCAAAGTTTTAGAGAGGTGACGACTAAATTTCTTGGAAATCATAAAGACCCTAATTACAAAAATATTGTTGGAAATGTAGTACAAAATTATAAAGAAATGGGTGTTTAATGAGTCTGAAACTGCATTTTCTCCATTCACACCTTGATTGGTTCCCTGAAAATCTCGGAGATTTTAGCGAAGAACATGGAGAAAGGATGCACCAAGACTTGAGTGAATTTGAAACAAAGGTGTCAAGGACCATACCGCTCCGAGTGTTTTTTTTTAGATCAAATGTTGACACTGTGTTATTTGAGGTATTAGGTACGGAATTAGGTCCTTTATTAATTCTAATATATCTTTCAACCTGGCTTTGTCGAATGCTTTCCTTAAGTTGATGAAACAAAAAATGCTGTTTTCTGGTATTCTGTAGCTTTTCCTCTTATTTGCCTTATGGCAAAGATAGCGTCTGTGTTAGAAGATCTCCTGTTGATTTTTTACTTTCGAAAGCCGTATTGATGGCCGCTAATAATATTCAATCCTTCAAAATATTTTAGAAAATGCTGATTGATGGCCTTTTCCATGACTTCAACCAACTTAATGTTGTCACTTCTCAAGATACCAGCATTTGTAATCGGCTAAAAGAAATATTCTGTACCAACACAAGCAGTGGCAGTAACTTTACAATAAGATGCTGGGAGAATGCTTTCTCAATTTTCATAACAAATTTTAGTTTAATTAAAGATGGGTAAAAAAGTATTCTTCTTAAGTAAAAAGAGAAGTACGTTTTGATGACATAATTTAACAAACTATTTTTACTTAATTTGCCCATGTTTTATACTTAGTCATTGCTAAATAACCCTCCTTGAATACATATCACCCAATTTAAAACAACGCTCGTAAAATCGCGGTATATATTAAGAATAACGTAGGTATCTTCTTACAGATATTTAGGAGTTAAATCCTATTATTATTCTCCCACCTTATAATCTTTATTACCCTAAAACTTTGTACGTATTTCCATGAGTGGAGCGACATCAGCTGCCCTAAATTACCCCAAATCAAAAATAACAACCCTGTTCTCGTACCTAACTTTTCACCTCCAATCGTCACTGTTTTTCTTGAGGTTTTATGACTTCCAGGGTCGGACTTTAACTACTTAACGTTTAAAACAATGACATGGAATTATAAATGACGAAATAAAATTTAGTCAAGTGCAAAATGATGAAAGAGAGAAAATATTTCCCTCTAGATACTATGTCTGCTGAAACTAAAATACAAAAAATTTACATTTCGCGATTTCAAGAACCCTTACAAGGTCCTTTAACACACACACACATACACACATATATATATATATATATATATATATATATTATATATATATATATATATATATGTATATATGTATATATATATATATATATATATATATATATATATATTATATATATATATATATATTTATTGAGAAAGATCTACGAAGATTAAGCCAAGGTAGAAACCTCTTGAGAATCACAGAAACATCTTACTTAGGTTATGTACTCAGAAACGACTAGGATTTTATTTTGCATTCGTTAGATTCGGGCGACCGTGTATCTGATACGCTGCACCATACTGACGCAGCATATATCAACACAGGTTTTATAATTTTTTTATAGAGTTCTAAAAACTCAGCTGTAAATTTGGTGCTAGCAGTGCATATAGGTTCCTCATAGCAACCAAGGCTTTTTTCAGGATATGACAAATATTTACTATTGCAAACTATTATGTAGGGATAGACTTGACGGTAGAAAGGGTGTCGGAAGAAATAAAAAGCCTTGGCTGAGAAACATCAAGGAATGGGACCGGCATGAATATGGGGGAGTTGTTTTATGTTGCGAGTGACAGAAAGACATTTAGAGAAGTGATCGCCAACCTCCATAGGAGAATGCATAAGAAGAAGAAGAATAACTTCAACTCTGATTTACCCAGGACTGTGTTTCCCACCAAGTGTAATTTACGGCGATTCAAGACCAACGTGAATCGTTTTGACCTCGCGTCGCTTCTGTAGCGCTTTAGGAATTTCCCTTCAGCACGTGTGCTATACCCATAAAAAGAATACGACAATCGTTTCGACAGCACTGTGTTTTCTTCCGATCACTGCAATACTGTAACTGTAAGGCATATGAAGATGAAACAGTGCTGTCTAACCAGTAGTCATATTAATTAAAGTCAATTCAAAATTTTAACATACTTAAGATACAATCCTGTACAATTCTTTAAGACGCACACCCTTCGTTGTCATAATAAAGCCTATAGTAAGTAAAGATAGTGGCATTAATAATAAGGAGATGGTTAAAATTAACGGAGGTAGTTAAAATGTGTGCGAAAATTCGTGAGAAAGTGGGCTGTGTCGGTTTTACACTTATATATGCTACCTTTGCTAGGTTTGAAAATTTTTAGGGGGTGGTAAGTAAATTACAGTGGCGTACAAAACAAATAAATTGTGGTATAGGTGATGTTAACACTTCTGGGCCACTCTATAGGCATTTTTAGCCTGTGAAAAAAACATCAAAATGGTGAATAAGCTAGAACTTTTTATTATACGTATGGATATGTAGGGTGTTATGGAAATTACTGTATATAATGAAATGGATTCCTCGTGAGATACCTGTAAAAGCATATTCAATACTTTTTTCATATTCGATTTTTTTTTTTTTTAAACTGGATTTTACTGCTAAACCAATTCGCACCTGAAAGACCTTCATTGTACGAACTAGCACAAGTGCAGGCGCATTGTTGCATAATGTACCTGCGCTGAGCTAAATCTCATCAACACTATAAATGTCACGTTCTTGTTAACAATCGCTCATATTGTTTAGTTGTTTTGTTTACCGGTGCGAAACGAAAACAATATTTTCATTTCATTCATTTCATGATTCTTTTAGGGACGATTTTTTACTTTATTATTGGGATCCACTATTTAAGATGATTTTTTTTGCCAAGTCTTGCCAATTCCAATATATGCAGTGATTTCCATAACACCTTATATAAAGACACTACTACTATTCAATCAGTCAGCAGACACCATCGATCATTTACAAAGTAACTATCCAAGTGCCGAAATTGCCATCCTGGGCGACTTTAATGTCCACAATATCAACTGGCTCAAATATTCAAATACTACCGACGAACAAGGTCGTGAAGCGGAATCATTCTCTATCAGTTATGGCTTAACTCAGCTTATTGACGAACCAACTCGGATCCCTGATCGAGACGGGGAGTTCGCCAGTATTCTTGATCTGTTTCTAACCACCAATCCGGAGATTTACACGGTCACCGTAAATCCGCCGTTAGGTTCTTCCGACCATAAACTGCTTTCGACATCGAGTATCCTGCCAATCAGTGACAGAGAGGCGCCTAGGCCGCGCAAGATTTGGCACTACAAATCTGCTAAATGGGAAGATCTCATGGAATACTTTCGAACTTTCCCTTGGATGGACATTTGTTTTCGATCCGATAACCCATCTGACTGCGCCAGGGAGGTCTCCGATGTTATTTTGGCTGGTATGGAAGCTTACATCCCTTTTTCGAAGAAATGCTCCTCCAACGGCAAGCCTTGATTCGACCGAAAATGCAAAGAAGCTGTTGCTTCTAAACATATTGCCTACCGACAATGGCGTGAAAATCCTAACACCGTAAATCGTAACATCTTTGTTCATGCCCGGAACAGATGCAAGGGAATTATCGACGAAACCAAGGAGGCACACAATCAACGAATTAGAAACAAACTTCTCGCTTGTCCCAACCATTCCAGGTCCTTTTGGGCAGTCGCTAAGGCAGTTAGTCAAAATTTTACCAAATCCACCATAACCACCACTCACACGGCCAGATAATTCCATTGCAACCACACCTGTTGAGAGAGCGAACTTGTTGGCTGAACTCTTTGCTTCACATTCTACTGTCGATTTCCAAGGAAAAACACCACCTACTATTCCCATATTGCAGTCAAGGATGCCCGATGTTGTCTTCAGACAGCGCTTCATAAAGCGTATTTTAATGAAGCTAGACACCAAGAAGGCTTCTGGCGCTGACGGAATACCTGCCATAGTTCTCAAAAACTGCAAGGGAACTAACACCAGTTTTCTGTAGACTTTTTAAACCTATCCTACAGAAAGGAAATATTTACGTCCTGCTGGAAATGTGCCACGGTTCAGCCGATACCTAAAAAAAGGTAAGAAGGCCTTGCCAAATAACTACCGACCAGTTGCACTGCTTTCAATAATATCGAAAGTCATGGAAAAGGTTATCAATGAGCATCTTCTAAAATATCTTGAACGATTCAATATTATTAGCGATCACCAATATGGTTTTCGTAAACATAGATCAACAGGAGATCTTGTGACTTATGTAACACATGTTTGGAACAACGCAATTGAACACTTTGGAGAATCTCGAGAGGTTGCTCTTGACATATCCAAGGCATTCGCCCGTGTTTGGCACGATGGACTGTTGGCTAAGTTACGCTCTTATGGTATGTCCGAAAGGTTCTGTTTGTGGCTCTCATGTTTCCTCAGAGAGCGTTCTTTACGAGTGGCGGTCGACGGATTTCTTTCTAACCCCTCACTATCAACGCCGGTGTGCCCCAGGGCTCCATACTGTCTCCCTACTCTCTTTCTTATTTACATTAACGATTTGCTGGAAAAGACCGGGAATCCAATCTATAGCTTTGCAGATGACAGTACGCTTGTCTCTTCATTCACCTTGAACGCTCGGACATCGGCTGCTCAGGCGAATATCCGCAGACAGCAGGAGGTCGTTCAACTTAACAAAGACCTGGAAGAAATTCTATCTTGGGGTGACAGTAACCAAGTGGAATTTAACGCTACAAAAACCCAAGCGGCAGTTTTTTCTAAAAAAGTTAACGTTGCTGAACCCGACATGGTTATGTCGGGGCACTCCATTCCCCTAGCATCGTCGCTCAATTTGTTGGGCGTTGGTTTGGGAGCAAATATGTCTTGACATGAACATGTTGCAGGCATAGCAAGGAGAGCTTCTCAAAAGTTGGGAATATTATTTAGAACCAGAAAGCTTTACACCCCACAACAACTGTTAATTCTTTATAAAGCCCAAATTCGACCAACTATGGAATACTGCTCCCACGTTTGAGGCTCCGCTCCCAAACATACACTGCATTTGTTGGATTCTGTTCAGAGAAGAGCGGTCCGTCTGGTTGGGGACCCGGAATTGACCGGCGGCCTTGATTCGCTGGAACATCGAAGAACGGTTGGCGACTTGAGTCTGTTCTACAAGTATTTTCATGGAAAGTGTTCGAAGGATGTAGCCCGCTTAATTCCTCCCAAAGCGGTGCATGTTAGAAATACACGTCGCGCTGGTGCTTCGCATCCGTATGAGGTTCAGCTTGTTACTCCGCGTACAACGCTTTTCAAGCAATCTTTTATATGGAGAACGTCATCCCTTTGGAATAATTTGCCCAGCGCTGTGTTTCCCACCGAGTACAATTTACAGCGATTCAAGAACAACGTGAATCGCTTTTTTTTTCCGCACTCGTGCTGCTCCTGGAGCGCTTTTAGGGACTTCCCTGCAGCACGTGAGCTAGACCCATAAAAAAAAAAAAATTAATCTGGTAGCATTACCCTACCCTAGGTAAGTCTTGGTGCGTTTACAATCTGTCTCCATTCTGCACGATCTTGAGTCATTTGCGGGTCATACTCAAAACTCTTGGCACGCATATCCGACCTTATATTGTCCATCGTAGGCGCGCGGTCTTCTCCCTTCCGGGTTCTCATTCCACACTAGCTTGGCGTATCTGTCGTCTGGCTGTCTTTCTATGTGTCCCAACCATCTTAACCTTCGGGATTTGTTTTCCTGAACCACGTCCAGGTCCTTGTATACTTCCGTTATTTTCACATTTTTCCTCCTCCTACATTATCCTGACTGATTGTCTCGTACTACTATTATATTGTAAAAATTGAGTCCCATATGTCTTTTTCTAGAACAGGGAATTTTTAAATTCGTAGTTACATTCTGCGATTTACGAAGGGCTTACGATTACGTAAGCCTACCAAAGGTTATTAAAATTAGGAAACTATAAATTTGGCAATCTAAATAAAAATCTACCTAAATTAAATCATTTATAAATGTTGAATCAAGGAACTCATGACATTTACCATAGAGTAAAAGTTCTGACGTAAGAATTATTTTTTTGGTTCTCGAAGGTTGTGTCTTGAGGCCGATTTTATTTTAAATTTTCATAAATGATTTGAAGCCAGTAATGAAAATACGACCAACGACAGGTTGTATTTATATATTTTATTGACTGTCAACGGGCATTTAACGACATGAAGCACATGACTTTCTAACACAGCAGCTTCATGAGATTGGTAGAGATGATAAAGATGCACGAATAATAAGACATCTATACTGGAATCAATCTGCCCACATCAAAATTAATGAGGAAATTTCAACAAACCTTTCATTGTCTTAAAAAGCGTAGCCAGTATTATTTATTATGTACGTAGAGAAAATATTCAACTTGCTCTAGAACAGGGGTGCTCTCAAACGGTCGATCGCGATCGACAAGTCGATAGCGAGTGCTTTTTGAGTCGATTTCGAGAAAAAAAATTCCGATATAGAACTATCCACAGATTTTGTTTTAGGTAACTAAAACAAAATGTAATGAATAAACTACTAAAATTTATTCGATCCACAATTAGGCCAGAATAACCCCCTCATCACTTTCTTTTATCGTAATAACCCCCTGCTAGCGGCAAAAGGCGGCTTTATCAAAGGAACGCGCGGTACTTGTCAAAGAAAAAGCCGCGCGTTTTTGATTCCCGCCGATTTTTCTAGAAACTTCGGGCGGCGTGTTTTGACGGGAACATTCGAGACTTCGTTCGCGCCGATATAAATGTTGCGCCTGCAGGAATAGGAGTCAGTCTGAGTTGTAACTTGAAGACGATACATCGATACAAAGTTTATTAATAAATAGTCCAAAATGAGTGCGGCGAAGAAAAAGTAAAACTTATCATTTTAATAACGATTGGGAGGAAGAATTTTTCTTTTGTATGGTAAAGGAAAAGTGCATTTGTCTCATTTGCCGTGCGTCAGTTGCAATACCTAAGCGTGGGAACTTAGAAAGGCATCATAAAACGGTTCATAAAAACTATGAAAAGGATTTTCCGTCACAGAGTGAATTAAGAAAACGAAAAGTACGTGATTTGATAACTTGTTTGAAAAAAAAAACAAACCATGTTCACAAGACCAGCCAAACAATCAAAAGCTGCAACGATCGCGTCATTTAAAATATCTCATATATTGGCGAAACACAAGAAACCATTTGATGATGGATTGGTTGTGAAGGAAGCATTTATTGAAGCGGGTGAGACTTTATTTTGGAGATTTCAAAAATAAAACAGAGTTTTATGTCTGCTATTAGAGAACTCCAGTTATCTCGTCCGACTGTCATAAGGCGTGTTGAAGTCATGAGTCAGGACATGGCAGGTAAACTAAAACATGATATCGTGGAATGTACATACTTTTCTTTTACAGTTCGACAAATCCACCGATATGACAGACACTGCCCAGCTGTGTATTTTTATTCGAATGGTATTCAATAACCTGTCGGCTAAGGAAGAGTTTTTGACAATGATTCCTCTGAAAGGAAAGACCCGTGGCGAAGATATATATGACGTTTTCTTCAATTTTGTAACAAACTACAAGCTACCAATATATAAACTAGTGTGCATTACAACCGATGGAGCACCAGCAATGACTGGAAACAAAAAACGGTTTTGTGGCATTGTGTCGCGCTAATGATGATTTCCCTTCATTTTTCTCCTTCCATTGCATTATGCATCAACAAGTTTTGTGTTCAAAAGTTCTAAACATGGAGGGGATTATGGGCATTGCAATAAAAATTGTGAATTCTATCCGTGCACGTAGCTTGCAACGATGGCTCTTTAAATTGCAGTTGGAAGATAGTGACTCAGCTGAACACACTGATTTAGTTCTTCACACGGACGTCAGGTGGTTGAGTCGCAGAAAATTCCTAGAAAGGTTTCAAGAATTATTGCCCGAAATAACAGCTTTTCTGGACGAAAAGAGGTGATGACACTCAGATGCTGAAAGACGGAAAATGGCTGACTGATTTGGCATTTTTGACAGACATCACAATGCATTTAAACACCATTAATTTGGAGCTTCAAGGTAAAGGAAAAACTATTGTTGAGATGATTAGCGCAATAAACGCATTCAAAAGTAAATTGCAACTTATGATAGATCAACTGAAAAGAAAGGATCTGAAAAAATTTTCCGTCTTTGAAAGCAAGGATTCCTCAGTTGAATTATGATATTTATGAGGCAGAATTATCAAATAATTTGGGCCAATTCGAAATACGTTTTTATGATTTCAGTAAATTGGCAAATATCGCATCATTTATAAGTTATCCTTTTTCGTGTAAAAACATTGAGGAATTAGCTACTGAAATAACAAGTCAGTTTAACATGGACTCATGTTCTGTTGAAAATGAGTTAGTGCAGATTATATCAGATACACATCTCAACGCCACAGCATCTGATACAAAATTCTGATGTTTTATATCTGAAGATAAATATCCGAATCTTAAGCAAATCGCCCTTCAACTGACGGCAATGTTTGAGTGCTTGGTTACTTGTGCGAGTCTGCATTTTCTGAAATGAAGATAATTAAGTCAAAATATCGCACTCGACTAACTGACGAACATATGTCATCATGCTTGCGATTAGCCCTCGGTAACTACGTACCATCTTATGAAAAGTATGCTGAGGACATGCAGTGCCACTCTTCAGCATCTAAAGTCACTCTTTAGTTAAGTTTAGACACTAGAACTCGTTTGTTTTGTAAGAACCAATAAACTCGCAATTTTGAATAATTATGAGTTTGAGTTTTTTTCATTGACATTTTAGAGCAGGCCTACACTTACCTTGACTAAAAAAATGCATATTGTGCGGAAAACTAATATCTATGCCACGATACACCCTACGTAGACGACGATCTTGCATCACACTTACTTGCAGCCTCTCAGAGTCGATCGATCGTAGTCTAACAATATTGAGGTAGATCGCCAGCAGTTCAAGTTTGAGCACCCCTGCTCTAGAAGATGAATGCAGAGGGATAAAAGTTAATGGAAAGCCTATAAATAATATTCGGTATGCAGACAATACCACAATAATTGCCAATAACATGGAAGATCTGCAAATTCTAATCAATAAGCTGAACGATATACTAAATTCAAATATGGCTCTGTCGTCAACGAACGATGGGATTGTGATGGGCAGCGGATTGGCATGGCAAAGGATACCTTTCTAAAGTTGAGAAATATGCGGCCTAAAAGACAACACTGGTCTACAAAAATTTTTTTTTTCTTTCACAAGGGCTAAATTAACGGAATATATTTATCTTTTCCATGCTGAGTTTAAGTATGTTCTCAGATTTTATCCATCAGTCAGGGTTTTTTTGTGGCACGTGTTTAAAATCAGTACTTACAAAACACTGAATAATAAATACAAGGCTAATTTTGTCTCACCTAAAAAGTTTTATATGACGATTTTTCGGTCATATTTTGCCTTCGAGATGTCTCTTTTCATGGTACAGCAGTAGTCGGCTAGCATATTGGGACTTTATAGCCATTTGCCTTGGTACCTCTTTTCTATAGTAGAAATCTGCTAATGAAAATGCTCTTCATGCTCGTCAGTCACAGCCCCAAGATTTTCAGGGAAGAAGTCTAGGTAGTCCAAGAAGTGAATTTTTAAGGACATGTTGCCGCCTATTTCTTTGTATGAAATCAGAAAAATCACTCACTATTTCACTATAGTTTTTCTTCTTTATTATTGCCAAGAAATCCACAACAGATATTATTTGAATGATTTCCACGCTGCTTTTTCCGGTGAATGAAATAGTTTCTCAAAATGTTCATCATCCGATATTAATATTCTTATTTGGGGCGCTATAAAAATTCGTTCCTTCAATTTTACATCACTTATTTTAGGAAATTTACATTTCAAATACGAGGCTGATTTGAAAAAGTCCGTGCAAAAATAAAAACTACTTATGTGTTTGGGGTAAACCTTTTTTATTTTTCGACATAGTCTCCTTTTAGGCTTATACACTTCGTCCAACGATGTTCTAGTTTGTTGATCCCTTCCGAATAATAGGATTTGTCCAAGTCTGCAAAATATCCATTAGTGTCTGCAATCACCTTCTCGTTTGAATAAAAATCTTTGTCCCGCCAGCCATTTCTTTAAATTGGGGAACAAATAGTAGTCCGAGGGAGCCAAGTCTGGAGAATAGGGGGGATGTGAAACGAGTTGGAATCTTATTTTCATTAATTTTGCGACCACAACTGCTGAGGTGTGTGCTGGTGCGTTGTCGTGATGGAAAAGGACTTTCTTGTGGGCCAATCGCGGGCGTTTTTCTTGCAGCTCGGTTTTCAAACGGTCTAATAACGATGAATAATATTCACCTGTAATAGTTTTACCCTTTTCCAGATAGTCGATGAGGATTATCCTTGCGAATCCCAAAAGACAGTCGCCATAACCTTTCCGGCCGAAGGAACGGTCTTCGCCTTTTTTGGTGCAGATTCCCCCTTGCTAACCCCTTGTTTAGATTGTTGTTTGATCTCAGGAGTATAGTAATGTATCCATGTTTCATCCACAGTGACCAAACGACGCTTAAAGTCCTCCGGATTCTTCTGGAACAGCTGCAAACCATCCTTGCAACACTTCACACGATTCCGTTTTTGGTCAAGCGTGAGCAATCGCGGTACCCATCTTGCGGATAGCTTTCTCATGTCCAAATGTTTATGCAAAATATTATGTACCCGTTCAGCCGAGATGCCCACAGCACTAGCAATCTCACGCACCTTAACTCTTCTTCTGTCATCCATCACCATATCATGGATTTGATCAATGATTTCTGGAGTCGTAACCTCCACAGGCCGTCCAGAACGTTCAGCGTCACATTGTGCCCATATGGCCAGTCCGAAAATTTTGAAACCACTTTATAAACTGTTCTAATCGAAGGTGCAGAGTCACCATAATGTTTATCAAGCTTCTCTTTAGTCTCCTGAGGCGTTTTGCCTTTCATAAAGTAATGTTTAATCACCACACAACGAAATTCTTTTTCGTCGCATTTCTTGAAAATCACTCGACTTCCTTGATTCACACGAATGCCAAACACAAAGAAATAGACCAATATGGCTGAAACTTGGTGTGCGTTCATTCAAGAGATGCTACTAACTAAACATGACCTCGATACGCGCCGGTGGTGCCATCTCTCGGACTTTGCACGGACTTTTTAAACCAGCCTCATACATAAATGCAGCAGAACCTTTATCCATTTTTTTTTACAAAATTTTTTATAAGCCCCAGTTTTATGTGCAGGGGAGGTAAATACACCTTTTCGGGATCCACTAATAAGGTATTTGATACATTTTTATGCCCAGTAATAAGAGATTCACGTTTTGGCCATTGTTTCCTTATGTAGTGAGGTGTACTCCTTATCCCTACTATCCCATTTCACACAAGAAACAGCAGAATTTCGTGTATCCAAGTTGCAAATCTAACAATAAAGCTATAACCTTCAGATTACCACAGATATTCCAGTTATATTTAGTATACTGAATTTTTTCTAACAGCAATTTTCATATTTTTCAAATGTCCTCCTTCATATCACTGGCATGCGCGACAGGTATTGATGGTAATTCATTCCCATTATGGAGTAATACAGCCTTCAAACCGAGTTTCGATGAGTCTATAAACAATCGCCACTCATCTGGCTGGTGTTGATGTCCAAAAACCCTCCATTACTGCACAAACATCATTAAGTACTTACATTGGAGACAACTTGGGGAAACTTACATCCGACTATGGATGGAATAAGCTAATGACGATTATGAGTGGAAAAATAATGACAATACTAACATAGATATAATTTTTTCATCTTCCAAATAATACATAATACACGCCTCTGGCTTTTACTACACGCACATTCTTATAGTACACTTTCTTTCGCCTATAATCTCGGCAATGATAATCCAACAATCAAAAGTGGCCATAGCCTTCCTAATCCTAACTTTAGACTTTTTCAACGACTCCCTTGACAGTTCTCAAGAAACGCAAACCCCTACAAATTAGTAAACGGCGAAGGGCGAGGGGGCGGAAGGGGGGAAGGTGAGACCGCTACACGGGTCTTTGATTAAATTTAAGGCCTAAAGTAAGAAGTTTGGGTTTGTGTGTTTAGATTTTCTTGAGGTGGTAAAAAAAAAATAACAAATAAACGTAGATGTGTTTACGTCTTTTGTTCGATAATAGTAAAAAAAAAAAACTTTCAAAGTTCAGTTTGGGCGATAAAGAGTGATGGTTAGTTTAAAAAGTAAATTTCACATATGTGAGGGTTGATTCAAAAGTTTTCGGCCTGACACAGACATGGCGCCAAGGTGACTAAATTATTATGATATTTGTTAAGTGTTATCTACTAAATGGCGTGCAGGGAAGTTTCAGTTTTGTGAGCTGTTGTAAAATACTTCCTTTTAAAAGTGTGACTCCTATGAACATTCAAATTGGACATTTAATGATTATTCCCATTAGTTTGTCGATGATCGAAAAGTGGGCTACTGAATTTGAGCATGGTCGTACAATCCATTCAAAACGATAAACGCTCAGAATACACTACTAATACCACCGACATAGTTGATAGCAAACCATTTTCTGCGTCCGCCTTTTACGTCTGGTGCGTAAAATTGTTTAAGTATATTTTTATGTTTTTTGTTTTTTTTTCCAGTTTATCCTAAAATAATTTTGAATATATCCGTTGTTTTTTGGGACTATTCTTTTGATTATGTTCAGTTTCTTTTAGATAATTATCCATACTTAGTTGGAATGTTGGTTAATCTGTGTATGAGACTGGTGGAAGGTTAACATTTTGAATCTGCCAGGACTGATTTGATTTAGCATGTATAATGGTGTCTGTTGTAGTTGGGTTTATGGAATATCAACCTTTATTTTGTTCTCTACATTTGAAATTTTTAATTCTAAAAAACTAAGTGATTTGTCTACTTCTATTTTTGTATTTTTTCTATTGTGAATTGGATGATATAACTGATTGTATTTAAAGTTAATAAGAACTATAAACAATTGTCTATCGGTTCCTTCCAAATGCAGAGAATTGGTCGTCAACATAATCTTGCCCAAAACGTGAACATGTCTGGTTAAATTTCTATAGTTTCCATTTGAGAAAAGGTTTTTTTAAAAGTGTAAATATTAAGATGTTTCACACCTAGAACCGACCGCAAACTCACATAAATTTTTATGTTAAAATATGTTGAAAAAAAATTAGGGGCTTTCCAGTGCCGTTTTACACACACGTTTGTCGGGCATTCAAAACGATAAACGCTCAGGATACCCTAAAACCTCTACGACCGACGAGGTTGGTGTGACAAAACCTCACAGTAGCGTACTAAATGAATTTTGCCAACAACTGAAGGTATGCGAGCTCGCTGACATTGAATACATTGTATCTCGATAGACCATGTCAAACCGCAATTTTATACGATGTTTTAGGAATGACAAAGCTCTCCTTCTCCGCTTGATAGATGCCACGTTTGTTAACAATCTATTAAAAACGCATATGAATGAACATTTCCCAATAGTGTTTGGACCATGTCTAACACATAATGTCCAGTGAAATAATGCTGTCTTGTTTTTTCTAGGGTGTTGAAAGGTATTTTATAAAAGGAGAAACCTCAACAGCATAGTAACTAATATTATTACAATTTACCGTCAAATTAAAGTATGACAGAGTGAGCCGCCAAATAGATAAATTGTTTGAAAAACCGCCAAACGTGGCATGCGATCCATGGCAACCGCGAATGACCAAAAAGTAATATTTTAGAGGGTTTTTAACTGCTGAACTTTTTTTGTAAAATAAATTTGGAAAAAAAAATAGTTTACAAAGCGTGTTAAAATATTTACACTTTTAAAATATAAAATACAGTAGTATTAACTGGTTGATACCGAGTTGCGGTAAGGGTCGGTGAAAGGCAATAAAAACTTCTTCGCGAGTTGTAGTTCAGGGGGGACCTTTTTCGAACTCAAAATTGACGGCCGAGTTGCGGTCCGTCACAGGGTAGGTATAGAGCTATGTATTTCTCTAAATGAAAATAAAACGAATTGGTGCGCTTTGTTATTTGTCAGATGGTTATTTTTTATTTATCTGCTATTGCAGTTTCGTAGGTTTTCTACATTATCAAGCGTAATACTACGTAGTATTACGCTTGATATTGTAGAAAACCTACGAAACTGCAGTAGCAAATAAATGAAAATAGATGACAAATAACAAGTAATTCGTTTCATTTCATTTAGAAATTTATAATGTTACACTTGTCATAAAGTATGAGGACGAAGTTATGTGTAAAAATTAAAGCAAACGACATATTCGTAATTACTATATTTGTAATAGACATGCATTTGACAAAACGTTACAGCATCAATTTCTTCTTATGTACATATTGAATTATCTTATTTTCTAAAAATGCTGAATTGTACCTATTAGTCGAACACTTTGGTGCACTGGTTTGTACAACGTTGATTTTCGCGTATGTTTTTTCAGTCTGGAAACCCTAACCTGAACTAACCTCCAGTTTAATGTAATAATAATTAAGAATGTAATAATATTTGATAATTTAAAAATAAACCCCTACCTACCTGCCCCCAATTGTCGATTACCGCAACTCGGTATGATAAGGCATGTCAAAAGATTTACAAAAATTCTAAAAGACCATTAGGCGGACGCAACACGGGTATCTACGGTATAACTGTCTGACTGCAATTGGCATTCAGATCACTCTCGACAAACGTGTTTCGGTCTCACGACCTATTTTTTTAATAGGGGGAAGAAATTCCGCCTATAATGGATTCAGGAGCAGCCTGCGCTACAACCTTATGTGGTGGGGCCCAGGGTGCTCCAGTAATGGTATGTGGAGCTCTCCAGGGGGGGCTGGGGGGGGGGGGAGTGGGGGGGTGGGGTGTGTGGGTGGGGGGGGGGGTGCGTTTGTGAGGGGGTGGGGGTGTCATGATGGGATGGTTTTTCTGTTAAGATGGCGCATACCCACTAAAACTTGTAACCACAGGTTGTAAGGAGCTGGGACTGGGAACCCTTCACTCCTTTTACATACTGTGGCTCTAATCTGTGTAGATGTTTACGTGTTTTTATAACCCTAGGGTTAATTTTCTTCATAATGACTTGAACTAATCTAATCTTACCCTAACTTATTTCTAACATAAAGCTAAATACTAACCTAAATTTCCCTTGTTTCAGGGGTTTCATAATGAAGTTAATAGTGTGTATTGTTTACATTTTTTCCTTTTTCCGATAGGAACTGCTCAAACTACGGCTTTAAATAAGTGGTAGTTGTTAGTCGAGTCTAAAGTCAGTCTAATTGTAAAATGTTCCGTGGGTTTAAAGTATCGATTGCTGACGTTTACGTTGACTCTGAAAGTATTAGCTATCTCGGGGTTTTAGGGGGCTGTGCTTTCTTAAGAAAGCTAAGGCTGAGGGCGCTTATGAGTAAATTTCTTTATTGTGGATATTTGAAACTCCCTGTGCAGATGGTTGTTGCAGACAAACCAGGGAGCTCCTGCTCTGATACGTAGGATCTCGCGACACTTTTCAAAGAGATTTACAATAAGACTAAACTTAAGTTCTAAAGGATATTACATTTGGATGGTTAATTGGTACTAAATTTAAAATAAGAGGTAATAAAATTCGGTTAATTACAGATAGTCTAATCTTAACATGGGCGTCTAATATGGGGGTATTTTCCAAATTCTATGTGGAGGTGTTTCGTTATTTTTAATATTATTTTTGATGGC
>CM032448.1:23592053-23637053 GCA_019049505.1 Pachyrhynchus sulphureomaculatus
AGCTGAATATATCTTATTATAATGAGGGTATTAAAAAATTGTAAAATCTTAGTCCAAAAATTGTATTGATTTGCAAGATGACTAATGTAAAAAAATTTTTAAAAAATCTTTAATTTTGTGTTTTCTTTGTTAAGCCGAACGATCCTTGTACAATATCGGAGTTGGACGTGGGAAACAAAATAGTAAAAAGTTAGTTGAACTTCCGTAATAAGTGTTCTATACTTGCCAGCATATTAAAAGGTTTTTTAGATATCAATACTTTAAAGTGGCAACTATTGTTAATTTCAAAGAATTTATTTCGTCAAGTTAACGTCTTTTTTTATGGACAAAACCAAATATTTGAACAACGAAACTGAAGATAACAGCCAGGAACTGTTAATAGAAGGTGAAAGAACAGGAAAGGTACAAACATTCATATATCTGAGACAAAACAACAAAAATCGAAATATCAAAAAATAATTTGGCTGACTTAGATAGAAGAGTCTCGTTTGCTTGGTCTACGTTTGGAAGGTTACAATCCACATTTGAATTGGACATCCCAAATACAATAAGAGCCAGAGTGTTCTATCAATACGTACTGCCAGTATTAACATATGGCAGTGAAACGTGTGCTTTTAGTAAAACTATAATATATAAATTTCAGCTAACTCAAAGAGCAATGGAGAGAAGAATGCGAAATATTAAACTCCAAGATCGTATTTCTAAAATTGAGATACGAAGAAGATCAAAAGTGACAGATGTAATTCAACAAATATGTATATTAAGGTGGAATTAGGCTGGGCATATCGCAAGGACGAATGATAACAGATGGACACGCCGTATGGTTGAATGGAGGCCTAGAGAACATAAAAGATGCAGAGGTAGATCACAGAGATGATGGGCGGACGACATAAAAAGATTAGCGGGACACGATTGGATGCAAAAGGCAAACAACAGAGCTCAGTGGAGATAACTTGGGCAAGCTTACATCCGACTATGGATGGAATAAACTAAAGATGATGATGATAAAATTTATGATAACAACAAATAAACGAAAATATTTCCTAGAGAATTTAAAAATTATACCTCAGTTTTAGCATAACCTTCGTATTTCCGAAACAATAAGTTTATTCAAGTTAAACAACCAAAATCAAGATCCGCCGACCGCCAATAAATCGTCAGTGGTGTCGGTTCCATAATTAAAGATGTCCCGTCTCTCTCCACCAAGAAAGGGGTCGAATCCCACCCCTTTTCGACGCCATTACACACGTTCTAATGAAAGATGTACGGTTAATTTAGGGCCCTTTAGGGATTCACAAGAAAAGGGATTCGGGATTCTTAGCGAAGTTCTTGCTTTATGACTTTTCATGGGTATAGGCTTATATTGTTTGAGATGTACACGCGTAAATCTTAAATATACACCTTGAAGGAGATTAAAATTATTATGAGACACGTGGGAAATACGAGGTGTGTTCAAATTTAAAAAGTCTGGTTACTTAAGAAGACGACGAAAACATGGTAATGACTATATTGGCAGAAAACAGTATGCATCTAAAGAACTATCAAAATGTAATATCTCAGTATATATATATATATATATATATATATATATATATATATATATATATATATATATATATATATATATATATATATGGTTTGAAAAGTCCGTGCAAAGTCCGAGAGATGGCACCACCGGCGCGTATCGAGGTCATGTTTAGTTAGTAGCATCTCTTGAATGAACACACACCAAGTTTCAGCCATATGGTCTATTTCTTTGTGTTTGGCATTCGTGTGAATGAAGGAAGTCGAGTGATTTTCAAGAAATGGACGAAAAAGAAATTTCGTGTGGTGATTAAACATTACTTTATGAAAGGCAAAACGCCTCAGGAGACTAAAGAGAAGCTTGATAAACATTATGGTGACTCTGCACCTTCGATTAGAACAGTTTATAAGTGTTTTCAAAATTTTCGGACTGGCCATATGGGCACAAGTGACGCTGAACGTTCTGGATGGCCTGTGGAGGTTACACGACTCCAGAAATCATTGATCAAATCCATGATATGGTGATGGATGACAGAAGAGTTAAGGTGCGTGAGATTGCTAGTGCTGTGGGCATCTCGACTGAACGGGTACATAATATTTTGCATAAACATTTGGACATGAGAAAGCTATCCGCAAGATGAGTGCCGCGATTGCTCACGCTTGACCAAAAACGGAATCGTGTGAAGTGTTGCAAGGATGGTTTTGCAGCTGTTCCAGAAGAATCCGGAGGACTTTAAGCGTCGTTTCGTCACTGTGGATGAAACATGGATACATTACTATACTCCTGAGACCAAACAAAAATCTAAACAATGGGTTACCAAGGGGGAATCTGCACTAAAAAAGGCGAAGACCGTTCCTTCGGCCGGAAAGGTTATGGCGACTGTCTTTTTGGGATTCGCAAGGGATAATCCTCATCGACTATCTGGAAAAGGGTAAAACTATTACAGGTGAATATTATTCATCGTTATTGGACCGTTTGAAAACCGAGCTGCACGAAAAACGCCCGCGAATGGCCCACAAGAAAGTCCTTTTCCATCACGACAACGCACCAGCACACACCTCAGCAGTTGTGGTCGCAAAATTAATGGAAATAGGATTCCAACTCGTTTCACATCCCCCCTATTCTCCAGACTTGGCTCCCTCGGACTACTATTTGTTCCCCAATTTGAAGAAATGGCTGGCGGGACAAAGATTTTATTCAAACGAGGAGGTGATTGCAGACACTAATGGATATTTTGCAGACTTGGACAAATCCTATTATTCGGAAGGGATCAACAAACTAGAACATCGTTGGACGAAATGTATAAGCCTAAAAGGAGACTATGTCGAAAAATAAAAAAGGTTTACCCCAAACACCATACCATAAGTAGTTTTTATTTTTGCATGGACTTTTCAAACCAGCCTCGTATATATATATATATATATATATATATATATATATATATATATATATATATTATATATATATATATTGTAACATTCATCTTTTCTTAGATTTTAAGATCATGTTACGACACTGTTTTTTCTTTCTATTATTTATTTTTTATTACATTTTTATATTTGTGTAGGCAGTGATATTAATTTTTGAGCCTGGTAACTCAACCGTGTATAACGTGTTGCTGACCTAACTTATTTAGTTTGCATTGATTTTGCATCCCGGAAGTGAGCCATTTTGAAGACGTCAGTTTGGAAAGGACAAAAGATATATAAACGGCCATATGGAATTTTTAAGGGGCTTTTTCCTCGGCCATGCAGTAGTAGCTTTTTCCTCCAGTACACCGTGATGCAGTAGTGAGTAACGGTTTTTTATCACCAAGTGGGTGTCGTTTCTAGCTCTCAAATAAAAGGCCTTCTTCCGTTCTTAAAATATCCTGCTCATCCTCAGGCATTTTGGGTCAAAAAGTGATTAGCTACCCAAAAAAGAACAGGAGAGCAGTGGTTGAGACATTATTTTAGATGAGAATCTCACCAGGACAGGTCCAAGCAGCTTATGGAAAACCCACGAGGAGAAACCAATCAGTAAGTCAGTAATACACCAGCTTATCTCACTTCCTGTCTACAAGTGTGTTTCCAACGATTACTCAACACATGTAAACTACGGAGTTAATTTTACAAACTTTTAAACCGTGTTTTTTTAAAAGCGTTTTTTTTTACACTTAGGATCAGTAATTCATAGAACTCTGGTTTAAATGTGTACACTCTCATAGCCTAAGGAGTTTTTATTTGGTTAATGTAATTTTAAGAGTGTAATAACTGCAAGGATTTTTGTTTTGTTACTATACTTTTCTCTGTGTTAATGCAGCCTTTTACTGAACTACCCGCTCTTTCCTTCAGGACGTACAGGTCATATTATATTTAATTTTATTTTAACAACTAAATAGCTCTTCAGTATTTTTTCATTTTTTGAGCTGTACTGTACGACAAGCTTTAAACAACTATAGAGTCTATTTTCAAAAGACCTACAAAAATTATTTCGATTTCCATGTTCTCTACTAGAAAAAAAAAACGAGCTAGCTTATATATCTAATTTTTGATCTCTCAGTATTAATATCCACTCAATCCATTCTCAAAAATTAAAATATACATAAGGGGCAAATAACGGCTTCTACTTAATAAATAAAATATTTGTTAAAATAAAGAAAGTTGAGGCTATACAAAATAGCGCCGCAAACGTGAGGCTATAAAATAGCCACAAAAAGAGACGTTATAATATATATATATATATATATATATATATATATATATATATATATATATATATATATATATATACATATATATATATATATATATATATATATATATATATATATATATATATATATATATATATATATATATATATATATATATATACCATACATACATACATACATATTTATTTTCTTTTGTTTACGAGTATGTAAGCATATTCTCAAAGCAAGTTTTTCATCGGTTATTATTTATTAGTGATGTTTTAACATGACTTTTATTTGTTATTAGTGTGCTTAAGAATTTCCACGTTTCTGTTGTCTTTATTCCACCTGCATCTGTTTCTAATTCTTGGCATTTTTTATCCCATTGTTCGTTTTTCCTATTTCTGATCTTATTCTTGCATTTCTATAGTTTTCCTAAGTCTCTTTTTGGTTTGCTTTGTAACCATTTATTGTATAGGATTTGGACTTTAAACTTTAAAACCCATTTTGAAGAGGAAGAGTAATACTTTCAAATACCGTAACTAGTTTTATGGAGATAAATTAATTCGCGGTGTAACATAATCCCGAATACAGTGAAAAACCGTATTTTTTGCATTTTTAGGTTAGGATATCTCGAACACCTGATATGATGGAGCAATTCTGAGGTCGGGTTCGGATTGAGCGCACCAAAAACCTTTCGGAAAGTATACTCTGGTCTCACGGTCTGCAGTTTCGTCTAATTTTGTCGGCCTGTGTTATCAGAAGTAATTTTCATTCAATCTACACCTTATGGAGAATATTCCAGAATTTTTTCAAAATTTTTGATCAGCGCTTTTTCGAGATAAGACACAAAAAAGTATTACATCCTATATATTTTTGAACTCCTGTTTTTTACAAGCGTTCATTTGACACCCCACTCGATGACATGGTAATTTTTTTTTCCACTTCCGATTTCACTCCCCAAAGCTAACCACTTAAGTCAAAGTTTAACTTTCAAAACTACACGGCTCTGTTCGGGCCATCAATTCCTATATTTGTGCTAAACTTCAATTTTCTATGTCAATCAAAAATTTCAATTTTCTGTGTCAATATATCAATTTCATTCACTTTGAAAGCTCGGACATCGGCTATTCAGGCGAATATCCGCAGACAGCAGGAGGTCGTTTAACTTAACAAAGACCTGGAAGAAATTCTATCCTTGGGTGATAGTAACCAAGTGGAATTTAACGCTACAAAATCCCAGGCGGCAGTTTTTTCTAAAAAAGTTAACGTTGCTGAACCCGACATAGTTTTGTCGAGGCACTCCATTCCCCTAGCATAGTCACTCAATTTGTTGGGCGTTAATTTGAGAGCAAATTTGTCCTGGCATGAACATGTTCCAGGCATAGCAAGGAAAACTTCTCAAAAGTTGGGAATATTATTTGGAACCAGAAAGCTTTCCGCTCCACAACAACTGTTATTTCTTTTCAAAGCTCAAATTCGATCAACTGTGGAATACTGCTACTATGTTTAGGGCTCCGCTCCCAAACGTACACTGCATTTGTTGGATTCTATTCAGAGAAGAGCTATTCGTCTGACTGGAGTCCCGGAACTGACCGGCAGCCTTGATTTGCTGGCACATCGAAGAATGGTTGGCGACTTGAATCTGCTCTACAAGTATTTTCATGGAGAGTGTTTGAAGGATGTAGCCCGATTAATTTCTCCCAGAGGGGGCATGTTAGAAATACACGTCGCGCTAATACTCCACACCCGTATGAGGTTCAGCTTGTTACTCCGCGTACAACGCTTTTCAAGCAGTCTTTTATATGGAGAACATCATCCCTTTGAAATAATTTGCCCAGGGCTGTGTTTCTCACCGAGTATAATTTACAGCGATTCAAGAACAACGTAAATCGCTTTTTCCACACACATGCCACTCCTGGAGCGCTTTAGGGACTTCGCTGCAGCACGTGTGCTAGACCCATAAAAAAAATAGTTTCGAAGAAGATCAGGTGTGATTAAGGGACAGACACTGAAGTGATCTTATAAGTGTTCTGTACGGAACACTAAAAATATTTTCGTATGTTGTCATATAGAAGTTATAATAAAAGTCTTCTTCTTGAAGACCCTCTCGCCTTTGCCTGTAATTCGTGCCTTTTTTGTTAAAGTATTCCACAGAAAAAGGAGACCTATAGTTTAATGCCGGTTCCCGACGGCCAAAGTGGAAGGGCTTTACCACAATAAACATACTACAGTAGCGAAACTCAGCTCCAATTTGGTGACGAGTTTTGACGGCGCGTGCGTCAATGGGTCCTTTTTCAAAATGGCCGCTCAGTGTTTACATCCGATCTCGAAATGTGTCTTTGGAAATGTATTTTCCATCATTTCTTGATGTGACTGCAGTTTATATGAATATAAAGACAGAAGGAGGAGAGAGTTTGTAGAAAGAGAGAATTAAAAACGTTTGTAAGTGAAGAGAATCGAAAAGGTTGAGAAACAATTTATATAATCATGGGGAAAGGAGGTTATTGTTGTGCCGTTGAGAATTGCAAAAATAATTCAAAGTGTACGCGGGGGGGGTTAGTTTCTTCTTCCTCAAAGATGTGTTGGTTTTTAGAAAGATTTATTTTTGTGTAAACTAGTATTCAGTTATTTAAAACCATTTATATTTGTGTAAATTATAAATAAAACATATTTTTTTCTAAAAGGTGTATTCTCAAGAGGCTTCTAGTTTTCAATAACTTCATCTGTATTAATTGTTTGACACATCTTTTCTTATAAAAAACCTGATAAATTTAACACTGTTTAATTGCAAGTACAATTAATACTCTGAAAGTGACTTTTTTTTTTATTTTTCTCTATAAATTACATTGCTCCTTTTTCATGCCAATCTTTCAAAAGTTTCTATGAATATATTGTAAGGAATACAGAACCTACAACAACATATTTATTATTTTCGAATTTTAGACAGTATATTTTATTTTCTTATAAGCTGGGTTTGAAAGTTTAAATATTAAGTGTCGTGTTGAGATCACAAAACCACTGGAGAATGGGATTATTGAAATAACTGATATAAATCGATTATTGAATCAAATATGCTATTAAAATAAGAAAAATTTTAATGTGATTCCAAAGAAATTTTTGTAATATGATTTTGTCAGACGATGTGTGCCAGAGGGTAAAATATTCTCAAAATAAGTTCGTTAAACGGACAGTACACTTAATCAAAGTGCATTTTGATGGTAATTATAGTTACTATTAAAATTTTGAAGATTTAGTTACCTATAAAGAACTTATTTCTATTGTCGTATACCTATAGTATAAATTAAATATAGTTATTTTCCTTTTAAACTGTAAATGACAATACGCAGTATATATGAATCAATCATTTTTCCTATTGAAGCTAATACGGTTAGTGAAACGCGCGTCGAGTGCAAAAATAAAGTGTTTGGTGTAGTGGTGATATATACTGAGTAGTGTCATTGTGCCAAAGATTTCACATTCCCAACATAGTTGTAATTGACAAGTCAGCTTGGTCATAACTAAGTATTGTATGTAAATATAATTAGGAAATTATTGAATTGACTCTGATCTAAATATTAATTCATTGTAAATAAAAACAAGCGTTAATTACGTTATCAAAAAGCAATACGGATACTAGAACACAAAAAGGTATAGAACCTCTAAGGATCATTCACATAGAAAATAAAGGTCTATACATATACGTTTATAATTCATTAATAATATTATATTAACCTTTCTCGAAGTTACAGAATATAGTTTTGTAGTTTAAGAGAAAATAAGTACCAAAAAAGTAGATGTAGTGTTTTTTAATTAACAAGAGATCTATCACACTAAATAACACAACACTGCTTATAAAAAAATGCTCTTATTTTAGAAGATGTTAACATCTTAGTAATGACAATATGTCTTTATTTCACGGTACAAGAAAAATAGCATTAGATATTACGTATGTTAAAATTAAATTAATTTAGTCCTTAAAAAACATCTTTAATCATAAATTTACTTGAAAAATTATGTAAATAAAACTTTAACCTCAAACAGTGACGTTTAACTTTGATAGACTTTTGAATTTTTAGATAAGGTTATTAAAAACTGAAGTTGAATATGAAGAATTCCATCAAATACCTTCCTATCAAGTTTTTCACCTGTATTCATTTCTTTTCTAACAAAGTGCTCCATTCTTTTTGTTTTTTTTTTTATATTACTCATGCTGCATTAACTTTTATATTACTAATGCTGTATTAAATAACAAATCAAAAATTTTCAAACATTTCTATATCTATGATTTTGAATGATAAAACTTTGCACAACTTTATTTGTATTTCAAATCTCGCGCTGGTCCACTTTTAACATGTCGGATTGCCACCTGACCTTCCGAAAACGAACCTGATTTTCCCATGCAGTTATCCTTGAGTTTCGCTACTGTATAGTGTGTTTACTGTGGCTTTACTAGGCATGATACTGCGGGTAGTTTGCCAATACCTTCCCGAATAAGAGAAGTATGAATATTAAAACCCAAATTTTACAAATTGGAGCACAGTGGTAATAAACTTTAACCTTAACAACCGAATTATTTCGAACCATTCGATATAACATCTTCGACGATTATTCCTCTGCATTTATCAATTTATTCAGCAAAATTTAATCAAGCAGACAAGTGACATTCTACCGGCCATCTCCGATATAATAAAGGGACTTCTCGCTCACACGGGGGTTATTTAACGGCTCCTCAAGACGATAAATGATACCTTGAAAGGGGTGGGAGGTTATTTACGGGCTTCCGGTGTTATTTAGTGTGCCATTAGTTTACTAATGATTTAAAGTCAGATATGATGAAAATATCTCTAACATGAATTTGAATTTATTAGAGAATAATTGTAGAAACGAAAAGATTTCTTTTTTAAATTTTGGATGGTTGTAGCTTCTACTTGTTGGAAATTCATTATAAATATATAGTAAAAGACTGTTTTTAGTCAATTTCCACTGATTTATTTTAATTGCGATGACGCGTTTCGCTTTCGATGCAGCTTCTTCAGATCTACATTTTACACTGTCAAGTTAGGTTTAATGTTCACAATTTTATATAATTTCTTAATTATAATATTACACCTAATTTAAATTACATTGATAGTATTGGAAAACTCACACAGATTTGGAATTAGGAGAATAAATTCAATAATGGTGAATTGCTTAAATCTACCTGGTCATTTAGTAAAGTACCTGTAGTCCTCATTGTCTCTAAATAGTAAATAGGGAAATATCTTAAAAACTACAAACCACAAATCAATAAAGACAATAAATTCAGGGGTTTATCAATTAACATGTGGGTCATGTCCTAAAACATACATAGGACAAACTGGACATACATTTATACAAAGAACTAGCCGGGCCCGCGGCTCCGCTCGCGTGGACTTGATTCACTACTATCGTCACTGCTTATTCCTTATGTTACCCAACGTAATAAAATATCTCCCATTATTTCTCCTTATCTCCCAATATTTCTCCTTATTTCCCATTATCTCTACATAATTTCCATTATCTAGGCTTATCTCTGCTCATCTCCCATTATTTCTCCTTATCTCCTATTATTTCTCCTTATCTCCCATTATCTCACCTTATTTCCCATTATCTAGGCTTATCTCGACTTATCTCCCATTATTTCTCCTTATCTCCCATTATTTCTCCTTATCTCCCATTATCTCAACATAACTCCCATTATCTAGACTTATCTCTGCTTATCTCCCATTATTTCTCCTTATCTCCCATTATTTATATTTATCTCCCATTATCTCACCTTATCTCCTATTATCGAGGCTTATCTCGACTTAACTCCCATTATTTCTCCTTATCTCCCATTATCTCCCCTTATCTCCCTTTATCTAGGCTTATATCGAATTATATAGAACATACACATAAAAACACGTAAATCGGATAAGTGGTTCTCGAGTGATAAGCGCACTAACGGACAGACAGACAGACAGAGAGACGTTGCATTTTATATATATTGTATTCTTTGCTACATGATATTGTTCCATATTTAATGCTTTAGGGAGTGTATTGCAAGAGAACGCGCTAGCGTCATTGCTTATTCCTTATGTCACCTAATAAAATATATCCTATAACCTGGCCAGAGAACATACGTATGGTTAAAAAAAAAGCACGTAAATCGGATAAGTAGTTCTCCAGTGATAAGCACACTAACGGACGGACAGGCAGACAGACAGACAGACGGACAGAGAGACATTGCATTTTATATATATTATAGATATTCTCTGCTACATAATATTGTTCCATATTTAATGGTTTGGACTGTGTATTGCAAGAGAACACGCTAGCGGTAAACTTTGTCCGACATCATTTACTATTATTGTCACTGCTCATTCCTTATGCCACCTATCGTAATAAAATATAGCCTATAACCTGGCCGGAGAACATATGTATGTTTAAAAAAAAAAAGTACGAAAATCGGATAAGTGATTCTCCAGTGATAAGCGCACTAACGAACAGACAGACAGATGTAATAGATATGTAATAAAATATATACCTACAACCTGGTCAGTGAACATATGTATGAATTTAAAAAATCACGTAAATCGGATAAGTGGTTCTCGAGGGATAAGCGCATTAACGGACAGACAGACAAACATTGCATTATATATATTATAGATATAGATTATTATTATTATCATTATTATTATATAACCTGGGCAAAGAATATATGCATGAATTTAAAAAAAGACAGGTAAATCTAATAAGTGGTTCCCGCGTGATAAACGCACTAATGGACAGACAGAGAGACTTTGTATTATATATATTATAGATTATACATTACAGATATTCTTTGCTACAGAATATTGTTCCATATTTAATGGTTTAGGCTGTGTATTGCAAAGGCACGCGCTAGCAGCAAACTTATTTCCGACATCATTCCTTATGCTACCTATCGTAATAAAATATAGCCTATAACCTGGCCAGAGAACATATGTAGGTTCTAAAAAAAAAAGTACGTAAATCGGATAAGTGGTTTTTCAGTGATAGGCGCACTAACGGACAGACAGACAGACAGGCAGAGAGACGTTGCATTTTATATATATTATAGATTACAGAACACCAAAAAAGTTTCATTCATAGAAAATCTAATGCAACATATGCTAATCATCTTTTAACAGAAATTCACACATTTAACAAGAATTTCAAAATTTTAAACACCCAACAAAAGGTTTAAAACTAAACCTTTTAGAGACAATGCAAATAAATCGATTAAGGACTACAGGTACTTTACTCAATTACCAAGTAGATTTAAGCAATTCACCATTATCGAATTTATTCTCCTAATTCCAAATCTGTGTAGGTTTTCCAATACTATCAATGTAATTTAAATTAGGTGTAATATTATAATTAAAAAATTATACAAAATTGTGAACATTAAACCTAACTTGACAGTGTAAAATGTAGATCTGAAGAAGCTGCATCGACAGCGAAACGCGTCATCGCAATTTAAATAAACCAGTGGAAATTGACTAAAAACAGTCTTTTATTATAGATTTCTTTTTTTAGTGTTCCGTACGGAACACTTATAAGATCACTTCGGCGTCTGTCCGTCTATGTGTCCGTCTGTCACACCCGATTTTCTCCGAAACTATTTGTCATTGAAAGTTGAAATTTGGTAATAATATAGGAATTGATGGCCTCATCAGAGCCATGTAGTTTTGAAAGTTAAATTTTGACTTAAGGGGTTAGTTTTGGGGGGTGAAATCGGAAGTGAAAAAAAAATTTTTTTTTTTAGGTAATCGAGTGTGGTGTCAAATGAAAGCTTATGAAAAGACGAATAAAAAATATATATATAATGTAATACTTGCGCGCACTTTTCTTTGTATTATTTTTTAAAAATCGCGAAAAATCGCTGTCTCTCGAAAGTACTCGTATTTATCTCGAAAAGTATTTATCAAAAAATTTTGAAAAATTTCTGGAATATTCTCCACGGAGTGTAGATTGAACGAAAATTATCACGAGTGCATTACCTTTAATAATTTATCTGGTATATAAAAAAAAAAACAAAAATTTCAAGGTCATCAGATTTCAGTAAAGATTGGAAACAAACTTTGTTGAAAACTCATTTGGGGTGTGTTTTGTGAAGTCACTGATCATTTTATACCTCTGTAACAAAATTTTTTATTCGAAAAGCAATTAACGTACGGAACACTAATTGCGCAAGTTCAATTTGCACTTGACCGGTTATTATTAGTGAGTTGTTCCTATCTGTGAAAATGAATGTTTAAACTATGATTCCGTATCATTACATTAAAAGAGGATGCAACATTGAAAGTGTATTCGAAATTGAAAAACTACGGTAGATCAAGTAAAGATGTGTCGCATATAACGTGTAGTCGATAAAAAAGAAATTCCTTTGTGGAAAGAGATTCATTTCTAACCCTATTTATGGTTAAATAGTATATTATCGAACATGAGTGCTGCATATACTTCGCGCTTCGAGGCTGTGTTCCTCATCATCCTAAAGGTCCGTAAATGACGCCTACAGTGGCTACTAAGTATATGGGCAAGTCGCGAGCATTCATTAACAAGTGGCTTAGTTAAAAAATGTTGATGATCTACTAGAAAGTGGCTCGAGAGAAAAGTGCCGTACAAGGACGAAAAAATGTTTTCCCAAAATCCTCAATTAACTTTACGCATTTGTATATTTAAGATAATATCTGAATTTTTGATTCTATTTATTTTTAAATTTTCCAACAGGTTTAATTTGACTTCTTTGTTTTGTACGAGGATGGACTGAAAAGTTCGCGGCCTTACCAAAAAATAATTATAATATTTTTATTATAGTACCCTCAATAAGTTCATACTTTCTTTGGTTGTCACAGTGTAAAATTTTGTTGCTTTAAAATTTATAGTTTTTAGGTTACAACGAGTTTAGTGAGACCTAGTGCAGCGTTTCTGGAAAAATGGAAAAAATTCAAATCAAGTACCTGTTTAAAAGAAGATTAACACCAAAGGAGATCCACCTTTGATATGAAAACAACACTAGGGGAATCTGCTCCGTCATATACTGCTGTGGAAAAATGGGTTGCAGAATTTAAGCATGGACGAGAGAGCATCGAAGATGACCCTCGCTCCGGCCGGCCCACGACTACGACTGAAGAAAATATCGGCAAAGTGTGTGATCTCATATTGAAAGACCGTAGATTATTAAGAAGATTGCAAACACTATAGGCATCTCGTATGAACGAACACAAAACACCATTGTCAACGAATTCGGATTTTCTAAGGTTTCCGCTAGGTGGGTACCCAGATTGCTTTCAATTGAACAAAAACAAATTCGACTCACGATTTCTCGCGACTGTTTGGAGATGTTTGAGGCTGATCTGCAAGATTTTCTTAACAGGTTTGTGATAATAGACGAAACCTGGGTTCACCATTATACCCCATAGTAATTCTGTCGGCTGGAAAAGTGATGGCGTCAGTTTTTTGGAACGATAAAGGTATTATTATTCCGAAAGGCGAAACAAATAAACTCGACTTACTATTGCACCCTTTTGCGTCGTTTACGTCAAGAAATTAAAGAAAAACGTCCAGAATTACTGAGAAAAATAGTTTTGTTCCATCAGGACAACGCTCGCGTTCACACGTCGGTTGAGTCTATGGCTCATATTCGTGATTGTGGTCTCGAATTGCTGCCCCACTCGGCTTATTCTCCTGATTTGGCACCTTCGGACTTTCATCTCTTTCCAAACCTAAAAAAACACCTCGGTGGCCAGAAATTTTCATCAAATGAAGAGGTCGAAAATGTAGTTAACCAGTATTTTGAAGACCTTATGGAATCTTTTTTTGTCACAAGTGTGGAAGCTTTGAAAAGCAGGTGGAAGGCGTGCATAAAGCTAGGTGGAGATTACGTCGAAAAACAAAAATATTTTTGTACTTATTTTATTTTGTTTTTTTGACTAGGCCGCGAACTTTTTAATCTATCCTCGTATTATTGATTACACAGCCCCACAAAAAAAAAAGTGGGGTATACTTTTGATGCGATATATCAGATCCGTAGTACTTTTGCCCGTTGATCACGAATCTGACGTCAGAATATCGCCATCACATCTCAATTTTTTTCTAACCTCAAAAAATGGGTAAAAATTAGTAAAAATTAAGAAAAATATACTCCTAAAAAATTGATTCAAGCTTTTTCATGAATCCAAAGATGTATTAATATGTATTCGGACACGCTAAGCTAATATTCATCGGTTGGATTGAGCCATACAGTTCTGTTTTCTTTCTAACCTCAATAAATCAGACAGATATAGTGCTTCTCGAATGCAAAAACGAATTCAAATTAAAATTCAACCGATCCTTACCAAATTTGGTACACGGGGATTTTTTGGGTCGCTGATCACGAATCTGAGGTTGGATTTGCAAAATTCAAGATGGCAGATGTTTTCGCGCCATTTTGAACGCCGAGAAAATTCATCGGTCGATTTTTATTCTTCTACCTGCATCCAGGGCACCTCCACGTGGTGACGGTGGGCAACGGTGTTACTCCACTAGCCGGCAGCGTCCCTGGATAACGGCTTAGATGCCGTCATGGCAGGTAGAAGAAAGAGAATTACGATGCAGGGACTCGGAAACCCAGTATCGGCGGTTGGTCAGGGTGGGAAAGCGGGCCCGCAGCCGTCGTCATCCAGCGACCGTAGCTCTTCATGTGTGGGTGACTTGGCTCATGTAGAGTATAATGCTACAAGAAAACGGTCTCACGGTACAAGGACTTTTCATAAGTGCGATAAAAACAGTGATTCATTTTGTTATATTTGCTGTCAACACGTATTGAGTAAAATGGGGTCACCGATAACGGATAAGATTGAAACCTTATATAAGGATTGTTTTAACATTGAAATACAGCACCAGGATACAGATTGGGTTCCCCACATCATTTGCAGTTCTTGCAAAATAATGTTGTACATCAATAAGAAGGCGATTAAATATTCCAGACCAGCAATATGGAATAGACCATACAGTGAAAATGATTGCTACTTTTGTATGAATGTTGTATCTAGGCATAACCGAAAAAATAAAAGCACTATTATATACTTATAACGATGTTTCGACAGTAACAAGACCAACTAAACTAATTCCGCCTCCTGAACCACTTGATGCTGATGTTATGGAAACAAATGATTTCACCTTATCAGTTCATGCCGAAAACATTGAGACTGTCGAAAAAGATTCAAACACTGTTACTAATGAATGTTCTAGTGACAACCTATCATATACTAGTGACACAGATAAAGAATTTCTACCATACAGCCGTAAACCAGAACCAATACTCGTATCACAGTCAGAACTTAGTGATCTAGTCAGAGATTTAGGCTTATCCAAAGATGGTTCAGAGCATCTTGCTTCCTTTTTAAAGAAAAGACATTTACTTAAGCCAGAAGCTACGATTTCTTATTCTAGAAACAGAGATGAAGAATTTCGAAAATATTTCACAATGGACGAGGAATTGTCACTTTCATATTGTACCGATCTAAAAGGTCTAATGGATGAATTTCAAAATAACTCATACGATCCTGAAGAATGGAGACTGTTCATTGATTCTTCTAAACGGAGCATTAAGGCAGTTTTGCTGCATAATACCAACGTTTACGCTCCCATTCCGATTGCTCATTCCACAGTTATGGAAGAGCAATATGAAAAAATTAAGCAGCTTTTGATAAAAATAAAATATGCTGATCATAACTGGAAAATTTGTGGAGATCTGAAAATTGTAACAATATTGCTTGGCCAACAGTCAGGGTTTACACTCTATCCCTGTTATAAATGTCTGTGGAATAGTAGAGACAGGGAACGTCATTTTAAGAAAAAAATTTGGCCAACAAGAGAATCGTTCACTCCTGGTGAAAATAATGTATTGTTTCCACCATTGGTAGATCCAGGAAAAGTTCTTATTCCCCCGCTTCACATTAAGCTTGGACTTATGAAGCAATTCACGAGAGCATTAGATACAAACGGCCCATGTTTCAAATATTTGCATAAAAAATTTCCGAAATTTTCTGAAGCTAAAATTAAGGCAGGCGTATTTGACGGGCCACAAATAAGAAAATTGTTTCAAGATTCATTATTTGTTACTAAAATGAATAAAGTTGAAAAAGCTGCTTGGCTTAGTTTTAAAGAAGTCGCAACAAACTTTTTGGGAAATAATGAAAGTCCTAAGTACAAAGAAATAGTCGAGAAAATGGTAAAAAAATTTTCAAACATTAGGTTGCTTAATGAATCTAAAATTACATTTCCTGGACTCCCACATCGATGATTTCCCAGATAATCTTGGTGACTACAGTGAGGAGCAAGGGGAACGTTTTCACCAAGATCTGAAAATCATAGAAAATCGGTATCAAGGACGATGGGATGACCATATGCTAGCGGACTATTGCTGGTCGCTAAAAAGAGAAACAAGTCCTCAAAAGCGTTTGGGCAGAAAGCCTTTGAATAGGTCATTCGCGGAAAAAAGAACAAGATACAGCCAAAAAAAGGAAAGTTAGGCGCGGGTCTAACCTTCGCATTCTAGGGCTTAAGGGTCTACTATTTAAGAGTATATGGTTTAAAAGTCCTGGTTTTGAGTTTATTGGGTCTCATTTTTAAAGTTACAGGGTTATTGAGGTCTATTTTTTGAGGTTACAGGGTGTGGGAGTCTAAGGTTTCGGGGTTTAGGGTTTAAGAGTATCAGGTTTGAGGATTCCCCAACTGTATACCAAATTTGGTAGGAATCGGTTGGTTTTTAAAAATTTTGTCCGCCATCTTGGATCCGCCATTTTGAATTTTGCAAATCCGACCTCAGATTCATGATCAGCCACCCAAAAAAACCCCGTGTACCAAATTTGGTAAGAATCGGTTGAATTTTAATTTGTATTCGTTTTTGCATTCGAGAAGCACTATATCTGTCTGATTTATTGAGGTTAGAAAGAAAACAGAACTGTATGGCTTAATCCAACCGATGAATATTAGCTTGGCGTGTCCGAATACATATTAATACATCTTTGGATTCATAAAAAAGCTTGAATCAATTTTTTAGGAGTATATTTTTCTTAATTTTTACTAATTTTTACCTATTTTTTGAGGTTAGAAGAAAATTGAGATGTGATGGCGATATTCTGACGTCAGATTCATGATCAGCGGGCAAAAATACTACGGATCTGATATATCGCATCAAAAGTATACCCCACTTTTTTTTTGTAGGGCTGTGTTATTATGATTCCTTTATAAAAAGACAACTTTTGATGTCGGAGTCAATTTTTTGTGTCAGGGTCAATTTTTTTGTGTATTTTATTATCTAATTAGGTGTTAATATTATTAATAAGGGTTATAATTGATTACATTGACACAAAAATTGGCGCCGACTTCAAAAGTTATCTTTTTAGTGCAGTAAAAAAAGGTCAAAATAATGATGAGAGGCATAGTTTAGATACAGCAATATTACGATTTTATCCTCTCTGGGATATCATCAGGAGTATTGTTTTGAGTTTTGGACCTCGAAAAACTTGTGCTCTTTTGTTTATAAACAATTGAAGTTTTCAAAACGCGTTTTTTGAACTTAAAATTTGAATTCTTCTTCTTCTTTTGCCTTTATGTCCTCCAGTTTTGAACATAGGCCTCCCTCAAGCTCTTCCATGTGTCTCTGTCTTGTTCCTATTTATTCCAGTGTAGTCCTCCCACTCGTTTTAAGTCGTCTCCCCATCTCATCTGTGGGCGGCCTCTTAATATTTTCCCTAACCATGGTATTTTGAGGATCTTGAGGATTCTTTTCTTCAAACAGGTGTGAAAGCGTTGGAAAGGTGGAGGAAGTGCATAGAGCTGGATGGAGATTACGTCGAAAAATAAAAATATTTTTATACGTATTTTATTTATTTTTTTTTGTTGACTAGCCGCTAATTTTTTCCATCCATCCTCGTACGTATAAAATTTTAAATTTGTCGCCAAAAAGATGATTAGAGTCTGTTAAATTATTACTGTAAGCTGAATCGGTTGTGTTTTTTAAATAACTTCTTTTATGCTCTAAAATCCGAACTTTGAAAGAACAACCTGTCTGACCTATGTAACTTTTAGGACAAGAACCACAATTTAACTGATACATTCCAGATTTGTTTGTTCTATTTTGTTTTCTTTTTGCATTTTTAATAAATTTTTCCAACGAGTTGTTTGTGCTAAAAGATATGTTGATATATTTATTTAAGTAGTTCTTAATTTTTTTTTTCTGATGTGTTACCAAAATAGGTTTTTTATCCGTATCTTCTTCCTTTGGGTATACTGAAGAAATGACTTTGTTTTTTAATTTTTGTTCAGTATTGAATCTATTGTATCAGGAGAATATCCGTTGTCAAGAGCAAGATAAGAGGACACTTACAAATCTGTAGTCAACATACTGTGGTAAGCTGCCAATTTGTATTGTAAAGGTTTTGCAAGAAGGAAAACGCTACTTAAATTTCCACTAAATTTTTTGTTTTTAACACCATGACATGTCTCGCTGTACCACAGCTTCTTCAGATGGTTTATTACAAAATGAGGGTAAAATTACTATAATAAATGGTTGGTTCACAATTTATGGTAGGTAATTAAATAACTTAATTAAAATAGATTTAGTAATGGTGAATTATTTAATTCTAATTTTTCATTTATTAAGGAATCTGAATTTTTCAATTTGTTTATTTCTAAAGATTCTAGGTAATTAAGTTTCAGGCTCTTTGTGCAAGTATGTAATATTTCAAAGTTTGGGTTGAATTGGTGGTTATGTTCAGTTAAATGATTTGCGTAATTTGAATTATTTTTTCTTTTGATGTATGATGAAGCATGTTCTTTTATTCTTTTTGAAAAACTTCTTCCTGTTTGACCTATATATGTTTTTGAGCAATTTCCACAATTTAATTTGTATTCTCCGGATCTATTTTCTCTATCTGTTTTAGTTTTGATATTTTTTTATAAATTTGCCAAGTGTGTTGGATGTTTTAAATGCTGTATTAATATTTAATTTTCTCAATAATCTATTCAATTTAGTGCTGCATCTACCATAGTACGTTATTGACTTTACGTTTTTATAAGGTTCTTTATTATTCGGCAAAATTGTACTAATGGCTTTTTTGTAAAGTTTTTTCTTGAGAATATTATCTATTATGGATGGTGAATAGTCATTATTTCCTGCTAATTGTTTTATAATATTAAGTTCTTTTTGAAAATCGTCTTGGTTCAGAGGAATATTTATTAGTGTGTGAATCATATTATGTAAAACTGCAAGTTTGTGACTTGGTGGATGACATGAGGTATTATGGATAATTATGTCAGTATGTGACGGTTTATGGTAAATAGAAAACATGTGTTTGTTATTATGTCTTTTTATTGTCAGGTTAAGGAAGTTTAAGCTATTGTTGATTTCAATGTCACTGGTGAATTTTATATTTTTATGTATATTATTCAAAAAATTTTGAAATGTGGCAAATTGTCTATCACTTCCTGTAAAACAACATAAGACATCATCAACATATCTATGCCAGTATACAAAGGACCCCGCACGGATCTTATGCAACAGTGGTTTCCGTCAAATTGGCTAATTTTAGTAAAATATTACAGTTTTAGTCATCCTGAAAAAAAGTCTCCATGGGCACGTAGTTCCATGATCAACATTATGGGAGCTACGGAGCTCCAAAGCTGCTGTAGTTCCATCATTATTTACAACTTTCTGAACATTTTTAATACTTTTTAAAAGATAATTTTTTTAAATCTATATATAGTTTTGTTTCTGGACTCGTTTCTGGAGTTGCTGAATTGTCTAATTGACATAATTGACAATTGACAGCTGTCAATTAACTGTCAAGAAGGTTTAAAAAATGAAAATATCCATCAAGCTTGTACACCTTTAAGTTTTTGGGGTTGCAGAATTCAAATCTAATGTCCAATTGACATAATTGACAATTGACAGCTGTCAACTAGCTGTAAAAAAGCTTTAAAAATGAAAAATCTATCAAGTTTGTTTTCTTTCATATTTTTGGCGTTGTTGCATTCAAATCTCATATTTGATTAACATAATTGGCAATTAACAGCTGTTAACTAGCTGTCGAATAGCGTTAAAGAATAAAAAAGCTCTAGCAAGCTTGTATACTTATGTTATTATCACTGCTTAATTCAAATATGTTGAATAAAAAAATTAAAACCTTCTCAATATTATATGTCTTTAGAGAAAATAAGAATGTTTGTATGGATAGGTTGCAGTCGCAGGAATTAACTGCGTCTGATTTCTAAAATACTATAATATCTAGCATACCAAAGGTTACTACTTAAACTGTTACTACTTAAAATATTAGTACATATTAAGTTTAGCTAGTGGAAGTATTACTACCTAAAGTATTAGTGCTTATTATGTAATACTACAAAATATTATTACTTATTAACTCCTTAAATCAAACTTAAGTTCTAAGTCACAAAAGTTCATTTGAATCTAGCTTAAATCTGTTTAAAACATTAATGATATTGACCTACTTACCGATGACCAAAGAAGCATAATAAATTCATAATCTTTGTAACATAATTTAATTTCATAGTCTATTTTCGGTAGTTACCAATAGCTAATATTAAATGCAATTCTATTTACATTTTTTAGATGTTAAAAAACATTTAAAAACTTATGAATTATTGACAGCTTGACATTACTTAACTTTCGTGTAGAAAAATAAACTAAAACATTATATTTAAAAACACTAAACGCACTTGTGTTTTAAATCCATATTTTAAAATAACTGCATTTTTTTTATTTCCGGGAATAGTTTGGTTTTTTGCCATTTGTTTTGTAAACTTAAACAGTTTAATTATAAACAAATATCAATTATTATTACATTGTTAAAAAGAAACAGCAAAGTAAACTTCTAGCTTAGTTAACGCTAATTGTTATTAATCCTTTCGATTTCTATTTACAATAGAATATTCATTTTCTTTATTTTTAATTTTCAAAATATTTTAGACAGATTTTAATTAATCATTATAAAAATTATTTAGTCAATTTTTCATAAATTGTACGTTATTTTATAATTACTAAAATGGCTCAACAAGTGCGTTGCTATGTTTGCAATGATCTTTTTCTTCCGCGTACAATGCGCCTTATGCGCAATTTTGATAACGAGGAGAAAACAAACTTAGCAATTGGCTATCGCCAAGAGCTTAATTATCCACCTATGCAAGTAGATAATAATTCTCGCATCTGCATAACATGTGATACACTTATCAATCGTGATTTAGAAGCATTACAGGATCCAGATAGCTTGCGATTAAAAGTTATTAAGCAAAAGTCATCAACCACGTGTATGGTTTGTAATAATTTAAGAGACAATATGCACAGACTTTCTGTTAAAGCAAGGGTAAAAATCTATATAGATACTAGTATTTACATTCCTACAGCATCTCGAGTTTGTCAGCACCATCTTGATAATGAAAGTTTTCTTTCAAAAATATTTTATGTTGGTTTTCAATCGTTGACAAGGCCTATTGTTTTAACTGGATCTGAAATTGGTAACTTTTTCGCAGGTTTACGTGACTTTGCAGTACATTATCAGCAAACTCCTTTAGATACCGAATTATTAACAGATGCAGAGTTTTTATATTTAACATCTTTAACTAGACCTCAATTTGATGACCTATTTAACTATTGCGTTCCCGTACCTGAAGATAATTTTATGCGTCATGTTACAAAACAATCCTTACTTACCTTTTTAGTAAAAATGAAACACGGAGTTTCTGATGATTTTTTAAAGATTTTATTTAAATACTCGAACAGGCAACGTGTTAGCATGATCATAAAAGTCGTAAGACTATCATTGATGCAGCAATTTGTACCAGAAAACATTGGGCTTGGAGCCATAAATCGACAAACATACATTGAAAGACATGTTACACCGTTTGCAAATGAATTGTACAATGAGAATCCAGAGCAAAAGAAGGCTATAGTTATAGTGGATGGAACTTATAGTTATATTGAAAAGTCAGGTAACTATCGAAGTTTGAGGCAATCTTATTCTGTACATAAAGGTCGTCACCTAGTTAAACTTGAAATGAGCGTGGCGCCCAATGGCTATATCTTAGATATCCGTGGCCCTTATTTTGCTGATTCACGAAATAATGATGCTTCTATTTTAGTTAATAATTTTCAAAGAGATGTAAATAATATCAATGAATGGTTCCAAGATGGCGATGTATTCATTGTTGATAGAGGATATCGAGATTCAATTCAGTTTTTGGAAAATGAACGGTATGTAATAAAAATGCCTCCATTTTTAGAAGGAAATGAGCGCCAGCTTTCAACTCGTAATGCTAACATCGCACGTACAGTAACAATAAATCGTTGGACTGTGGAGGCTCGAAATGGACACATTAAGTCAATTTATAGATTTCTTGATGGTATAATAATAAGAAATCATGTCTTACATCTTAGAGACTTTTATTTAATAGCAGGAGCGCTCATTAACAAGTATAGAGGACTTTTGTTAATGGCAGATAAGACTGCTGAATTAGCACGCAGTATTAAAGAAAAAATTAATGAAGTTAATGAATTGCAGGAAAGGGTTATAGTAGAAGGATTAAATAATAGAAGAAATGCTAATTGGGAGCAACTAAATCAGGGCCATGTACCTGAATTTCCGCGCTATGACCTTGAGTTTTTAAAACGTTTGACGCATGGACCATATCAAATTGAATTAGCTCCGAGTTATATTCAAGATAAACTTGATCATGATAGTACAGATATTTTTGAATTTGACAGGAATATTATTGAACCAGGACTTCTGCGGTTCAGAATATATTCACGATTTAGAAATGCGACTCGCCATATGATTTGGATATCTTTTCAAGCAAATAATAATGATATTAGAGAAAATAATGAAGCAATGGATATTGGAGAAGCTCTTCAAATAAGACATTACTGTACATGCAAGTCTGGTGCAAGAACAATAGGATGCTGTGCTCACATAGCCAGTATCTTATGGTTTTTAGGGTGGGCACGACACCAACAGCATATTCAATATCCTAGTAGAGCTTTACTCAATTATATACAAGATGTTGCTAATAGAAATCCCCAAGATGACGATGATCAATTTCAAGTAAATATTGAAGATTAAAATAAAATGGACACATTTAACTATGGAAAGTATGGCATTACATTGACCTACGTACTCGGACTTCAAAACTAACAGAAATAAACTGACAGACAGACTGACTGACAGACAGACAGACCAAGGGGCTTAAGTCCGACTATGCAACCTCCACGCGGTAAGCTCTGGGTAAAGCTAATGCTAGCGGCAAAATGCATTTTAATATAAATATAATTAGTTTTAAATGAACGAGAAAATCTGTTTCTTACCTACATCGGTATAATGAGAAAAGGAGGTCGTCTTCTAAAAAATAATTCGGAGCTAAATAATTCTATAATCTCCACGAAAAATTATAAAATCTACGAATTATATTATATTATATAAACAATCTGCAATTAAAATAAGAATGAAAATCTGAAAAGAAGATTTTCAAGTTATCAGCGCGTAAATTAATTAAAAAAAGGTATACAATACTGAAAAAGCATCAAATTAGAAATCAGCAACACCAAAGCCATAAAAGTATACAAGCTTGCTAGAGCTTTTTATTCTTTAACGCTATTCGACAGCTAGTTAACAGCTGTTAATTGCCAATTATGTTAATCAAATATGAGATTTGAATGCAACAACGCCAAAAATATGAAAGAAAACAAACTTGATAGATTTTTCATTTTTAAAGCTTTTTTACAGCTAGTTGACAGCTGTCAATTGTCAATTATGTCAATTGGACATTAGATTTGAATTCTGCAACCCCAAAAACTTAAAGGTGTACAAGCTTGATGGATATTTTCATTTTTTAAACCTTCTTGACAGTTAATTGACAGCTGTCAATTGTCAATTATGTCAATTAGACATAAGATTTAAATTCAGCAACTCCAGAAACGAGTCCAGAAACAAAACTATATAGATTTTAAAAAAATTATCTTTTAAAAAGTATTAAAAATGTTCAGAAAGTTGTAAATAATGATGGAACTACAGCAGCTTTGGAGCTCCGTAGCTCCCATAATGTTGATCATGGAACTACGTGCCCATGGAGACTTTTTTTCAGGATGACTAAAACTGTAATATTTTACTAAAATTAGCCAATTTGACGGAAACCACTGTTGCATAAGATCCGTGCGGGGTCCTTTTTTAAACAGTGGGTGTTTGTTTATTTGATGTTCAATGTTATTCATAAATATTTCGGCAAAAAGAGGACTAAGTGGATTGCCCATTATGAGACCGTCTAGGCTGCTGTATAGGTCGTTATTAAATTCAAAATAATTTTGTTCTAGGCAAACCTTTAAGCACTTTAAGATGTCTTGTTTTATTATTGGGTTTACATTGATTTCAGAAAGAAGTTTTTCAATTAGTAATATAGTTTCCCTACTTGGTATGCTTGGAAAAAGATTTTGAACATCGAAAGAGATTAATTTTGAACTGTCAGATAACTTTAAATGTTTGATGTTTTCAGCTAGTTGTTGTGAATTTTTTATTGCAAATTGAGCTTTAAATTTAGTGTTTTCTATAAGTATTTGACCAAGACGTTTTGATAGTTTATAAGGTGGAGCTGACACGAAAGATCTTCTTCTTCTTCCTTCAGCCGCTCTCTACCCACTGTCGGGTATAGGCCTCTCTCAAATCTATCCATTTTTCTCTATGTTGTGCTTGTTGATACCATTTAAGCCCTCCGATTATCTTCAGATCGTCGCTCCATCTCTGTTGGGGTCTTCCGATGCTTCGCTTTTCAGCCCATGGTCTCCACCTAGTAATCTTGCCACTCCACTTATACGTCGCTCTCGCTACATGGCCGACCCAGTTCCATTTCAGGGATGTTATCCGTTTAGTGATATCATTGTCTAATCCATTTATTAATTTTCTTGTCCTTCAAAGTAACACTTAACATCTTCGTTTCCATTGCTCGTTGGTGAACTTGTAGTTTTTCTATTCTTCTTTTAGTTAAAACCCATTTCTCGGCTCCATACGTTGTAGCTGGTAAGATACATTGATTATAAATTTGGGTTTTTGATCTTTGATGAATGTTCATATTCAGTACATATTTCAATTTTCCATATGCTGCCCATCCCATACGTATCCTTCTTTCTATTTCAAGCAGCTGGTTTTCCTTTCCTATCGTTATTATTTGGCTCAGATAAATGTACGTGTTTACTTTTTCTATTGTTGAATGTTCAATCGCTATATTTTCATCATTGGTCTCTTCGTTACTCATGTACTTTGTCTTGGAGAAATTTATGTCAAGTCCCACTTTTCTTGCTTGGTGGTGGAATCTGTGATCATCTGGATCATTTCATTCCTATTGTTTGCTATAATTACAATGTCATCTGCGAATCTCAGGTTGTTTAGCCGATCGCCAGCTATCAGAAGGCCATTTTCGTCCCAATTCAATTCTTTGAATACATCTTACAACTTAGGCGATATTACATCGCCTTGCCTTACTCCTCTGTTCACTGGGATCTTGTTTGTCAGTTCTTGGTTTACCATAACTTTGAGTGTTGCTCGTTCATATATTCTGACTATCAGTTCGGTGTATCTGTGGTCTATACGAGCATTTCTAAGAGCTCTTATAAGCGCCCATTTTTCCACTGTGTCGAAAGCCTTGCGAAAATCTACAAATGTGAGCCACATTGGTATATTATATTCGGTGGCCTTCTCGATTAGTATTCTCAATGTGTGCAAGTGCTCAATCGTACTGAAGCCTCATCTGAATCCAGCCTGTTCTATCGGTTGGTATAAGTCCAGTGTGTGTTCCAGTCTGTTTGTTATGATTCGTAAGAACAGCTTGTAAACTTGGGAAAGTAAACTAATTGGCCGATAGTTTTCTAGGTGTTCGGGGTCACCTTTTTTGTATATTAAGATGACTATGGCGTTTTCCCGTCTTCTGGTATATTTCCACATTTGAGGCATTTATTAAAAAGATCTTTTAATTCAATCATTAGGGCTTCACCTCCGCATTTTAGCATTTCAGGTATAATATCATCCTCTCCAGCCGCTTTTTCCACTTTTCATCTGTTTGTAAGGCTTTTTTAACTTCATCCATTTCTATGTCAGGAATTTCTTCGGAGTTGACATTAATTACTCTTTTGTCTGTTGATGAATTGTCCTTTTCAACTACGACATTTTGGACTTTTGAACTGTAGAGGTCTTGATAGAAAGTTGTAATTCTGTTCTGGATATTTTTCTTGTCACTGATTATGTTTCCTTCTGGTCCTTCAATTTAAGTATCTCACTGACACGAAAGATACTACTGGCCTTATAGGGTAACCCGTTTTGTGAAGTTTTATTAGTGAATATAGTTTAGGTGTTTGTGGGTTCATAAGCATGAGAATTCTAGAATCTTTATCATTAAACAAACTTTTATTATTAGAGATCGTTGATTTAATAATTTTCTGATAACTTCCAGTTGGGTTACATTTTAAAACTGGATATTTATCTGGGTTTAAGAAATCTATTGTTCTTTGGATATAATCTACTTTGTCAATCGCTACTACTGAATTACCCTTGTCTGCTTTTGTAAATATTATATCTGCTGATTTATTTCTAATGTCTTTTATTAATTGAATATCTTGCCTTGGAATATTTTGACGTAAAAATTCTTTTTTTAGTATAGTAGCTGCTTCGTGTTTTTTATTAATATTATTTGGGTAATGATTGAGAGCTACTTCTGTATCAACTGCTAATGTATTTAATGCATTTGGAGAGATATTGACTTCGATATTATGTTTGAAGCCTTTATTTAGTAATTGAGTTTATTACCTGCCATAAATTGTGAACCAACCATTTATTATAGTAATTTTACCCTCATTTTGTAACAAACCATCTGAAGAAGCTGTCGTACAGCGAAACATGTCATGGTGTTAAAAGTAAAAAATTTAATGGAAATTTAAGTAATGTTTTACTTCTTGCAAAACTTCTAGTTATAGATCTCCACCAAGTATCGGCTGAATCAGTCGATTTATTGTAGGGGGTGAACTGTATTTATATTTATTATAGTATCTGTATGTGACGGTTTGTGAAAAATAGAAAATTTGCATTTATTTAAATGTCTGGTTATCGTTAAGTCAAGAAAATTAATTTTATTATCGACTTCTATTTCCATAGCGAATTTAATATGTTTATGTATTGAGTTTATATAACTAAGTTGGGAATGTGGAATCTTTGGCACAATGATACTACTCAGTATATATCACCACTATACCAAACACTTTATTTTTGCACTCGACCCGCGTTTCGCTAACCATGTTAGCTTCATCAGGAGCGATGATTGACTAAAGCTAAACTACAAATCTACCCTATTTATACTTAGCCTAACCCTTGAATTACTCAAGCGGAACTAATGACATAGGCAAGGCCATCAGTTCCGGTCAAGTAACCAGTAGAAAGGACTATAAGGAATAGGCCCTCTGTCTTTATTTAAACTACTTTTACATTTTATGATTTCCATACTTTCGTATGCGTTCAACAATCTCCTATCAGATATATTTTTTATTAATCTTAGATTATCTAATGTTACAGTATGCTAAGCTTCAAGAGCATGTTCGGAAATGCTAGACTTTTCTGATCTATTGTATTTTAAGTGTGCTAAGTGTTCTTTAAATCTTGTTTTAATTGACCTTTTAGTTTGCCCAACATACTTTTTGTCACAATCATTACAACTAATTTCATAAATTCCACTTTTCACACAATTAGGAATCTTATCTTTGGGGTTTCCTAAGATATTCCTCAGATTGTCTGATGACTTATAGACTAAGGTGAGGCCTACCTTATTAAATACCTTATTGAGTCCCTTGCTATATTTCAGATTATATGGTATGGAGACATACTTGGTGTTATTTTCTTCGCGTGTAAAAAAGGTGGAATTCTGAATATTAAACCTAAACTTATGTCTATTTATTAGCTTATTTACTAAGTCATCGTCATAACCATTAACTCTAGTTATATTTCTAATACGATTCCTTTCTTTATTAAAATTTACTTTATTCAGAGGGACAGTGACCAAACGATGAACTAAAAAATGTAATGAGGCTAATTTATGTTGTTTGCAATGAAATGAATCATTAGGAATATATCTATCTGTTACTGTGTCCTTCCTATAGATATCAAATTCTAATCTATTATTATTTTTAATAATTAAAATATCTAGAAAAGGCAATTGTCCTTTGTTCTCAATTTCGTAAGTGAATTTAATGGAATCATGCCGGCTATTTATTAGAAATAAAATCATCAATATTTGCTTTCTTTGTATCAAAAATCGCGAAAATATCATCCACATGCCTATACCATACCCTTGGGAAATATTCGAGTTCTTGACCGGCTTCGATTTCAAACTTACTCATGAATAAATTGGCTATGAAAGGTGATAAGCAATTACCCATAGCTGCTCCTTCTTTCTGAACATAAAATTGATTGTTATATTGGAAATAATTTTGTTCCATACAAAGTTTAGATAATGTTAAGTATTCACGAATAATTTCATCTTCAAAGTCATTTATTCTAAGTAATTCTTCCAGATATTGTAAAGTTTGTGGAATTGGCACACTTGGGAACAAAGAACTAACATCAAAAGAAATTAAGACTTCACCTTCATTAAGAACTAGATTTTTTGTTTTATTAATGAATTCTAACGAATTCTTCACTGCGAAAGTATTTACCAGTAACTTCTCAAGTTCTTTTGATAACCATTTGGATACTGAATATGTGGGTGATCCGACCGATGAAACAATGGGTCGCATTGCTTTTCCAGGTTTGTGAATTTTGGGTAAGCAATACAATTTTGATATGGTCGGATTACTCACATTTAATTTAAATTTTAGCGAATCGGAGACAAGGTTCTTACATTTTTTAAAGAATTTTTAACCTCTGATATCATTCTCGGTAATGGATTTTCTTATTACCTTTTCATAAGGGCCAGATTCGATAAGATTATCTACGCGTTCATAGTAATCTTTCTTATCCAATATAACAACCTTATTTCCTTTATACGCTTTTAAATAGAAGACATCTTTCTTTTTCAATCCTTTAACTACTAGCTTTAGTCAATCATCGCTCCTGATGAAGCTAACATGGTTAGCGAAACGCGCGTCGAGTGCAAAAATAAAGTGTTTGGTGTAGTGGTGATATATACTGAGTTTATATAAGTAAAAACATTGTTCAGTTGACGCTCTTTGCCGTTGAAACAAGCAAAAATGTGAACGAAAATAGTGGAAATTAACAAAATTAGTCTTTCATTGCGTTTATTAAATATATTTTCATTGGTATTTTTCATCTAATCTAATTAGATAAAATGGCCTATAACTAAGACCCTACCTTGCTCTTATGGAAATTAAAACTTCTAGTTATTAACTTTTAACAAAATAATTGTTTCGCTTATTTAAGTAAGGCGCAACAATTTTCATTTCTGGCAACCGTAAGTCTAGTTCTGAAAGCATACCTGCCCTCGGTCAAGGGCTGGAATTCTTCAGCAAGTTGCTAACAATCACCGCTAGGCAGCGATTCTATCAGGGTACTACCCCACTGTTGACCGATAAGATAACACCGAATAATTGCTAAAATATGCACATAGTTTAGTTTTAGTAGTTAATATTAATTTTATAAACAGTCTGTCAAGTAAGAACGTGACCGCTAATATTCTTGAAAAAATATGTTTCGAGGACATTTTTTTACCAACAGTGTATTCTTTGGTGTGCTAACAATGGCGCAATTACCTTAGTAAGTTGTCCAATCGCCGTCTGCATCAATAATCGCCTGGCATCTTCGAGGCATGCTGTCGACGAGATTATCTGCCTACTCGTGCAATGATCTCCAAGTTTTTCGATTCTCGCGAGACAACTCGGACAAAGTCCTCAGAGTCTTTCCTCTGAATATTCTCTTTACAAGGGATCAAACATTTTCAACAGGGTTGGCATCCGGCGATTGTGAGGGGCTCTCTGGTATCTTACTGTGGGCCCAAACGAGCGTCTTCGCGACGTGATTTTCGCCCAGCAAAGGTTTCTTCAACGTGCTTCGAAATTTAACATCATGAGCACGAAGATGTTGTCGAATAGCTCATGATTTTCTTAAATTTGCTACTTCTTGACTCAACCTCAATTTTAGGTCCCGTAAAAATAAAGACGCGAATCGTTTTTCGACGATCGGAGTGACTTTGCCTACCGAGCCACGTTTTGACAAGTCGTCGATATTTTTTGTCTCGTTAAAATGATTTACCCACTTCTTCACAAACGATACCGACTTTTTAATATATTTAGCGGCTGTAGAATGTGTTATTTTAGGCCCCTTTGAATGGGGACAAAGAAAGACTGACTCAAACCGACGCGCAAACAAGTGACTCATTTTGGATTTTACGTAATTTCGATGATAATCTGGAATCGACTGATACTTTTACTAAAATGCGTTGTAAAAAAAGGTTCCCTTTACTGATTTTTTGTTGAATCGCTAGAATCGCATCTACTAAAAATGAGTGAGGTAGACGCCTAACACAAGCGCGGCCTAGCGGTAATTGTTAGCAACTCGCTTAACAATCCCTTATCGGTCTCTAGTCTTCGACAGCCCCCATCCGGGCGCCAGTTTGCCTTGAAAACTAGTCTTACATCAACCAGAGATGCAAGTTATGGTATCTTACTGATCCTTTGCGGTAGTACTTTGAGTTTTGTTCTTCTTTTCTGCTGTTTGTAGCTCGATTGATTAGTCGTAATATGCCGGAATGCGTTCCGAGTTGGATTGGTGAGAGAGCAATGAATAGCCGCGAAAATATGGACTTTGTTCAGTTTTAGTACTTGATATTGAGTTTCGTTTATTGTGATTGTGCAAGTCATTATCGGAGTCTAATAAAGATTTTTATTTAATAAAGAAAAAAGGGAACATGGTCAATAAGAGAAAAGAAGAAAAAATAAAGATAATTTAAGAGTTTTTCTTTCACCTGCACACAAGGGAAGTATTATTGTGCTTAATTAGTTATTAACTTGAAAACTAACCCAAACAGAAATTATTTTTTTGGGCAAATTAAATTCAAAAAGTTTTTAAACAAGCCACCCGTTTGGCTTTACAATATCAGAAAATCGGATTGAGAAAAAGGTAAAAGAAAAACAACCAGCTTTCCACACAGATTTCTGTCGCTTAAAATTTGAAGGGAACTTTCCCTTTGATCTCCGATTAATTTTTAATTTTTGCCGGTTTAATTGGGGAAACGAGGAAAGAGGGCGGTAAAAATGTAGAGGAATGACTCTCATGCTGTGAATTTTTTTAAAATCTATTGACAACGTTTAAAAATCGTTCTATAAAGTCACAGAAATATTTTCTTTTGTAGAATTGACTCTATTTATATAAAGCTCAGTAGTCAGAGGCAAATTTTGACAAACGGCTCTCATTAAATGTTAACAGGCTGCATTTTGGCATACAGGTAGTTTTTTGGAAGTTTGCTGCTCTAAAGTGTAAGCTAAGCCTATAAAATCGAAATAAAATGAATTCGTAAATATCTCTAAAAAAATATTATATATATATATATATATATATATATATATATATATATATATATATATATATATATATATATTTTTAGTTTTACCGTAGTTTATAAAAATTATTTAAAATAAAATGGCTGGGTTAACATTTTCAGCTGTAGTAAGAATCATACTTCCAACTTCATTTATGATTAATTTAGCGTTTCTGTATAGCATTAAATATTCTGAAATTGGCTACTAAGGGGTTTCTCAGAGCGCTGATTAAGAATCCGATGACAAATCTGAAAAATTCAAAATGACAGATCCAATATGACGCCCACAGAATATGTCATTTAATTTCTTCGAGTGATTTGGAATTTCTATATATATATATATATATATATATATATATATATATATATATATATATATATATATATATATCAAACGGTTTTATAACGTCTTCCGTCTTCCGATGCCTAATTTCCACTCCTCCCGTTTCTCCATCCCTCCTCCTCCAGATCTCTCTCTAGTACTTCCTTGTTGATTCCTGCTCTCCAGCTTTGGCGTGGTCTTCCTCGCTTTCTTTTTCCATGAGGGTTCCAATTTAAAATCTTTTTAGGTAGTCGGTCTTATTTCTAAAGCTCGCCTTATTGTATCATTTGGTTATGCGGTCTTTTCTGGATTTTCTGGCTGCTCGTCTCCAGAAATCCATTTCTGTAGCTTTTAGTATTTTTTCTGTTCTTCTCTTTAATGGCCACACCTGGGAGCTGTAAGTTATTATACTTTTCACTATTGAGTTGTAAATTCTCTTCTTATTTTCAATGGTTATGTTTTTGTCCCATAGTACACTATTAAGCATTACAATCGCTTTTCTTCCTTAGATATTCCTCTCGAATATTGCTTCTTCCAGTGTTCCGTCCCTAGATATTCTCGTTTCCAAATACTTATAACTGGTGTTTGATGGTGTGTCCTGTGGCCAGTTTCAAGTCCTGCTGTTGTCCTCCGACGCACATGTACTCGGTCTTTTTAATATTGACTTCTAGGCCCCATTTTTCATATTCCTCCATAAGTTTTCGTGTCATATATTCCATATCATCGATGTCCTGAGCGACTACTACCTGGTCATCTGCGAATGATAGCGTGTACAATGTAGTATCGTCATCCAGTGGTAATCCCATACTGCTGCATTTCCTTTTCCAGTTCTTCAGTGCACTCTCCAAATAGATTTTAAATAGCGTTGGGGATATACAGCAGCCCTGTTTGAGACCCTTTGTGACCGGAACCCTGTGGTTATACCTTATTTGGTTTTCACACTACTTCTTGCGTCTTGGTATAAGGATTTTACGGCTTTAATTATTTCGGTGCTAACATTACTCTGTTGTAGTGTTTCCCACAATCTCATTAGGGGCACGCTGTCGTAGGCCTTTTTTAAATCAACAAACAAGACATGGATTTCCTGATCAAATGCGGTTTTCTTTTCTAGGATTTGTGTCAGTGAGAAGAGATGGTCTATTGTGGATCTTCCTGCTCTAAAGCCTGCCTGTTCTTCAGCTTCTACGTCCGCGTATTCCGTTTCTATTCTATTTTTAAGTATTTTTCCGTATATTCTGCTAATAGATCCTGTAACCGTTATTCCCCTATAGTTATCGCAATTATTTTTTGTCTCCTTTCTTATGAATTGTTGATATGTATGATATTTTCCATTCCTCAGGTACTTCTGATGTGTTAATGCATCTTTGGAATAAGTTCTCAGGAATTTCTCTGTTTTCAATAACTGTTTTCTTTAACCTGGATGTTTAAATGAAATATAAATGCTTTATACTTAGACTTTTATATTTCATTTCCTACCATAATTTTTTTTTCATATTAAGTTTAAGTTGTGTGATTAATAATAAGCAAGAAAATATGTTCATCATGAACACTTTTTTAAGAGCAAAACTACAAAAAAGAGAAAGTTCTTTTTAAGTTTGTAATGATTTTCTGATATCAAATATACTTTTAACTGTAATTAAAAAAAAAAGACCAACTTTTTTTGACCATTTCGTACTGCTTTGAACGAAAAAATTGCATGCGGTGCACTACAGCAAATTTTCATATTTTAAAACTCAATTTTTTAAATAACACAGACAATGTGAGTATTTTAAAATATTCTTATATTGAAACTTAAAGTATAATAATGATATGTGCAGAAGGCTTTTTTTTTTCAATACTATATTTTATTAAATATTTGTAATTTACTCTAAGCCCGTTAAAATCATGCAAACAAAAATTTCATTTCAAGTTTTACAAATTCTAAAGCCACAAAAATAAAAACTATTAGTATCATCGTAAAGCTGAAAGTCTTCTCTTCAAAAAGCTATCCTCTAATTTTTTTTTAACCTCTGAATACAGGTAATAATAAAAAAATCTGAAAAAAAATCTATATACCATTATTTTGTAAATTTTCCTGCTCTTTCACGTGGTGCTATAAGTTTTCGATATCTTTTTTATTTTTCGAGATATTACCGAAAAACCGAATTTTTTGTTTTTTTTGGATTTTGTGGGCTTAGAGTACATCAAACTTTAGCAAACTTGTTTTTTATCATATTCTGCGTCCAAAAAATTATCTGTATGCCAAACTGCAGTCAGTTAACATTTAATGAAAGCTCAAAACCCCTGGCGACTCTGTTAATGTATTAATCGCATAAAAAAATACGCTAGAAATCGCGTTCACTACAACTAACTTAAACTGACCTTCTGGAGCCTTTACTATGTAAGTATTTGCAATAAGAATCATAATAATTGCTTTTTTTTGCAAAAAAAAAAAAGGAAAAAAAATTTGTTCTTTGTCGCAGTCACCTGATCAAGCACCATATAACTTCCAAAGTAATATGAAGCCACTAGAAAACGTTCAAGTAGCAATAACTTAGACCATCAACTGCATCCTAAAAACCGATATCAGACTCATCGAAGTAATTAATAGTAACCGATACCCAAAAAAAAGGCAAGAAGACCTTACCAAATAACTACCGACCAGTCGCACTACTTTCAATAATATCGTAATAATACATATTATTAGCGATCAACAATATGGTCATCATGGCACCTCGCAATATGTCCCGCCAATCCCCTTTCCAGTTCAGTAATAGCTTCTCCAACGTCATTTATCTTTGTTACACCCCGTATTATTTCGTTTCTCTTTCTTTGTCTTAAGGATACTCTGAACTTCTGCTTCGCCGTAACTCTTTATGTTATTCTGAGCATTTCCATCGAATTCTTCATTATTGTCCAGGTTTAACAACCATAAGTCATGACAGGGAGTAAACACTGATCAGACCCACGGGAAAGAAGAGGCTATTGAATGTCACAACATAGTTTGACACGTTTTCTATAACTTGTTTCTTATCTTTATATGTGGGTCTTCCCTACACATTACTTTAGTTTTTTATTTGAAGTCCGATTTGCTGACTTTTCTTCAAATTCTGCTAACATTTGTCCAAGTTCTTCTTATTTTCAACTATTAGAACAATATCGTCTGCGTATTTTAAATGGCTGAATCTCTTTCCATTTATTGAGGGAATATCACTAAACGGATAGAGAAGTTGTAGTAAATGTAACAATAATAAGGAAAAATATATGCGGCATCTCTGAGAAAGTTGACGAGGCAGATTTTAACGATCTGGTGATAGCCAGCCGGCTTCGTTTTGTCGCGACGTTTTGTTCCACGGTTTTGTCTTTCTGTAGCTATAGCTATATTTTCAATGATAAAGTTTACTTTATTTTCTCGCTGTCAGGCGGAAAATTCGATAATTCTAGCGACGGTATCAGTTGCATGTCTTGTCAAACGGTTTCGTCTTCTTCTTGTGACCGTAAAATTGGTATAATAACTATAGAAATGTAAAAGTATTATATATTGTCAGCCCTGCTGTGCCTAGGCTCAAGGCTATTGCCAAAACGAAAAACCATATTTTCAGTTTGTTAGTGTTCCGATTGTTAGTGTACGTATACTTATAAGATGATTTCGGTGTCTGTCTGTCTGTCCGTCTGTCTGTCTGTCACACCCGATTTTCTCCGAAACTATTTGTCATAGAATTTTGGTAATAATTTAGGAATTGATGGCTTCATCAGTGCCGTGTAGTTTTGAAAGTTAAATTTTAACTTAAGGGGTTAGTTTTAGGGGGTGAAATCGGAAGTGAAAAAAAAATTTTTTACTAGGTCATTGAGTGTGGTGTCAAATGAAAGCTTGTGAAAACACGAGTAAAATATATATATATATATATATATATATATATATATATATATATATATATATATATATATATATATATATATATATATATATATATAATGTAATACTTGCGCACACTTATCTTTGTATTATTTTTAAAAAAATCGTGAAAATCACTGTTCCCCACCTTATCTCGAAAAGTACTGATCAAAAAATTTTGAAAAAATTCTGGAATATTCTCCACGGGGTGTAGATTGAACGAAAATTATCACGAGTGCATTACCTTTAATAATTTATCTGGTATATAAAAAACAAAAATTTCAAGGTCATCAGTTTTCAACTTTGTTGAAAACTCATTTGGGGTGTGTTTTGTGAAGTCACTGATCATTTTATACCACCGTAACAATTTTTTTTATTTTAAACGCAATAAACATACGAAACACTAATTGTGCAAGTTCAACTTGCACTTGCAAAAAAATAACCGGTCAAGGTTATTTTTTTGCTGTAATGCCAGGAACGACTAAATCATTTTATTTAGAAAAACTCGTTTTGTTTTGTCATTTTTGGTATATTTTATATCCAGATCGTCTCAATTGCTCCTTATTCTTATTCCTGTCGCATAAACAACCCTCAGTAGACATCGACACATCTGGGTATTGAATGTCATCAGGTCTTGACGACTTCAAATAGGAATGGGATTAATAATCGAGAATATTCCTTGTTCGTCATTTTAATATTAGTTCTGGCTTTTTATTGTTCTTGTCAAAACAAGCACTGTGTCCTTCAGTAACTTACTCTTAGTGATGTTTACATTTTGTATATGCTTTATAGATCCCAAGACACAACAAAAATAATTTCGTTCGGTCTACCTGTGAGATTAGATATCGATGTGGAATTTGGCACACATATAGTTCTTGAAGAACGGAAGGAACCTATAGTTTTTAAACGATATTATTTTAAAGTAAAAAGGTGAAAGAGGTGGTACTTTATTGAATATAGCAACCCCTCATTATATATTTGGTGAGATAATGAGCAGATTTTATGCACAGTTGTTTATAACACGTGTAAGGAACATAAGGTGAGGGACAATATTTCTTCACGCAAATGCACTATTTTCCTTGGTTTCATTAAATATATATGGAGGATTTTGACAATAAAGTTCCACAGGTTACAGACCTTACAGGTTTTTTGGGTTTCCGTTGTATCGAGAGATTGTACCAAGAATTGACTCTCTCCATTAAAATGCCTAAACATCCCAACAACCTTAATCGTGACACTGGTCTTTGCCTCTCGCCAATCTGGGAACAGTTCATCCATAAAGCCCCCACTAATATAAAAACGCATGTACAAGCTGAACTAAATCAGTTTTAGGATCCAAATTATTCCTCTTTCTTTCTGTTCTTGTTCTTTATAAACCATTTCAATTAATTCTCTAAAAGTCCCTTCGAATTTCTTACCGGTAAATATTTTTTTCATGCAGAAAATAAACACATCGAATCAAAAATTCTCGATAATCGGTTACATCCGCTTTTATCATTTAACACGCTCCGCACGCTTCCTTTAACTGTCATAGCCAATCAGTCGATTGGATTATACGATTCGTTGTTGTTCCTTTGAGATGATTTTTCCATTAACGCTGAGGAATTTTGATGAATGTTTTTATTGGAAATATATAGATGAAATGGCAATGTACAGGTCTTCTTCATAAATTCAAAGTATGATAAACATTTTTAATATTTGGGCAGCCATTCCTAGACTCTGATAATTCATTTACATTACCTGTGCAAAAATGGAACAAGACCGGTAAAAGTACCGTTGTGCAGCGTGTACTAGATCAATAGGTGTTCAACATGATGAATCCGGAGGACTCCGTACTAGCCACATAACATTAAACGACAATGAAAGCAGTACAAGAACTCCTCAGTCCAATAAACGAAAAAACGGTATGAACTATGAATACCACTATGCAATATCACTTTGGTTCCCAACCGGTGGGTCGCGAACCATAAGGGGTTCTTGGCTTTTTTGAGGGGTAGCCGGTTATCAATTTTAAAAATCAAAATTAGATTTTAAAATTTATTTATAGGTGCTTATGCTTGGCAACACACAAGATATGTAACGTAATCAGCGGACATCTGGCGCACGCACCTCAAACGCGAGTTTAAACTTTCGAATGTACAGATAAATCTAGTAAACTTGTTACCTAGTGTTAAATCGTTACAGTGTTCTTTTTGTCGTTTATATATGAATAGTTGTTGCGAGTTAGTGTCCCGTACGGTAAAGTACTAGAATAGCTCGTCACAATTCGTCTTCGATAGGGACGCCTAGAAACAGATTCTTCTATTATTTACCGTTATGGTAAACAAAAAACATTAAATAATGTTAATTCAAAATTTTCAAACATTTTTTAAAATTATTTTGAAGCGTTTTTTTTCCAATATCAACGTCATGGAGAAAAAAGAAAATATTTGGAGAACTATTTAAAATTTGGATTTCCAACTGTTATTAATAGCGGCATAGAGAAGAAATTATGAAACTCTCAAAGTTCAAACGTCACTTAGAAACAAAGCATTCCGAACATATTAAAAAAGACTTTTTTAAACGACATGAGGCTACTTTGAAAAAACAAAAGTTGGATTTTACTGAGACGTTACAACAATAAAGCCAAGCTGTAGTTCAAGGTATCATATGAAATTGCTCTGGATACAGCAAAAAATTAAAAAATCCCATACAATTGCAGAAACCCTCATCAAACCCTGTTTATTAAAGTCGGTTAAGCTAATTCTTGAAGAACCGATTGAAATTAAAATACGTAATACTATATCCTTGTCCAACGCATTTTAAACATGTACAGGGTGAATCAACGATAGAGTAAAGTTCACTATCTCATTTTTTTCGGGAATGACGAAAAAAGTTAAATACAATAGTTTTAGGGAATGTTAAGGTGGATAGTTTAAAATTATTTTTGAGTATACAGGGTACTTCAAAAAAGTGTGGCCAATATATGTAACATATGTTTTTTTAAATGGAACATCCTATTTTTTGATACATTTTTAAATTCTGCGTAAAATTTTATAACTTTTTTATTATTAATGTTATATACCTAAACCTAGTAGTTTTTCTAATATTTCAATTTAAAAAAAAAAAAAATATTAATTTTCAGTTTTGTAAAAAAATTGCCAGTAGCACCATTGTTTCTGAAGGTGGAATACTCATAATTGGTACGAATATTCTATAGAGATGAAAAAAAAGATATATGTAAAGAAATTGGAGTTAGATGCTACAGGGTGTTCAAAATAAATTTGTACATTTCGACTATTTTAAATTGGAAAAATCTCGAATTTTTTAAATGGCACATCCTGTATATTATTATTTTTTCTGCTAGATTTTACCAAACCCTCCAACTTTTTTAAGTATGTCATAGAATAGTTTTTCGATTTATTTTGAATTATTCAATTTTTACCCTTGTTATTAATACACTCACGCTACAACATTATAGTTGCCAAGACAAAACAAAAATGTAGGCATTGTTTAATTTGTTATAGTGACGTGTGGATACGACGACCACAGCTGCCGCATCCACATCACAATTCAAACAAAACATACAAAATAATGCAGTTGTAGTCATCAAATCAGAGCAATGGACAAGTCTCCAACCAATCACCAATCTTTACCAGTGAAAAAAATATGTTCCAAACCTTCTTGGTAGAAATATAGAATACCTTCATAAAAAAATGAAACCGGGGGATCTGCCTTAGGGTACGGTTACGTCGATGAATGTGTTCGATGGTGGATTGGCTGTGGTGTATACTGTTGACCTCTGAACCCCAAAAGATCCTCTTCGCAAAATACTTGTTGGAGTTTAGTCCTCACAAACATTTTTCTTTCTTCTAGTACTTTCCTTAAATATGGCAGTAAACTCATCAGAAAATGATAGTCCGGATCTTCGTTTCGAGAAGCTGAATTTCTTTCCTTGAACAGTTATATTTTTTGTTCTTCAAGCATCATCAATTTTTTAACCGCAGTGCATTATTCATCTTGACAATTCTTTTCTGAGCAGTAGCATAGTTTTGTGTTGATGTTTCATTCGTTGTGTTCCGAAGTAATTCGAGAGTTTGTGTTTCTGTTGAGTATTGAGTTTGTGTTGTTTGTAATTCTGGCTCTTTTTCAGAGGGATCAGAGGAAAAAGTAGAATTATTGGTGTCTTTATCAAATAATGTTGCCTCGCTTGGGACATTACCCTGCAATTTTCTTTTTTGAAATTGGTCCTTCAAAAACTCCATGGCTTTGAAATAGGCCCACTTAGACTCTTTGATGGATCCTCCTTCGTCTCCGCTCCGTTTTTTAGGATACTTGACCAATTCCTTGCGAAACGTGTCCCTCAAACCTTGCCACTTAGTTTTGGCTGCTTCACCTGAAATTAGTAAAAAAAACCAATTGATCAATCTTTTTAATTATAAACTAGTGTTGAATTATTGTTTTAATGGATATGTTGATTTATTGTATAGTGAATGTTTCTTATTACAGATTTCTGTCAACTGGGATGTCATTTCGAGCACTAAACTTCTCCTATAGAATTTTACACTGTGCTATTCGAAACATAGTGTACGAAACTTGTCAGGCTATATGGGCGTACTTCTGCGGTATACATAGGTCTTTGCCTACTACAGAGGAATGGAAAACCATCGCGAGAGACTTCTACAACAAATGGAATTTCCCCAGCTGCATCGGTTGTATAGACGGGAAACCTATTCGCCTTAAATGTCCTAAACAAACAGAGTCGATGTATTTCAACTATATGGGCTATTTTTCTGTTGTATTGCAGGGAATAGCTAATGCAAATTACAAGTTCATGGCTGTTGAAGTTGGGGCGTACGGAAAGCAAAGTGATGGGGGAACCTTTTCAGATTCAAATATTAATCAACGGTTTGAAGCAAGCACTTTAAACATACTAGAGAATGAAAACATTCCATCAACCGACATTTCATCACCCTTTGTTCTGTTGGGTGATGATGCTTATCCTCTGAAAACGTATTTATTGAAACCATATTCAAAACAAACACTTACTATTGAAGAACGGATTTTTAATTATAGACTATCAAGAGCTAGACGGTGCGTGGAATGTGCCTTTGGTATTCTGGTAGCCAAGTGGAGGTGTTTGAAAACTGAACTCCAAATCGATCCAGACAAAGTAGACATCGTAGTTAAATGCGTTTGTCTTTTGCATAACTTAATCATCGATAAGGAAGGTCTTACTTCCCTTGATATTCATGAGATGGACTCTGAGCCCCTACACAATGTCCCAGTTTCACGGAGATATAATCACTATGGAATAAGCGCGAATGAGGCAAGAGAAATCTTGAAACATTATATTGTTAGTCCAGCAGGTGAGATTCCGTTTCAATACAACCTGCTGTAATAATCTATTGCTCTAAAAGTCATGTTCTTGATGGGTAAAATGTAAACATTAATTCTAATTGTTTATATAATTAAACCAATTAATATTAATTTTAATTGCTTAAAATGTAAACTACACATAAAAATAAAAAATTGTACTTACTGCTAGTATTAAGTTGAGAGGCAATTTTTTCCCACTTTATCCTGGAAATTTCCCTGTTGTGGTAATTTTTTTCTCTCATGTCTCATAAACTCCTGTTCTCGTACACAAGACTAATTAATGTATCGTTATCCATTGTTAAATAACAAAAAAACTTAAATTTAACGCACGAAAACACTAGCTGGTCGGACGAAAAAATCAAACTAGTTTGAACGCTCAACTGGTTCTGACGACGTCGGGCATATTCTGACGTTTTTTTCGCTGCCACTGTAAACACTCTCATTGGAAAAGGCGTTTATTTGTTCTGACGAATTCGTCAGAACTCGTCAGAACACATTTTCGTCCGAATTCGGATGCATAGTAACCGTAGCCTTACCTAACACTGCCCTACCATCCATGGAACTACAGACAATCGTCTTAAGTAAATCTTTGCTAATATAAGAGGCCGTAATTGATTGATTTTAAACAATCTAGAGCTATACGAAGTGGAATGTGAGAGGAATTTATCGACATCGGGGAGCCGCCGTTTCATCTCAAAACCATCACAACTCATGGAGCAATTTTAAGGGAATAATGTTTGCTCACTATAACTAAATGACTCCAGCACAGCCACAAAGTCAAGACTACATAGAAGCTGTCTAGAGACCGTCGGATCTCAAGTCCAGAACTAAGGCTACCATCGTAAAAACGCATTACTTATAAGAACACATTGTAAAGAATTTAAAAGGACACAAGCCACGGCTTAGTTTATAATTATCGTCATTAGTCATTAGTAAGGACACCCAAATATGCAAAGCGCATATATTGCATATTTTGCATATTATATGCATTTTTCTAAATATTTGCATAAATGCTTTAAAAATAGCATATATGTGCATATTTGAGGGAATTTATAATAATGTAGGTCTTTGACAGGCGTTTTCGTTCATTTTTCGGAAAAAGGGTCAATGTTTAGGCCGCCGCCGCCGCGCCGGCGGTTTTCTCCAAATAAATTTTATTATTTTATTGTCAGTAAAAACCAGTCAGTAAACCCCAGACGGTCATCAGAGCATACTTGTATTATTAATTTATTAGATTTGATTTTTGGTTGTGCTTTTAAAGTGGTTACGTCGATTTGTGCTTTTTATCTTGTGAGTCGTATTTTACTACAGTGAAATGCCCAAAGCCAGTAATGTGTTAGCGTGGATTAAATCATACAAAGAACTAAGAATAGATATCGGAAAAATCTACTGTTCTGCATGTCTTAAAATTGTAAGTGTAATTTTTGAATACCTACTGAATATACAGGGTATTTCATTTTCGTTTAATATTTAAACACAGCGAAATTTTTGTCAGGATTTTGCCGTTGTTGCTATTTTCAATGTTATTTAAGTTATTTTTGTTCCATTTAACGAACAAAATTTCTATTTAACAAAACCAGGAAATAGAAATACATACGTAAACGTATGTGTTTCTAGGTAATCTAATAAAAAAGGTACAAAGCAGAATTTTAATTTTTGCCTGCCCTAAGCACCTAGTTTTCTGTTTAACGAAATTTCTATGTAACGAATTTTTTCCTTAGAATTTTAATTGAATTTTCTTTTTTTTATTCCAGATACCATGCGATAAAAAATTTCAAATAGAGCAACACGTGAAAACTGCTTGCCATATTGCCAAATTGAGTAAGACGAAATCTGGAGATAGGCCACAACACACATTAATGCAATGTTTCTAACCAACGTACAAAAATAAAGAGCTAAATGAACAAGACATATTTAACCGAGATCTATGCCGTGCAATGATGACATCAAACATTCCATTAATTTACATTTTTCAAGTCTATTTCGATTTTTTTTACGGCATATTTACAACATGTATGTGCATATTTTGAGAAAATTATTTGCATATTTATGCGCATATTTTAAAGTTTTTCACTTGCATATTTGGGTTTCCTTAGTCATTAGTATACCCTAAGCCATGTGCTTCTTCTTCTTCTGGTATATGTACTATGCTATGCGTCAATGACCACTTGTCTATTCCGGCTTGCATCATTTGCTACGCTATGATGATGACCTTCTCAATCTATTTGAATATGGTCGATCGCAGCCTTTGTTATAGCGTAGCCCACGACGCCGGCCGATGTTCCTTTGAATTAAAAATTTTGGTATAGAGTATCGAAATGCACTCCTTCTCTTTTCAAATCGATTATTCGTAAAACTCTATCGTTTGATTTGTGAACAGTCTAAGAAATACGTACTAATTTGTAATGTGGGTACAGTCTAGAAGATTCGATTCGGTTATCGTTCTAACTACTCAAAAGTTATCATCATTATGCTAAATACTTTATGTTTGTATACGGCGCCCATTTCACCAACTATGTTACCATCATCAGGAGCTATGATTGAGTGACAATTGTAGCGTTTCATCATCCTAACATAATTTTGCGAAACGGGCGTCAAAGGCAAAAATAAAGGATTTGGTGTATTGTTGCATAATGTCATTGTACCAAAGTTCCTAAAATCCCAACGTAGTTAACGTTTTAACTTAGGGTGACTATGTTTCGACTCTACTTAAACCTATGTGGCTTTCAAAAACTCGTACTTGTATTTTAAGTGACTTTTTATGGAGGCGGAAATTATTGAGCTTAAATGAGCCAAGATAAGAGCCAAATTTGCTTCCCGATCAACCATATCTTCATTGAGAAGAATATCGTTATGTAGATGTTGATTTGTGACTAAATAAAAAACAGAACGTGTCTTCGACTCTTTACAATACTGTCCCTGAGGCCTTACTGAGCACAATCTTAAAACACCTACTTCCATCAGTTTTTTTTATTATTCTTCTATATTTGGTGAAGTCCTTTTGATTAATGAGCACCAGAATTAGGCAAGAATACATCCTGTATAGTTCCTCAGAAACTAACATACCCTTTAAGATGCTGTAAGTCAGTAGAGCGGTTTCGATAGAGTAATGTACGTGGTTTTCAAGATTTGTGTTTATTGGAAGGAGGGTTGGTGCATGACCTTTAATTAACTAACCAATGATTTATCTTATTGAGCCTAGTTTATATCATTTTTAAAAAGTAATCCGGACCCTTCAGAACAATCTATTTATCTATATATATATATATATATATATATATATATATATATATATATATATATATATACACCCATATAAAATACATTAGAATTCCGGGTTTCAATCCGTTCGTTTAACAATGAGACGTTTCGCCAAAATCCCATTTGGCATTTTCAAGTACTCTTGCTGCTGCTATTACTCGCTACTGTGATCTTGCTGTTGCTGCCGCTCAAAGCTAACTTTTATTTTTACCTGTGATGTTAGATATGCACTTTGATAAATATTTTGATAAATTATAATAAGGTGATTGTGTACATGACACAATTGGTCTTAATGGGATGTCTTGTTTGTATAATTTTGATAGACCATATGTTTTGGGTGCTACCTACCCCATTATTAATGGTTAAATATTTTGCCTTCTAAACTA